>SJYA01002821.1:2247802-2328625 GCA_006410615.1 Neotragus moschatus
TTTCAAATAATTTCAAGGTTTTTTTTTTTTTTTTTTTTTTTTTTTTTTTTTAGTAAAGACTATATATTACACACTGTGCTAGTTGCTTAAGAGATAGGAATATAAACCAGGGACATAGCTCCTTTATAGATGAAACACAGTCACAGAAGAGATTTTTTTCTTTCTGCCGAAAGTCAACAAGATAGTCCTAGGTATAGGGTTAAGGAAAGTGATCTACAGAAGTTGTGTCAGCAGAAATTGGGTAGGTATTTCCTCCAACCTGATATTATAGATGACAAATACACGCACTTTCTTTTGCTTGCATTTATTTCCATTTAGGGGATGCCAGCAACATCAAAATAGTGAGTACTAGTGCTTGGTTTTAAATATTTAATATTACCATATTTTCACTACTGTAAAGAGACTTCTGTCTCTTTAGATCTCTTCTGATAATTTATTCATTAACTTAAACTTCTTTAAAAAACTTCTTCTTTGGCAAAGATCTCTACTTAGTAAAGATTTATGATTGAATGAACAGAGTATGAGGAGGAGGCCTAGTGATGTACTCTGTGCACTGAAAATAATAAAACAGGAACATTAAAAATGAAGGAAACCAGTCAAAGGCTGTAGAATCAAAGAACAACACAATTATAGATTTCATGGTAGTTACAGTAAGTAATATAGTCTCAAATGAATACTCCTTTATTTCATAGAAGGGATTGGCATTTGTGCAATATTCTTTAGTTAAATTTCAATTTATTGGATTTTTGCATCACTGCAGATTGATCTATTGAATTTGTCACAGTGGCCTTGTTTTTACCTTGATGTATTTAATACCTGCTGGATCAGAATGCCAATCAATTTAGGTTAATTTCATTAAGTTTGCTAAAGCTTTTTAAATTAAAGTCACTTCTGACATTACCAAGAACAAAATGTAGGCAACATACACTCATATATTATTGTTCTAGAAAAAAGAGATTGGTAATATATATTCTCTCTAACATTTCCTTACTTGGATTTTTAAATTCCCTTAATTATTTACTAGATGATAAATCATTTAACATTTTAAATTTTAATTATCTGCCTGATCATTGCTTAGTATTCTGTGCCAAACTTTAAACTCAACATAGATTTAAGTTCTCACTAAATAGATTTCAATTAAATTCCTCCCAGCTTTACTAGGAAAGAAATGGATTGTGTTTAATAAGTTGTATTATACTTTTCATTGACAAATATAAACTGGGGAGTGGTTCATGGCAAATAGCCTTTTAATTCATGTGCATTTTAGTTTTCAGAGAAGTCACAATGCACTAGGCATTTATGTGAAGCATAATCATGGTTATGATTTTTTTGAGTAATATATTTTGCAGTGAGCTCTGTAATATGCAATTATGGAACTCACCTGCATTATTAACTGATTTTATTAACTATCATTAATGCAGTATTTATAAATATTGCTGGGAGGACTGTAGTTACACTTACTAAAGATAGACTTAAGAAGAAAACTGATAAATGATAAACTACTACTATACTAGAGCTCTTTAAGGCGAGTAGACTGCACTGTTTCTAAAACCACCAGTAATTCAGAAAAGGGCAAAACCCCCAAAGCATGAAAAATTAGTTATTTGATTACATTCTGTTCCTTCATGTCAGTGGCATGGAGGCATCGCTGTAGTTTTCTATGGGGAAATTGAGCAGCTAAAGTTTGTCCTGACATACGCTATTCTAGAATTAAAGAGATGTTGGTTATGTAAGGGTTCAAGTTATCTGTGACACATTTTGCAGGTTACTTACAAATTCTTGCCTAAACATAGGTATCTTCTTTATCAGAGAGACTAACATCAGATTTTCATCATATCTTAGACCCACAGGATTTTAGGTTTCCAACAGGCCACCTGTCTCAGACATTTAAAAATTCACAGGACAGATGGGAAGGTGAAAGAACTTGTCCTTGGATAAAGAAATTCTTACATTGCAGGAACATTCACAAGCAGAGCTCGCCAATACATCGCACATGTATACTGTTTTTGTCTAGTGTTAAGGTATCATAATCGTATTTTTCCCTTGGGTAGTCTAAATATAGAATTCATTATTTATCTCCTATTCTGTTGGTGGGTAAGAGAAAAAAATAATAGCTTGTAAAAAAAAATCTTTTGTTCAGGTGAACCATGAATCAGAAAAGTAGACAAGATTTTATATTAACTTTCCCATATCTACTATTGGTAGAATGTGTATCTGATGTAAGACGGCGCCGTCATATTTAAGAATTGAGATCTGGAGCTGGTTTGCTTGGTTTTACATTTCTTCCTGTCCACTTGCAAATAACCAAGGCGAGTTACCTGGTGTCTCTGTGCTTTAGCCATCTCCTCTGTGAGATGGGGATATATAGGTCTTGGTAGAGTTGTTGTTTTGAGAAGATGACTGCAGGATAGTATAAACACAGTGCTTTGGATAGTGTTTGACACCAGGAATCAGTATTCAGTAAGTGTTAGGTATTGAAACCTGATTCGAATCACATGTAAAATGTGAAAGAAAGACTTAAAGCTTCTACTTGGAAATTAAATTTTAAAAATTTCGTAGTCCCATTGATCTCTCCAGGAGAGAATCCGTTACTTGGCTGAAGCTTAGTGTTCAAAATCATCAAGCAGTTGGAGCATCAGCGGATTATGCTATGAACGGTGGTTGATGAATTACTTACACAAACGTTATTTAGGAACACGTTACAAAGTTGAATTCTCAGGCCCAGCCTCAGAACTGCTCGGTCAGAAACTTTGGGTGGGACTGAGAAATCTTCAGCATCCCTCTAGATGATGATACGATGCACAGTGAAGTTCGAGGGCCCCCTGGCTTGAGCTTACGCTTGTTGAGGGCCCACTATACTTACTCTGGGTAGTAGGGAGAGAACCCGAGCACAGTCGACTAGAGATGCTCTAGAGGACATCCCTTATGAGGACAGGCACGTAAGAAATATATGAAGAAGCACTAAAACCCAAGAATTTCAGGCGATAAAAGTGTGAAAAAACCAAAACAAGTAAGTGATGCTGGTGAATGATTGGGGGAACAAGGGAACCCCTCGGAGAGGGTGTTCTTAGAAGATCTGTGGCTATGACACCAGAGGTTAAACTTAACTTTGAGAACCATAAATAATAACAGGATGAACAGGCAGTCCTAGAAGATGAAACACCTGGTGCAAAGGCCGTATGATGGCGAGGCCTTAGATAAGGCCCTGGTCCTAGCCTTCTATTCTATTCTATTCTATTCTACAGTTACAGAACTGTGGTTACAATACTGACTTACAATTTTATGTGCAAGGGGCAAGTTTTCCGAAGTGTAGAACCAGTTAATCATTTTAGATTTCGAAAAGTGAAACTACATTATTTCAATATTGTGTATGTTATAAAATAATTGTAAATAATTAAATTTAACTTACACTGTGGCAAGACTGATAATATGTAAAAGCTTTCCTTTTTTAATCTTTGCATAATAAAGTGGATAAATAACAGGTAAGGAAAAGCATGTTTATGGTGACTATATAATAGGTAAGGAAAAGCATTTTTTTGGAAGAACTTGTGCTCATATCTCAGCTTCTCCACTTATTAGAGTTACCAGAATTAAGGCAGTCACATTTTCTGGGCCTTAATTTTAGTGTCTATAAAATGGTAATATAAAATCTATCTTTCTAGGTTTTAGTAACCTAGTTTTGAGATAGTAAAACCACTTAAACAAGTGAACGAGTGACCAAAAAGTAGTAATTTTTATTATTTCATATTTAGTTTTTAAAAAGTCTGAATTAATAGTCTGTGAGCCAAAGAAAAGTCTGTGGTTCCATCCATCTTATAAATATAGACTCTTACTATTTTAAAAGGTCATGACTTTTTGAAAAGTTAAAACATTTTTTTTTTTAAATCCCAGAACCTTAGGAACTGCTCTTAAAGTCTGCTTCCTACAGTAATTTCCTCCCACAGTTTTGACTTCTTCTTGGAAGTCCTGCCATGTGCCCTCAGCAGCCTGTGTGTGCCCTTGACACATTTCTTTTCTAGCTTCTCTAACTGACATGTTTAGTTCATGCATGCTCCTGACTAGTCTTTATTGTAGTGCATATTGAAGGAATATGTCCTTGAGCATATTTTGGAGAGTTTGAGTTAAATACACATAATTCAAAAACAGTGAACACTGGAAGACGACCAACATTTCAGCACATATTTATACAACTTGGGTGACAGCTTAGCAAGTTAGGGAATGTTAAGATAATTTAAATGTACTTAACAGATAATAAGACCAAAGTTATCTCCTCAGTTTAAACTTTTAGTATTTCTTATGTCAGTTTTCCTGAAAGTGTTGGAAGGGTAGAATATTAGGCGTGTAAGGCACATGTTGGAGAAGGCAATGGCAACCCACTCCAGTACTCTTGCCTGGAAAATCCCATGGCTGGAGGAGCCTGGTAGGCTGCAGTCCATAGGGTCGCTAGGAGTTGGACACAACTGAGTGACTTCACTTTTACTTTTCACTTTCATGCATTGGAGAAGGAAATGGCAACCCACTCGTGTTCTTGCCTGGAGAATCCCAGAGACGGGGGAGCCTGGTGGGCTGTCATCTATGGGGTCACACAGAGTTGGACACAACTGAAGCGACTTAGCAGCAGCAGCAGCAGCAGCAAGGCACATGTTTGGCTTCCCTGGTGACTCAGACAGTAAAGAATCTGCCTGCAATGCAGGAGACGTGGGTTCGATCCCTGGGTTGGGAAGATCCTCTGGAGAAGGTAATGGCAACCCACTCCAGTGTTCTTGCCTAGAGAATTACATGTACAAAGGAGCCTGACAGGCTATAGTCCATAGGGTTGCAAAGAGTTGGGCCCGACTGAGTGACACAAGACACATATTGGGGCTTCCCAGGTGGCCCTAGTGGTAAAGGACCCACTTGCCTGTGCAGGAGACTTAAGAGAAGTGGGTTCAATCCCTGAGTCAGATTATGCCCTGGACAAGGGCATGGCAACTCATTCTAGTATTCTTGCCTGGAGAATCCCATGGGCAGAGGAGCCTGGCAGGCTATGGTACATAGGGTCACAAAGAGTTGGACATGATTAAAGCATCTTAGGACACACACACAAGGCACATTAATTGAATGCCTATTATGTACCAAGCACTATCCTAAGTGGAACATATACAATTATATGTTACTCTGATGCATATATGACTTTTGACTTCTCAAAACCCTGTGAGTTATGTACTACCCTCTCCATTTTATAGATGAAGGTAGCAAGGATCAGAGATACTGAATAACTTCCCCAAATTGATAGCTTGTAGACTTTAAAACCCAAGTGTGTCTGATCCAAAAGCTCCGGTTCACTGTCTCCTAGTCAGTATATGCTGTATACTTAAGAAAATTAAATTTGAGGTTGAGGAAACAGTTACTAACATATTGGTGTGTCACTCTACTTGGCACACTGATTCTGTTTCATGTGCTGGTTCTGTGGTCTTACAGGAGTATATGTTCTTGGGAATAGAAGCTTCTGTTGGACTCCACAGTGTACATGGGAGACGCTGGAGAGGGATCAGTAGTTGCTAACCCTTTAGCCAGAAATATGGGGGAGAACAGGAAAGGCAGGGTCCCTGTTGGCTCTGTCGTGGCAGATGGAGACAATGAAGGGCTTGAAAAATTGAAGTAATTATAAAGTGTTTAGGTACTCTAAAGGAAACAGCCTGGGGTTGGGCAGAGGCCAATAGGGTGAAGGGATAAGATGCAGGAAATAGAAATGACTGCTATAAAGAGGTGACATTTAACCTGCGCCTGAAGCGCTGAAGAGCAGGTCCTAGAGCTGACTGAGACCCTTGATCATCAGGACAAGCCTGAGTTGGCCGCTCTTCTGCAGAGATGGGCCACGAGCCCCAGGCTTTCTCATCACTGCAACAGAATGCGGAACATAGTTGGCTAAGAGTAGACCCTTCAATGGAGAAGGCAATGGCACCCCACTCCAGTACTCTTGCCTGGAAAATATCATGGACGGAGGAGCCTGGAAGGCTGCAGTCCATGGGGTCGCTGAGGGTCAGACACGACTGAGCAACTTCACTTTCACTTTCCACTTTCATGCATGGGAGAAGGAAATGGCAACCTACTCCAGTGTTCTTGCCTGGAGAATCCCAGGGACGGGGGAGCCTGGTGGGCTGCCGTCTATGGGGTCGCACAGAGTCGGACACGACTGAAGCAACTTAGCAGCAGCAGCAGCAGACCCTTCAAGGTGACTAAATTCTGCAAAGCTCTGAAGAGAGGATTTTCTTATGTATCAACTTAAGTACATCTCTGTCAGTCTAAAACTGTAAGGCACTTATAGTTAATCTCTGAAAAGTAAGCTTTTTACTATAGGAAATGTCAAATACACAACAAGCAAGAATATAGAGTAATGGATCTCCATGTTCTCATATCTGGAGTCAACAAATATTAAGATTTTTTCCAATATTATTTTATCTAAAGTTATGACCAACCTAGACAGCATATTAAAAAGCAGCAACAATAACAACAAAAAAAAAGCAGCAACATTACTTTGCCAACAAAGGTCCGTCTAGGCAAGGCTATGGTTTTTCCAGTGTTCATGTATGGATGTTCAGCTATAAAGAAAGCTGAACACTGAATAATTGATGCTTTTGAACTGTGGTATTGGAGAAGACTCTTGAGAGTCGCTTGGACTGCAAGGAGATCCAACCAGTCCATCCTAAAGGAGACCAGTCCTGGGTGTTCATTGGAAGGACTGATGTTGAAGCTGAAACTCCAGTACTTTGGCCACCTGATGCAAAGAGCTGACTCATTTGAAAAGACCCCAATGCTGGGAAAGATTGAGGGCAGGAGGAGAAGAGGACGACAGAGGATGAGATGGTTGGATGGCGTCACCGACTGGATGGACATGGGTTTGGGTGGATTCCAGGAGTTGATGATGGACAGGGAGGCCTGGTATGCTGTGGTTCATGGGGTCGCAAAGGGTTGAACTGAGCAACTGAACTGAACTTCCACTTCATTTTTTTTTCCTTTGGTACTTTCCAGCAAGTTTCAGACATTGATTCTTTACAGTTGTAAATACCTCAATGTGCATATTTCATTGGTGAGGGCATTTTTATTTACATAGCTTCCCAGGTGGCTCTAGTGGTAAAGAACCCGCCTCTCAATGCAGGAGACATAAGAGACTCAGGTTCGATCCCTGGGTCAGGAAAATCCCCTGGAGGAGGGCATGTCAACTTATTCCAGTATTCTTGCCTGGGGAATCCTATGGACACAGAAGCCTAGCAGGCTATGGGCCATCCAGTTGCAAAGGGTAGATTATGGAAGTGACTTAGCATGCACACATGCAGAAAATTATTATTCTTAGAACTAACAATGGTTAATCTTCTGATTTTTAAAGACATTTAATACAGAAGCGTAAGTATGACTCATTAAAAAATTATGATGAAATTGACATCTGTGAAAACATGCACCTGGATCTATGTCTAGGTTTCTAATTCCTTTTAGACTATTCTCAGGCTCATGACCTGACTATCCAAAGGCTACAATTTCTTACTCTTTACAAAGGGACCAACCAACTTCCTGTTTAAAAAAGCCTGAGAGGAGTGTCTACACTGCAACTCACCTGGAAAGTTACTTGACAGAACCTCTCTTTATTGATCTCTGTGGTGGCAGATGGTATTAAATCTGTACATGTGTCAGAAACATTATTTTTCAAAAGTTTGCTCTGATGTTTTTTTTTCCCCAGACATCACTGAATGTTGATTCTGTCTGTATAAAATACAAGTAGAATTGAGTGTTGGGTAGACTTTGGACAAACTTCTTTCACTCAGCAGGCAATTTCTTGAACTGCCAGGACTGGCTGCTAGGCACCCAGCACTGGAAATCTAGAAAAACATGTATCTGTGAACTAATTTCTTTAGAGAGAGAAAGAGGAAGTCCCAGTGACACCTCTTAAAACCATAAAAACCTGACACACCAACTACTTTCACTTTAAAAACAAACAAACAAACTATGCAGTCTGAGTTTGGCTTGAAATTCTCTGCTCTCCTCATTCATTATTTAGTCTTATTTTACTTTGTTCAGACAAGCGATCTGCCTATTGTGAAGCTTCACACAGCCAATTACCTCAAGGTGTTTAGTTCATTTATTATTTAAAGCATAAATCTTGTACAGGTTGTCCATTGACGACCCTCTGAGTAGCTGTAGTAAATGCCTTTCATCCTTGCGGCCTCAGTCAGTGCTCATGGACCTACCTGCTGAGCTTGGCAGGCCAGGCAAGGTGCTGGAACATGTAAGATACCAGAGGTAATTGCACTTCCTTTTCTGTTTAAGTGTGCATTTGAAAGATGTGCACACAGTAGCAAACTTGGGGTTGAAATGTAAGGGAAATGATCTTCGAGCGCAATCGTCCCTTCTGTAGGGACCTTATTCGATATTTTAGCTATTGTTACAGGCTGAATTTTGAATTTAGAAGTTTGCTTCAAGTATATCTAGTGACATCACACTTAAAAATATTTTTATGGAAAATCAGTCTTTCATATTTGTTGTATTTGTCCTTGAACCCGTTTTCCTTTTCTGTCTTTCTTTCAGTCTTGTGTCATGATACCAACAATGACCAATATGAATTACTTTCAAAAAGGCTAGCTTAGGTATTGTGCAGGCTCTGCTGATGGGCTTATATGCCATTAAGAGTCTATCCTACACAGACTGTGCCAGGTGTTTAACTGGGGACTGGTACTAATTTCAGAGCTAATACTGAGCTGTTCCACATCAGTGCTTTCAGCAGGTGGCTTGAACTGACAGTGTAAAGAAAAAAGTGAGAGAAAATTACCATTGTATTTTAGAATTTCTCTGATTGAATTGACTGATTATACTGTCAAAGGAGCATTGGGAAGCTGGCAGGGTTATAGGCAGTGAAGAAATGACAGAATTCTTTCAGAAAGAGCTTGTCTGTTGGTTTTTGCACAGCCAAATATTTCAAAATGATAATAAGGTTTGATGTGAGGTTTGAATTCAGCACTTGTGAAAATCCATGTGATCTCTGATTGGTATTTTAAAGCTTGGATATTGTATAAGGAGAGCCAGTGGTATTCTTATTACCATTTTCTCTTATAAGACAAAATATTAAAACACTCTGAAGTCCCATCAGTAAATGTTAAACTACTTTTAATATTTGCAAAAGAGTTTTATAAAGATTTCATTTTTGTTAAGTTTCGCTTATTAGAAAATGGAATAGAAAACTTACTAAGTGGCTCAAGATAACTGCTGACTTTCCCTGGTGACTCAGTGGTAAAAGAATCCACCTGCGGTGCAGGAGATGAGGGTTCCATTTCTAATTTGAGAAGCTCCCCTGGATAGGGAAATGGGCTACCCACTCCAGTATTCTTGCCTGGAGAATCCCACGCACAGAGGAGCCTGGCAGGCTACCGTGTGTGGGGTCGCATAAGAGTCAGACATGACTTAGTGACTACATGACTGCAGCACAACAAGTTGAAAATGTGTTTTATGCAATCAGTCTTGGATTATGATTTAAGGTCTTATGTTTCAGAAGAAATTCTTAGTAGTAACATGTTATTCCTGGTTGTCTCTTAAATTCATGTTTGTTATTCTGAAATGTTATTAAATATTTTAAAAAATTCTTTAAATTGATCATTTAAAAAATTAGAGATACAGTCTCCTGCTTTCAGTAGGATAATGGTAATAGTAGCTAGTACTGAATCGTTGCCATCTAACAGGTACTTTACCGTGTCTTTATCTTCACAGCAACTCCATGAGGCATCCCCATTTTACCTAGAGGCCAATCAAGGCAGAGAGAGGCTGAATAACTTTACCGATGCCAGAGCTTGTCAGGGCAGAGAAGGGATGCTGACTCTAAGAACCCCAGTGCTCATTCTCTACTGTAACGGAGCACACAGAGGAGAGAAACTGGTTATACTTGATTTTTTTTTTTTTTTGGCTGTCAGTGCACTCACTGTCCTCTATACTGATGACAGGGACCTAATACAATAATTTTCCTTTTCATGGTTATCCCATTATGAATTTAATAGAACTTTTGATACAGAGTCATGAAAATTCTTAAGGGAATTGTTTTAAAATGTGGAAAAAACGTATTCAGAGTGTTCTGTAAAAGACACAAGAGCGGCACATTTAGCAGAGTGTAAGTTAGGTTTGGGGCAGAAAAAAATCCATCAGGATAAATGGGTCAGCATTCATCACTTGTACAACAAATACTTATTGTACTGGGTGCCAAGCACTGGGCCTGGCCTGTCGGAAAGCACTGGGTGATTTATTTTTGTTGAGCCGACTCCCTGGTGGGATTATTCACAAACAACTTTCGATGTAAATAGGAAGCTTTAATTGCAGGAGAGCAGGGTTCCAGTCTCTCTGGGTGGACCGCGGTGCGCGAGTTTTTGTTCCGTTGCATAATCTAGTAGGCGCTCCTCGTATTCTCATTATGCTGCTGCAGTGTAACAAACCAGCAGGAAACTGCATTCCATGGGATTTCTATGGGGACTACGGAGAATTCGTTCCAATGCTTACAGAACAGCCGCTTGTAGCTCACAGTAGCTCCAGGGCTAATGTGAGGAGCTGTGTAGCTCTACTTGCTGCTGAACTGTAAAACCGAGAGCATGTGTACTGTAAATAAGACACTGTCAGTAGAACTGTTGCTCATCTGGAGGCCTTATCAGCGCATTGGTTGATAATCTCTTATTGTTGAATGAGAGGGAAAAAAGGGAATTTGAAATATTATTCCATGCTGAAAATGTGAATACTTGTTTCTTCACTCCCTTTAAAACGTACTCCCTCTAATTTTTGTTGTATTTCAACTGAAGGGAAATTGGAAAGAAAGAGAAATTGCTCTTCGCTCCTCTAACTCCCTCACTCCACAACACAAAATAACTGGCAAGGGGAGCCATACTTTCAGTAACAAAGTCTCTCCACTTAGACTTGCAGGGGTTAAAGGAATCCCTATGCTGGGATGCTGTTGCTGTTGTTTAGTCGCTCAGTTGTGTCTGACTCTGCGACCCCATGAACTGCAGTCCACCAGGCTCCTCTGTCCGTGGGCTATCCCAGGCAAGAATACTGGCGTGGGTTGCCATTTCCTTCTTCAGGAGATCTTCCCAGGGATTGAACCCACGTCTCTAGCATTGGCAGGCAGATTCACTACCACTGAGCCGCGAGGCAAGCCCCTGTGCTGGGATAGATTTGTTTGCTTCCCACATTCTGTCTGCGTCCTCTAAGCACCCGATTTCCTGCATCCCCAGGCATGGTGAGAGCGCCTTGATTTTGTTTGTGGGAGAACCGTCCAGTCTTCAGTCACCTCACAGGTTTGGTGGCTGCCATCCTGGGTGCCTGTTTCAGTAGGACTGTCAGCCATCTCCCAGCCAGGCCTCCTGTCTCCACCAATGCGGCCTTGGCTACGGGGCTGCCTGTCTGCAGGGCCTGCTTCGTAGGCCAGGCCTGCAACCTGCGAATGAGAGAAGGCCCTGCACCGGGTTTAATCCTCTGCTGTCGTTCCCTTCAAATTCTTAATGATGATGAATCAAAGGGCCCCACGTTTTTTCATTTTGCACTGGGTTCTTTGTACAAATCTTGTAGGCGGTCCTAGTTGTATGAGCCTCTTCTCCCTTGCTACCCCTAACACCAGAGAAATTGCCTCCTTCAAGGACCAGCTCAATGCTGCTTCATGCGCGAAGCTTTCTGATTCCTTTGTAGATGTGAACGTCTTTCCCCTGTGTGTGTCCCTCAGTTACAACCTTCATGGCACCCTCCTGAGCTCACTATGTGCACCTGTCTCCTTCCACCAAGGTGGGCTCTTGGAGAGAAGGCGGGCACCCTCAATGAATCTTCCTGTTCTCCCTCCATATCCTAGCCCGATGGCTTTCAGTGTTCCATAAATGCTTGTTGAATTGAAGTGAATTAAATAATTTGCCCTTTTATCTGAAAGAGTAAAGAAATTTACATTTAATATAAGGCCCCTTTGATAGACATACTGCCTTCATTTCTGTTCTCTTCTGATGTTGAATTACGGTGCTGGCTTCCATCAAATGGCAAATGTGATGAGATGGTACACATTTGATTCTGCCTCACTTATAAATGTGGGGTGGAGAAAATATAAATGAAATCATTTCACTAATTTTAAGACATTTGAAGAATATGGAAATTGAGCTTAGGAGGAAAAGGTTAACTAAGGTTAAAGTGAATGCTTTTCATTTCGCTTAGCATATCACTAAGAGGAGATTTAAAGGCAATCCTCTTTTCTCACCAAACTTCCCCGTACTGCTCCTGGATTTCCTTTTAGCATAATTTGAGTAAGATGTTGTAATAGTTTAAATCATTTTAATTTTGCATGGTTCACAAGTGCTATTTTCATACAGGGAACATTTCATAATATGGTCCCCTGAACCTCTTAGAGGAATAGAATTTGCAGCGCTTGTTGTCTACACAGGCCGTGGAACCCTAGCAGTTTCACAGCCCATATAGATATTCAGGGAGTTGTTGATTGAACACGGAAGAGAACACAGTTTGCTGTGCTGCAGGCATTTTTAACAGAGGGGCCATAACTGCATTGGATGCCCTGTACACTCTTTCCAACTGTAGGAAAATGTGTCTTGGGGTGTTTGAATTTCTGGACAGAGGGCTCCCAAAGCATCTTCCCAAAACATTCAAGACAAGTTAAGAACCAATAGATGAGAAATAGAAACAGGAATGAACATATAACACAGCCACACATTATAAAGCTAAATTTAAAAGCCAGCCTATAAGAAAACCAAATGTTATTGAACATGCCTTGGTGCTGTTGAAATATAAAATCTTTGAGCTATAAAATATATCTGTTTGAAAAGTGAAAGTGAACTCCCTCAGTCGTGTCTGACCCTCAGCGACCCCATGGACTGCAGCCTTCCAGGCTCCTCAATCCATGGGATTTTCCAGGCAAGAGTACTGGAGTGGAGTGCCATTGCCTTCTCCATTGAGTATGATGCTGTTTTTCTGAAAATAGATTTATGTATTTACATACAGATTAGGGTCTTAGGTCCTGAACTTGTCCACCTTGGGGTGCATATTTGTGAGCAGAGTTGGACATGACTGAAGCAACTTAACACACACACACACACATTTGTGAGCAGTGTGACATTAAGAAGAAGAGTTAGACAAAACAGTTTACCACTTGGTTATAAAAGGGAATACCTAACTGCTACATTTAGAAGTAAAGCCCAACTTCTAGCCAGGGTTATTCTTTTTTTTTCAGATTATTTTTAATTGAGTATAGTTGCTTTAAAATGTTGTATTTGTTTCTGCTGTACAACAATATGAATCAACTATACTACTACTATTACTACTAAGTCGCTTCAGTCGTGTCCGACTCTGTGCGACCCCATAGATCTTTTATTGTCCCTGGGATTCTCCAGGCAAGAACACTGGAGTGGGTTGCCATTTCCTTCCCCAGTTTTCCTTTAAAATTGGAGTAAGTTACAGTTCAGTACACACAGGCAAAGTCATATCCAATTCTTTGTGACCCCATGGACTATAGCCCACCAGGCTCCTCTGTCCATGGAATTCTCTAGGCAAGAATACTGGAGTAGATTGCCATTCCCTTCTCCAGGGAATCAACTATATGTATACATATATCCCCTCCCTCTTGAGCCGCTCTCATGCCACCCCCTCGGCCCTCGCAGAGCACTGACTGAGCTCCCTGTTAACCCAGCAGCTCTCCGCCAGCTATCCGTTTAACACGTGGCAGCACGTGTGTGCCAGTGCCTCTCGCTCAGTTCATCCCACTTCTCCATCCCCCCACTGTGTCCACACGTCTGCTCTCTGTGTCTGTGTCTCTTGCCCTGCAAATGGGTTCGTCTGTACTAGTTTTCTAGATTCCCTGTCCATGGACACACTAATACACGATACTTGCTTTTCTCATTTGATTTCACTCTGTGTGGCACTCTGTGTTCATCCACATCACTGCAGATGACTCAGTTCCATTCCTTTCTTATACCCTAATAGTATTCCATCACACGTATGTACCACATCTTCTTTATCCATTCCTCTCTTGGGGGACATTTAGGTTGCTCCCATGTCAAAACCAGGGTTATACTTGAATATGGGAAGTCTAAGACAGTGCCTGTGCCATGCATGTACAGGGGATAACATGCTTTGTGATTGTGAAAATCTTTGCTTAAAAGTAAATGAAACAGCTCTGGGAGGATGCCACATCCTGGGAGTGTGGTTGTCTTACCCAAGCTTCACACTCAGTCTCAGTGGCTCCTCCCTCTCCCAGAGGAGGGCTGGAGGGCCATGATTGTCTTGCCTAATTTCTGTGGCTTGTTTTTCTGTTTAGCATTCTTTTCTTTACATATTTTCTCTTCTCATGGATTGCTCGCTGGACTCTCTGAGCACACTTAGGAGAGCACAGCCATGGAGGAGCCCACGATTGCTTACAGAGACTCAACTTGGACTGTGGTGCTCATTTGGGACCCATTTACCTCTAAATATAGTCATTAAAGTTGGGATGAACTCAGATACCAGAAATCTTGAGACAACGTCAGCTCTCTTTAGTATATTTTAGAGACCAGTTGCTATATACAAGACAGTGTGAAGCCTAAAGGGTGTTCAAAGGTTAACAGGACTGGTCTTTGCCTTGAGGGGGTAGTTCAGCCCACAAGGAAAATAAGATGCCAGACAAGTGGCCTGGGAACTCTCAAATGAAGCACCTCAACCAAAACTCTGAGAAGTGCATTCTTACAAAGACATAAGTCTCACCAGAGATGGGAAGAATTTTACAAATTTTAAGGACTTTGAGGCATCACTAACTCGATGGGCGTGAGTCTGAGTGAACTCCGGGAGTTGGTGATGGACAGGGAGGCCTGGCGTGCTGCAATTCATGGGGTCGCAAAGAGTCGGACGCGACTGAAATGAACTGAACTGAACTTGAGCTTACTTGGAATCATTTCCAAGTTGGAGCCCTGAAGAGTAAATAAGAATTACACTAAAAATCATGCCACCTTACGGCATAGATCTCCAGCTGCCGTCCCCTGTTTCTCTGTCCTGTCTGTGTGGTTGGCCTGCAGTTCCCTGGTGGGACCCAGTTGGTGCAACAGGACACTTGGAGATTGCATTTGCCTCTCTGGATCCCTTCTGTGTCTCGGCTCCTTCCTTCACTGATTCCGCACCCTATTCCCCTTTTCCCTTCTCACCATTTACCTTTGCTTCCCTCCTGCTTCCTCTCAAGCATGAATTCCTGCTGATAATCTTGGAACTCTTAGGCAGTCCCAATTTTAATAAAGTAAAAATTGGGTTCTTCCCATTGCACTCTGTTTGAAGCTACCTTGCAATAGAAGACCTTTCCCCTAAAGAATATTTATATATTTCCAAAATCGTGTTTTCAGAAAAAGGAATACTTAACATACAATTGAAAACTTAAAAACTTTGTAAGAGAGCATTTTGGGAGTTTTGTAGCCCTCTGGTGGAGTGTCAAGAGAACCATAATGGAAATATTTGATGACTTTAGATTTTAACTGTTTTCAATATAACTGAAAACACACTTAAAATTTTGTTTACTCTTTGAGGGCAGTCATTTTGTTCAGAGATCTGTGATTAAGTAGCTCAACATTTGTTTTTAATGCTTACTTTTTTGCATTGATATAAACAACTCTGGTTCAAATTCAGGGAGTGAATAAAGTATACAGTATTTATTAAACATTTGCTTATGTTTTCCATTTTTGTTACAATTTTATTAAGTGATTAATCACAGGAATCTAAAATGGAGGGGGCAAGTGAGACATTTGTGGACCCTGAATACAGAACGGCTGCTAGGATCTCGGAGCGCTGCTTTCCATCTATGCTATGCAAATGAACAGTCACAAGTCTTTGTGTGATAGCAATTTGACATTGAGGAAAGAACATTGAATTGAAGTCAGACCTGAGTTTTAGTCTGTTTTCTCACCCTGTAGATACATGATTCTGGAGAGGTCATAGCACCTATTTGGAAGACTTTTCACATCAGTGAAGGGTAGCGCAAGACATAACTTCTAACATGTCTTGTAGTTCTGAGGTTTGAGCATTTTTTTCACATTATTAAAACAAAAATATCCAGTACAGTTTCTAGGAGTGTTACATTGTTATTGGAAAGATGAGCTTTGTTGAATCTTTGGAAGAAAATACACATTTATGATAATTCTAAAATTGTATAAATTAAAAGATAAAAGCTCACTGGTGTACTGAGACTTACTTGAGGGTAGAAGTCTTTTCATTTCTGTATTCCCAGTCTGATTTAACACTTGGTATATAGTGGATGTTCCAGAAACTAATTTTTTAAATTACTTTTTGTTGGTGTATAGTTGCTTTACAGCGTGTTAGTTTCTACTGTACAGCAAAATTGATCAGCCATGTATATACAAATATCTTCTCCCTTTTGGACTTCCTTCCCGTTCAGGTCACCACAGTGCCTTAAGTAGAGTTTCCTGTGCTATTAGTATTCTGGATACATTTAAAAAATTTTTGGATAAGCCCTTAGAAATTGAGTGAATGAAAATCGATGAATGGACATTTAAAAACTATTGATTTATTTTCATTCATTTGTTCAATTTCTAAGGGCTCATCCGAAAATTTAGATGCATCTAGAACAGACTTGTTAAATGGAATTCATGTTATCACAAAAATTGTCTACTTAAGTAAACCTACAAATAATTTTGTTAGCAAAGACTATTTGCCTAATAGGACTTGGGTAATAGTTTGGGTCATATGTAACTACTTAATTTCTTAAAAAGGATATTATTATTAATCATGTCATATAGAAGTATATTTTCCAGATATATATTAAAAATATATATATATATTTTTTTAAATATGGGAAGTTTTAATGTTTTAAAAATTGCTTGTTTTTTCTATAAACTGGACTTTTAAAAATTGAGGAAAAGAAATTAGCCTGATGATATTGTAGTATTCTTAATAATTTCACATGTGTATGAAAGTATTTAAAAATATTTCAGATATATTTGAACTTGGAGATTACTAAGATGCATTTTGTTTTTTCTCTTGAACAATTTTCCCCAGACTGGGTTATAGCAAGATAAGTTTCATCATCATCTAGCAAGTTTTATATGCCAAGTTATGAACTCCCAGATGCTATAGTTTAAATAGCAATGATGCCACTTGAATATTAATGATAAATGGCATCCATTTGAAACATTTAAAAATGATCATAGCCTTACAGCCTAAAAGAGCTGGAAGATATTAATGGTATAGAAGTTATTTCATGTGGATCTGAATTATGTATAGCAGAGAAAGACAGAAAGATAAATTATATAATAAATCGAAGTTCACATGGTATATTGTTTGTTTTTTTAAAAACTACACAAACTTTCTGTTTATGCAATATGTCAGCTATTTGAAAAAAAGATGAATAGTTCCAGATTCAGATTTACTCCAAGCACTCTTGGAATGTTCTAGTATCCAATAGTGTCATACTGAATGTAAGAAAATGATTACAGTGTATAGTTAACTGTGAGGAATTCTAGAAAAGCATTGACTTCTTACACTTTGAATATGCTTTTATTCTCTGATCAATGTGTACCTTTTGTGCCTTTTTGATTATTAAAGTCAGTTGCTGTTATCTTCTTTTCAGAAACTGTAGCAGCAATATGTTCAGAAGTGTGTATAAGATTATATTAAGGCAATAATTAACAGGAAATGTTTCTTCTTGATAAATTAATTGTAATAAAACATGATTGCAGAGCATTGCTGACATTGGGAAATGTTATTTGATGAATATATAGAAATTACCTGCAGAATCCACTGGTGATCAGGAAAATTTTGTTGGGCTTTCCTAATATTTTAAGATTCTGAACAAATGCTTATGTGAGGGGGGACTTAAGTGGTTTTTATATTTTTGCAGACATAGTTTATTGTAAAAATATTAATACTGTGTCGCACTCTTTTTAAGAGGTTACAGCTCATAGGAGTTGTAGGTGCAGGTGCTATCACAAGCCATCAATTTGTCTTATTTTGTACATTATGCTTCAGTATGCTCCTAACCAAAAGAATTAAAGAACTACTATTGTACTTGCATAGGATTCTAATGTAGAATTTCAAAATGTCCTTGTCTCACTGGTATGGTTATCCTGGTCATTACTCCATCTAAAGTGTTTTGAATGTATGCCAAGTAATTTATTCCTGGGATGATTTTGAAAATTGTACCATAGATCATACATGCATGTATCCATTCCTTTATTTAACAACACTTACTACAAGGTAATACCCAGGGATCTAGAGAAAGAGACATACATGTTCTTGTCTGTCATCTCTTAGTTTTCCCTGTGGATTTGGTTAGTTTTCTGTCTCTACTAATGTCCTAACATGCACAGTCACCATCCTGTTTTGGGGCCCCATTGACTTGTTGTTGGTCACCAATCCAGGGGTCTGTTGATCTCCATGGAATGTCTTTACAGGTAAATCAGAGGCTGAATGGAGATTATGGAAGTGAGGTACAGAGATGATTAAAGATTTTGGAGAAGAGAGGGGAAGCAAGAAAGAATAACCAGGGTAGAGTGACATAGAGGGCCCTAGAGACAGCTCAGGTGAAGAGCTAGCAGGGATGGTCAGATTTGAGGTTGTGTGTCAGGAGTTTCCATGGAGAGGAGATGCAAGAGAAGTGTATGGGCTGAAATGCCCCCAAATGCTAAGCAACTGTGAGGGAAAGCTGGTTACTTCACTGGTCATTTCATGTGACTTACATGTAGGTTGATGTGGAAAGGAAACAAGAAACATTTGGGGAAAAGAATTCTGTCTTTGCTGATACTTTGATGACCCTAAATTACTGAAGTTTTTCTCCGATAGTTATACAAAATTTTTATATCTAAGAATCAATAGAAAAAACCATAATTGGTCTGATGTGTTTGACAGATGTTGATTTACATAATTTCAAATGTAGATAGTAAAGGCAGAATCTTTGTATGTTATCAGTTATGCCCAAAATACATTTCTAAAAAGTTCTTCCTGAGCTTTTCCAGAATTTGAAAGGTTGCCATCAGATGAGATACATATTGCCTAAAGTTTTGGAACTCACATAGCCTGTTTTTTTTTTTCATTTCCGAAAATAATCTCATTAAAAAACTGTAACAAAAACTATTCTTTATTTTTTTGACATACTGACCAAGTTGAAACTGAAATTTGACCATTCAAAGATTTCTTTCCTTTAGGAAGCATGTCTACTTGTTTCAGCGGGAAGCAAAATAAAATGGGAGAGATGTTTAAATGGTATTTTTATTCATAGTTGTTAACAATGTAACAAGCAATTAACTTTTTGGCATAGTGATAAATCTGCTTCTCTACGAAGGTGTTTTGTGTTTTAAAAGTGGCAATACATGCTAGTATATTCATTTTTATTGAATAGTTGAGTGAAAAAATGGAATTTAATTCATAAGGTATTGCCTTGGGCTTATTGAGATCTTATGTGCAATATCCCAATGGGATGGCATCATATTCAGCAGAGTATTATCTTAAAAAAGTAATTAGCAACAAACCAAGTTAAAGTATCCTAGTATTTGTGGAGTATTTCTGGGCTTCCCTGGTGGCTCAGATGATAAAGACTCTGCCTGCAATGTGGGAGACCCAGGTTCAATCCCTGGTTCAGGAGGATCCCCTGGAGAAGAGATTGGCAACCAATTCCAATATTCTAGTTTTAAGAATTCCATTGACAGAGGAGCCTGGCAGTCTACAGTTCATGGTGTCACAAAGAGTCAGACATGGCTGAACAACTAACACTATCATCTTTGATCTATGTGATCTCTAAAATAAATTTAGAAACAAATTATTTGATAATGCTGAACCAGCATTATTGGAATATGGTTTTAGAAGAGCAACAAAATCAACAAAGGTTAGTATAATTACTAGGAGATAGTACTTACAAAGTTCTTATCATCATGTGTTCATTCATTTATTTATGAACTTGCTATTTGTTCATTCACTTAATTTTACTACATGCTGCTGCTGCTAAGTCACTTCAGTCGTGTCCAACTCTGTGCGACCCCAGAGACAGCAGCCCACCCCCGTCCCTGGGATTCTCCAGGCAAGAACACGGGAGTGGGTTGCCATTTCCTTCTCCCATGCATGAAAGTGAAAAGTGAAAGTGCAGTCGTTCAGTCGGGTCCAACTCCTAGCGACCCCATGGACTGCAGCCTACCAGGCTCCATGGGATTTTCCAGGGAAGAGTGCTGGAGTGGGTTCCCATTGCCTTCATATCTGTTCTATTTTTAGAGGGAATGATAAAAGGTCTTATTTATTTAGAAACTTACCAACATAATTGTGATTTATACATGCTTAGTGAAGACAGATTGTATCTACGTTGCAAATGCCAAACAATAGCACATTTTAGCTATATAAATTTTTTAAAATTGTGGTATGATTATATGTGTATATATATGTACATATATACACATACACACTTAATATAAAAATGACCATTTAAGCCTTTTATGTACACTATTCAGTGGCTTTAGTTAAATTCAGAGTGTTGTACAACCATTGCCACTATGTACTTCCAAAATTTTGTCCTAACCCCAGAAACTCTGTACCCATTCAACAGTAATTTCCCACCACTGCCACCCGACTTTTTACTCCCTGGTAAACTGTATTCTCTCTCTATGAATTTATCTATTCTAGATATTTTATACAGTAGAATCATATAATATCTTTTGTGTCTGGCTTATTTTACTTAGTATGTTTTCTTGGTAGATGTATATTGTTAGTTGCTTAGTTGTGCCCAACTCTTTTCGACCCCATGGACTGCAGCCCCCCCAGGCTCCTCTGTCTACTAGATTTTCCAGGCAAGGATACTGGAGTGGGTTGCCATTTCCTTCTGCAGAAGATCTTCCCAACCCGGGGATGAAACCTGGGTTTCTTGCACTGCAGGCAGATTCTTTACCAACTGAGCTACAGGGGTTGTAGCATGTATCAAAGCATCATTTTTTTTTGTGGCTGATAACATTCCACTGCATGTATATTCCACGTATGTTATTTATTGTGTTGATGGACACTGGGTTAATTCCAACTTTTCTCTATTGTTAATCATGCTGCAATGAACATTGTACATTAGTGTATAAGTATTTGTTTCCGTCCTGTTTTTAATTCTTTTTAGTATACACCTTGTAGTAGTATAGCTGGGTCATGTGGCAATCTTGCATTTAAGTATTTGAGGAACTGCCAAACTGATTTCCATAGCAGATGTACCATTTTACATTCCCATCTGAAAGTATTGGGCTTCCAGTTTCTCTGTATCCTCACCAGAACTTGTTATTTTCCATGTTTTGTTTTTGTTTTGATTATAGCCATCCAGTGTGTGTGAAATGATATCTCATTATGGTTTGAATTTACATTTCCCTAATGACTAATGATTGTGAGCATCTTTTCTTGGGCTTATGGACTGTTTATACCTGTTTTCATAGAAATGTCTATTCAAGTTCTTTGCCTTCTTTTAAACTGGGTTGTCTTTTTGTTTAGTTCTTTGTGTAGTCTGCATATTAAACTCTTATCAAATAAATGATTTATAAATATTTTCTTCCTTTCTCTAGATTTTCTTTTAACTATTATGATATTTTTATGATAATGTCCTATAGTTTGTGAAAGTTTTCGGTTTTGAAGTCTAGTTTTTCTAATTTTTCTTTTGTTTCTCATGCTTTTACTGTCATATTTAAGAATGATGCCAAATTGAAGGTCATAAAGGATTTCCTTTGTTTTCTTTGAAGAGTTTGATAATCTTCATTATTATATTTGGGTTGGTGATCCATTTTGAGTTCATTGTTACATGTGGTATGATAATAGGGCCCAACTTCTTTCTTTTGCATTTGGTTGTTCTAGAACCATTTTTTGAAAACACTGTCCTTTCCCCATTAAGCAGACCTGTCCCTCTTACCTGGAATCAGCTGGCCAGAGATGGATGGGTTTGTCTCTGCAATCTCAGTTCTATTCCGTTGGTCCATATGTCTATCCTCATGCAAGTACCTCACTCTTTTGATGTTTATGCGTTATTGTAAGCTTTGAAACCAGGAAATGTCAGTCTTCCAACTACTATGTTGATCATTTGGGGTTCTTTGACATTCCAGTGAATGTCGGGATTGGCTTTTCCATTTCTCCACAAGAGGCTGTTAGAATTTTTATAGAGATTGAGTTGAATCTGGAGCTCACGTTGGGTATAGTCATTTTTATACACTTTTGGATTTGACTGGCTAGTATTTTGTTGAGGACGGGTTGTGTGAATCTTGTTGATTGCCAGACTGGATTTTCTTGGATGCATGCTTCAACAAAACATTGTCAAAGTGAATCAAAACAAATTTTTACTTAAATTTTTATAACTGGCCTTTATATTTAAGTAATACAAAAACAGTTTCATCTGTGATGTTGGAAATACTTACGAAGTATCTGTTAGGTGTCAGATGATGGATTAAACACTTTATACATTGCTTTAAAAAGTAGTAACTATTAGTGTCCTTACTTCACAATGTGGACATAGAAGCTTGGAGCTAGTAAATGGTAAAGCAAGGGTTTTTAGCCCCTGTTTTTAATCCTTGACTCCTGACTCCTAACTTTATAATGTCTAACCTGAGACGTGAATCTGATTCAACAATGCAAAGAAAGAATAGGAGTGCCTGTAACCAGAGAATACCTTATGATGGGTTTGCTTACATGTCTTCATTTACCCTAGTTCAGAACTCTTCAGACACAGTAATAACTAGATGCAGCAGAAATTCACGGGACTAGAGTAATTATTTTGCTATATTCAGATACTATAGATGAGTGGATGAATTGATGGAAAAATATTACAAGAAATTCAAGAATGGCATGAATAAAATCTTTATAATCTAAATGCTCATGAATCAGTCTTTATCATTTCTAAACATCTTAGGCATTTTAAAGGACAGCAAGATTTCTCAGTAAAACAACGTGATTTTTCTATGTAAATGTTGTGGCATAACAGGTGTGTTGGCTAGTGATAAGATACTCTGCCAAGCAACAAATAAATAATTGTGCATGAATCCCAGGAAGATGTTAGCCCTGGGGTATATTTGAATGTGATTTTTTAAATGGCATTCTATTTTTCTCTCCGCATCAGAAATAGCTGCATACCCTATCTTGAATAGTGAGACTGACACTGCTTTTCATTGAATGAATCTTATTTTTAATATTTTAAAATATTATTGTACAATGTATCATGAATTCACCTCCCCCACCCCCAGCCCCTTTACCTGGATAATGCATTTAAAATCTCTTTGGTCATGTTTCCATTAAGAAGTCTTCCTAGGTTTTCTAAGCCTTCATTAGTCACTGACTCCTAACTCCTTCCATGGCACCCTGTTCTTACCCCTTTGTGGCAATATCACCCTGATTTGCAATTTTCTGTTTACTCAAGTAGAAGTCGTTCAGTTGTGTCTGACTCTTTGCGACTCCATGAACTATACAGTCCCTGGCATTCTCCAGGACAGAATACTAGAGTGAGTAGCCTTTCCCTTCTCCAGGGGATCTTCCCCACCCAGGAATTGAACTGGGGTTTCCCACATTGCAGGTGGATTCTTTACCAGCTGAGCCACAAGGGGAAGTTACTAGCCATCCCTTTAAGACCATAAGTTCTTTGAGAGCAGAGAATGGATTTTGTTTAACAGTATAACCTGTACATACTCTTCAGTGGCTGGCTCTTAGGAAATGCTCAGTATTGAAAAGAGATAATAAAATAAGTTTGTGTTACTTGCAAATATTTCAAGCACATATTTCAATACAGTCTACTCCAACTCTAACAGTTGCTTTTCTTCACTTGGGAAAGTTCCTGTTCTGTAATCAGCTTTGTTACCATTTCCAACTGGCAAATCTTAGGAGGTTCATGAAGATGCTTCCTAGAGGGAATTCCCTCATGGTCCCATGGTTAGTACTCGATGTTTTCACTTATGGGACCTGGGCTTGATCCCTGGTCAGGGAACTAAGATTTCATGAGCCAAGTGACATAGGAAAAAAAAAAAAAAAAAAGCTTCATCTGTATACCTGAATATATTACATTTTCGTTTTCACTGGAAAATGATATACACTTTAATGTGTTCATGTCACTGACCAGTTATTCCAGAGTAGAGTATGGGGGCAGTTGGACTGTGACATCTGCCATGCCACTGATCATCAGGCTCCATTTCACTGCCATAATTAGTTCAGCTTCTCCCTTGTTGATCTCCAAATAGTAACACATCTGGTTGAAGAGCAGATCCTTCCCAGACGGGAAGACACTTGTCTCCTGGGAAGGGATGTTGACAGCCTTAACAATAGGGCATTGGATATGATTCCTTTTATACGATAGTGAAGTGAAGTGAAGTGAAGTGAAGTCGCTTAGTCATGTCTGACTCTTTGCGACCACATGGACTGTAGCCTTACCAGCCTCCTCTGTCCATGGAATTTTCCAGGCAAGAATACTGGAGTGGGTTGCCATTTCCTTCTCCAGGGGATCTTCCCAATCCAGGGATCAAACCTGAGTTTCCCGCCCTGCAGGCAGACGCTTTACCATCTGAGCCACCAGGGAAGCCCTTATACTACATTAAGAATAGTCATATTATGAGTATTGAAAATTGGCAAAGTTAATCAGCCTGAAGAAGCCTTTTCTTGCTTCACCATCCTTGTGAATGCACCCTTCTGTGTTGAGCGCTGGCACTTGGAAGTGCTGAGTTTTCTGTTTGCTGAAGTGGTGGTCTTCAAAGCATACAGGGTCAGGTAAAAGATATGGAACATACTGATTTTCGTCTTAAAATAAGTTGGTGTCTGGTAAGATAAAAGACTTGCATCAAAGCCTCTTCTTTATTCTTTTTTTCTTTCTCTTTATACTTATCACTTCTATGCTGACCATATGCAGGTTTTGGGTGACATCTTTGGTCCTAAAAAGAAATAGAATAGGGAAGGATAATATCAAAATATCAAGTAGTAAATCTGTAGAATCAAATTTGAGCTTTAAAAGAGTGTTAATGGGACAAGTTTGGGCCTGAATTTGGTTGGTGGAAGACAGCTAAAGTTAATTAAGAAAACTTCCTAGAAGGACTGTCCTTTACATGGACAACGTCAAAATAAAACAGCAGACTTGGAAGATAATAGATGAGATATAGGAAGTAGAAAAATAGGCAAGGATTTCAAAAGTGTATTGCCTTCTGATTGAAAAATGGATTATTTCCATCCATGAGTGATGTTCAAAGGTTTAACAACCGACTAGCCTGGACAGTGGACTTATCACAACATGGGCCACAGGAGGAGGTGTCCTAGGCTCTTCTGAGATGTTGCACTAGGTGGATGCAGGGATGGGATTAGTTAAAAACTGGTATGGAAATATAGCAATATTTCATTAAATTTATGAGTCTATCTAGAGTTTTATACTCTCCTACATTTCCAGTAATGATGGCACTGTTTGTTCCATCATTCCAGAGATGTCGCTACTCTGATATTCCAGAGTAGTGACGTCTTTGGAAAGGAGAAAGATGAAGTATTCTTCTGAAATTTATTTTGTGTAGTTGAGAGGCATGAGGGTATTCCTTTTTAATAAATGAAGCCTTTCAATAAATAAACTTATGTACTTTTATGAAATATACCTGTATTAGGTATTATATAGGCACGAAGCCACCATTTTCCCAATGCAGAGTAAGTCTTATCTTTTTGAGTAGCAGAATTGGAGAAGGCAATGGCACCCCACTCCAGTACTCTTGCCTGGAAAATCCCATGGGTAGAGGAGCCTGGAAGGCTGCAGTCCATGATGTCGTGAAGAGTCGGACGTGACTGAGTGACTTCACTTTCCCTTTTCACTTTCCTGCATTGGAGAAGGAAATGGCAACCCACCCCAGTGTTCTTGCCTGGAGAATCCCAGGGATGGGGGAGCCTGGTGGGCTGCTGTCTATGGGGTCGCACAGAGTCGGACACGACTGAAGCGACTTAGCAGCAGCAGCAGCAGTGGCAGCAGCAGCAGCAGCTCTACAGGAGACCCTGATGCTGCAGCTCTCGTGCAGTCACTCTCAGTCTGACCTCTTGGGTTTCCATCCTGGTCTCTGTGTCCTGCTGGATATGGTTTGTGGACTGCTGCTGATGACCTAGAATAAACTGCAGTGAGTCACTCAGANAGCAGCAGCAGCAGCTCTACAGGAGACCCTGATGCTGCAGCTCTCGTGCAGTCACTCTCAGTCTGACCTCTTGGGTTTCCATCCTGGTCTCTGTGTCCTGCTGGATATGGTTTGTGGACTGCTGCTGATGACCTAGAATAAACTGCAGTGAGTCACTCAGAGGGGACTAGAGAAAGAGGAGGAAAAAAAGCAGTTAAGATGATAAGGGAACACTTTGAGGAAAGAGTCTGCCTGCCAAGGCGGGATATATAAGAGACGCAGGTTTGATCCTTGGATCGGAAAGATCCTCTGGAGGAGGAAATGGCAACCCACTCCAGTACTCTTGTCTGAAAAATCCCATGGACAGAGGAGCCTGGTGGGCTACAGTCCATGGGGTCAGAAAGAGTCAGACCCGACTGAGTGAGCACAGCGATGTTTGATACAGTTCTGGATGTCAGGGGAGAGCATGATGAGCATCAGCTGTGCAGGACAGTGAGCGCCTGAAGCAGACACGTGGCCAGTAGTTTCTGCAGTGATGCCCCAGCGCCCAGTATACTGAGCCACACCGTGCTTCTCATGGAGTGGGGAGAGAAGAGAGAAAAAGAGTAGAAGGTATGTTTTCTTAGATTTGATTCCTTGTCGTGTCCTGGTTACCTTAACTGTCAGTCTTAAGTAGGGAGAAGTATTGGGAGCCAGATTAAAGGAAAGGGAGAAGAGTAATAAGAGGGGAGAGTGGCTGAATATTTGATGGAAATTTGTCTGGAATGAAGATGGGAGCTAAAAGAAAAGTCAGAGCAGGGGATTTTGAGAGATGGTCCGAGAAATTAGAACACATAAATAGAACAGAGGCCATCTGGTGAGTTTGATATTTGTGGAGAATACTTTCCAATACAAGATTGGAGTGAGAGTAAGAGAGAATTCTTGATGGTTTTGGCATCTTAAAATCTCTTGTGCAAACTTGGTTTAAAAATATGGTCCTCTCAGATGAGGCTGAAGTCTGAGTCATTGAGTATGACTGACAGGTATCAGTTTTGTTGAGAAAAGGGAGAGAACTGTTTTACCTGGAGGTTGGGTTATCTCCGTTAACAACACAGTTAATCTTTGCACTTAATTCTTACAGTTTATAAGAGTGTATATATTCTTAATGTAGCAAATAACCTTCCACGTTTTAACTCTCAAGTAAAGGACAGGGGAGGGGTGAGTGAAATGTTTTATTGAATTCAGTAGAACTGGTAGGTTTGAGGTAATTACATAAGGATATGGCTATAGACTTTTTTTTTAAGTTTAAATTTTTATTTTTTTAGTTTGTTTGGCTTTACAATACTGTATTCATTTTGCCATACATTGACATGAATCAGCCACAAGTGTACCTGAGTTCCCAATCCCGNGAGGATCCTGCTGTGATTTATGTCAGAGAGTGTTTTGCCTATGTTCTCCTCTAGGAGTTTTATTGTTTCTTGTCTTACGTTTAGATCTTTAATCCATTTTGAGTTTATTTTTGTGTATGGTGTTAGAAAGTGGTCTAGTTTCAATATGGCTATAGACTTGAAGCTAGAAAGTTTCATATGCTTGTTACCAGGTCTGTCAGGAAATACAGGGACATTTATACATGTACCTCATTTTGCCATCACTTTAATATTGTGAGTACTCCTCAAATAAAAAGATTGTTGGATGTTAAGCCTTAGTCTTCAAGTGGACTCACATGGCATTTATTTTCTCCTGATTGAGGGAAATAGCACTGAGAGGTGGTGATTTCAGATTGAACAACCAGGGAAACAAATTAGATAAATTTGAAACTTGAGTACTCAAAGGTTGCCAGGTCATTACTATGAGTGTGTAGATGTATAATGAAAGTACATGGTTTGTGTGTATTTATGGAAACAAAACAAACCAACAAAAAAATGGGTGGGGGGCAGGCAGAGGAAGGATGTATTTTTAGTTACTCACCTGAATATTGAACTCATCTATAATAAGGATTGGGCACTAAATGGAGGAAATGACGTCAGAAAATCAGATTGTGTAGGTACAGATATGGAGAACAGACGTTAGATAGGAAAAGGGAATATCTGAATCTTACTTACTGGGATAATGGGACAAAAAGTCCCTCCCGTAATATAAATTACTGTCTTTTGATTCAAGAAAAATTCTTTCACGATTTCATATTTCTGCAATATCATTTGAAGAAATTGTTAATGTAATTTCAAATTTTATCTTTTAAACATTGAGTAGTTTGGAAGGTTATGCTTAATAATGCTTTTATGTTGTCTAATTGGTAACTTGTTAACATTTTTATTTAATGTCAGTAAGGAAAAAATTAAAATTAAATGGCTACTATAAAATGTGATTAGTGATTCAAATGACAAAAAGGGAAAGTCTATTGTCTGGGGTTACACATATCTGTGTGCAGGCTTCCTCCTTACCAATATTCTCCTTTTACTTTCTGTCAGCCCGTTTTCATTGCATGTAAAAAGCAAATGAATGATCTTCCAAACTCTCCACCCATCTAAAACCATTTCTTTCCTTTTTAACATATATTCAGACAAACCGTACAATGCTCTTCATTTATCTTTGTTTCTCCGTGGTTCTACTGAGGCTACCACGTGTGTGTATGGCTTTCCTACCAATAATATAGTAAATTATTTAACCTATAAGAGCTTTCTTCTTGAAATCTCCCTCTCTTCCCACAGGTATAAAAATGTTTACAGAGCATTCAATAAGTAATCAATGAGTGATGGATGAGTGAGAAACCGACTGCATGAATGAATCACAGGGATCCTTTTCGGAAGATGGCAATTGCACATGCTGGGTCTAGATTTTAAATTGACTAACTGAAAATGTTGTCATTTTAGTTTTTAAAAATACATTTAATATGTTTCTTGATTGTCTTTTCACAGTAATAAATATGTGAGTAGTTTGATATTTTCAACACTTTTCTCTGGAATCCCTCTCGGCTCCCTTTGTTTTTCAAGCTCTTTCTTCAGTTACATCAGATTAAGCGATATCTCATGGCATATTTTATTTTACAGGTAGTTTAAATAAATAGCATCATTTTAATATCCCCAGAAAACCAAACTTAAAGATATAGCAAAACAAAATGTAGCAGTAAAATGAGTGGGCATATAGTTGTGTTACTAGATAATAATGACCAACTGTTATAGTATAATTTTATTATTCTTATCATACTTAACTTTTATTACCCTTGAATTTGACAATGTTAGGCATGTAATCATTTTGAATTCTTTTCTGCTCTGGGTTCCAGACTCTTTCCTTTATGTTTGGTTTGTAATTGTCCACATGGGGATCTGCTCGCATCCAGTGGCCATTTATAATTTCTCCGTCCTGTCTTTCATGCCAACATGTAAGCTGGCTCAAACCTTCCCAGCATAAGACAACTTCTGTTCACTCTGTGTCCATGTCTAGTTATATGTTCTTTCCTTCACAGCCAAGTTTCACAAAACTACAATGAATGCTCTAAATTTCTGCTACTCCATGGGAATCTGGCTCTTGGTTCCCCACTGTCTCCCATCCTTCTACTTTGAGGGAATTCTTCTGGTACTGACCACTTATCATCAACATCCCACAGGCTCTTTAACTCCCCTCTTTTGACTTTGTGGACAAGTACCTTCTACAACAGAACCTCTCTTCCTTTGACTTCAGTAACTCCACTGTTTGGGAATCCTACCACCTCCCTTTAAGTTGCCTTTATGGCTCCCTTTCCCCCTAGTTCTCCTGTGTCTTTTGATGAACTTAAGAAATTTATCCTTGGATTTTTGCTGTTTCACTCTATGCTCTCTCCTACAGCTCATCTAAGCCCAGGAGGACTTAAATCAGATGCTTTTTCATCTACCTTATCATATCTCTTTATGCCAAGTTCAGATCCACATGATCTCCTGGCCAAAGCCTGCAGAGTGTCCTTATTACTCTTTGTGACGTGTTCCTGGTAGTCTTGTAATTGTACTCTGCATTGAATTCAGAGTATTCCTAGAGTGCACAAAACTCACGTCTCTTCATTGCTTATAATCCTTTAATGACTCCTCATTGTCAAAATACAACGGTTAAATTCCTTGGATTAGTTTTAAGCAGTTCTGTGTTCTGACCCTTGATGAATTTTTCAGCCTCACAAGTCTTCCTCCACTCCTTACATTATGTATAAATGTGTGCGTGCGTGTGTGTGCATTGTAAGTTTCTGTACTGCTTTATGATTTAGCATTTTCCCCACGATGTTAGTTTTGTCCAACACCCCCACCTCATTACTGCCAGTATCCTTGAGAACTCTCACTTTTAATGACTTGTTTGAAGGACTCCTTATCCAATGACGCTGTCCTTGATTTGAGATATAATTAACCATTATTTTCTTTGTAGCTTCATGGTATCCTGAACTGCTTTTCCTGCCCTCTTGAAGCTTATACTTTAGTAAGAAACATCGTGAACAAGCAATTCAAACTTAGTATGATTGGTACTTGGGAAGAATAGGGTGCCACAGAGCATTTCAGAAGGATGCTTGACTCAGACTCTAAGAGAAAGTGATTGCTGGTGGGAGATTGGACAGGGACAAGAGGGAAATGGAAATGATTCCAGGAGGAAAGGCCCTGACGAGTTGAGGGAGAGAGGAACTGACAGTCTTCCTATGGCTGGAGTGTAAATTCAGGGTGTGGAACTGGAGAGGAAATAGGATCTGTTCATGCAGAGCCTTTGCAACATGTTGATGAGTTTGGAGCTTATGCTAATAGCAGTGAGAAGACATGTAAGTGCGAGTCGAAGAGAAACCTGAACAGATAAAGGTTTCTTTGATTATTGTGATGAGAAAAGATTGGAAATGGGCCGCAAAGAGAGAAGTTAGGAGATTACTGCAGTGATTCAGGAAAGATGATGGTGGCTTATAGTAAGTGGTAGCCCACATGGATAGAAGTCAATTATAGAGATAATTAGGAATAAGAGAATTGTAAGTGATTGGATATCTGAGGAAGTTATGGGAAGAAATCCAGGATGCTTCAGTGTTTTGATGTGGACAGTGGGTGGTGCCATTTAACAAGAGCAAACACCACTGGGGAGACTCAAGCTGGCCGGGGAAGGTGAAAATCTTAGTTTTGTGTTTTGAGGTTTCTGTGTGATGTGAAAATAAGGATAATTCCTAGGCAGTCTGAAACCAAAAGACAGTCTGAAACCAAAAGACAGTCTGACTTGTTTATTGCCTTTTACTGTGTCGTAACATTTTTGGTCATGTCTCAGTCATCCTTGAATGCCTGTGACTGTCATACAGTTGGCTTTCAAGAACTATGTGAGTGAGTGAGTGAATGAATGAAAAGGAAATACTCTCTAGGTTGACCTTCCCTACCTATTCTTCTCCACAAAGGGTTGTATTTAGAATTTGTAGCCAATCAAGATTATCCTGTTAGCCTTTTCAGAATTTTTATCATGAACACTTCTAGTATAGCAGAAGAACTGGAAACAAGAATACACCCTAAAATATCAGAGATAAAGGTAGGAGCTGTTTCCCTCAGAGTTTATAAGCAAATCTTTTCTGATCCCAGGTTGGTATTGCTCTCTCACTGTTTCTTCCCAAGATTCAGTTTGTTTGTGACTTTAATGAAAGTCTCACATAGATACTCCTATTTTGTGTTCCCTGTGTTAATGTTCAGAAGATGAAAAATGACTGTAGGTTTAAACTCCAAGAAGTTCAGATTTTTGCAAGGTACAGTTACCTACATAATGAGAAAAGGAATCATGCCTTTCAAAGTGTATATGGATGGATGTCATTTCCCACTTGTATTATATTCATTTGAAGTTAATCTGGCATTATCCCTAGATATTTTAAAAGAAAAGTAGTAAAGATTCTTGTGTAAAATAACATTGCCTCAAAGACAGCCTAGTGAGTTCTTGATTGAATGGAGAATTTTTTGAGAAGTCATAGGCACACACACACCTGTCTCATGTAAGGGCCTTGTTGGACTGTGTTATAATGCTGGCCAAGGAAACTCTTTGGAAGAGAGCCGCTGAGGAACAGCAGATGTTCTTGGTTCCTTTGGCAGTGAGGGACAGTGTGAGTCAAGGTTAAGGCTTGGGAGCTAAAGAATAGACCTAAGCTAGGGTTTGTTTTTTTTTTTCTTCCTTTCAGCAAGCCATCCCCAAGGTCATGGACTCTGTCTTAAAAATTCTAGAAGTCTGAAGTGATTAAGAATTGAACTTTCTTATGTTTATTATACACCACTAGGGAAGAAATCAAGTGAATCAGAGCTCTGATGAGGAATGCTGGGGCCTCAGTCAAGGTAGCTGCAATCAGAATATAATTCAAGATGCTGGGATAGGCGATCCCTGATTTCTGCAAAAAGACAAGTAGAGACCAAAAAAAGTCACTCTTGATCTTTGTTTTTAACTTTGCTTTGCAAATTAAGTCTCTAAAATAGTATCCTTGATTGAGGTGAACCATGTACCCTTTTCAGTTATATTTTACTTAACTCTCTCTCCAGTGTAAGTACACTCTGGTTGTGCCTGTGCATTTGGAGACCTGGTTGGCTGAACATACTGCAATAGTTTTGTAAGACATTATCTTGCAGTACTGAAGGGCTTTTATAATTTTATTGTAGGGATGTCTGGTCTCCAACAATGAAGCAATAGAATGTAAGTGTTTTTTAAGTGAAACTTTTTTTTGCATGGATACCTTCAGTTGTCATCTCTTTTTGTGACTCTCAAGTATTTTGCTCTCTCACCAGATTTTCTTTCTGATATTCTACCTGAATATCAAAGTGTATATGCAGCATCAGGACCACTTCAGTGTCATAGCTCTGAAACTGAACTCATGATTTGCTACTCACGTCTGACCCGGTTCCAGTGTTTCCTATCTGAGTGCATGGCATCACCACCTATTGAGTTATACAATCAGAAATCCTGGGTAGGAATGTATTTTTCCTTCTTGCTTCTCCTTCATCCTATATCCAGTTCATCAGTAAGGTCCATTGCCTTTTTTCTTTAGTGTTTCCAGAGTCTATCTCCCTCTCTCAAATTCCCTTGAAATCACTCTAGTCCAGTGGTTCTCATCTAGGGGCAGTTGTGTCCCAGGTGGGCATTTGGCAAGAGCTGGAGACATGGAAACATTTTTGGCTATCATAGGGGTTGCTACTGATATCCAGTGGGCAAAAACTAGGTATGCTGTTACACATTCTGTAATGCACAGGAAAGCCCCCTCCAAATACAGAATGATCCAGTTTCAACTGTCAGTCATGCTCAGATTGAGAATACCTACTCTAGCCCAGGCCGGCATCTTCTCATTCCTAAATTACCACATTAGCCCTTGAACTGCAGTTGGCCCTTCCTGCAGTTAATCTTAAGCGGTGCAAAGCCAGCACCAGAACCCTTCCTGACTTCTCAGTAATGTCAGGATAAAAGTGACACTTCCTCATCAGGGTAGGGAAGGCCCTGCAGGGTCTTGCTGTGGTTGCTGCTCCAGCCCTTACCCCTGTTGTTGCCAGCTTGCTCTCTGTTCTCTCGTTGTAGTGGCTTTTTTTCTCATCTTTGCCTGTGCTTTGGTCTTCCTGCCTATGACTTTCACACATACTCTTCTGTTCCTGGAACAGTATTCTCCCAACCTTTATCTTGTTAATTCCACTTGTTCATTCTTTAGCTTGTAACTTGAATATTTGTGTACTTTGAGTAGTGCTTTTTGAACGCTAGATTAATTTTTTGTTATGAATTATAATGGACCTGGACTTTTGTTATATCACTTAATATTGTTGTAAATCTGTTTTTATCTTTTAAAAATGGGTAAACATAAAATAATAATAGCCAAAAATAGCTTAACACTTAGGCCAGGCACCCTTCTAGGCGCTCTGTATTTTTCTTTGACCCTCACAACCATATGTGGTAGTTGTTACTTTACATTGTTACCTTATTTAGTAGAGTCTCAGATGCCTTTTCCTCAGTGTCTCTGAAATTAGGTTGTGTCTTATTGTCAATGGCATCTTAAATTTGGCAGAACATGGTATTAGTTCCATTTTATGGGTAAGGAAGTTGAAACACAGAGATTAAGTCTCTCGCCCAAGATCACATAACTGATAATGATAGTGTCAGGATTCCAGTCCAGGCAGTCTGATGCCATGGACCAGATCTGCTTCAACTCAGTGCTTTCCTGCATTATAATGTTGCTGTGAGGATTATCAGGATTATAAACACGTAGCTCACTGATGTATAGTAAGCACTGAATAAATGTCAGTTGTTATTATTGGTATATTTTTTGTTTCTCTTTTTGTATAATTATTTCATGCTATCTCTTCCATTGAAAGGAAGATTTCAGAAGCACTAGACTTCTGTCTTCTTTTTCTCACTGTANCCAGATCTGCTTCAACTCAGTGCTTTCCTGCATTATAATGTTGCTGTGAGGATTATCAGGATTATAAACACGTAGCTCACTGATGTATAGTAAGCACTGAATAAATGTCAGTTGTTATTATTGGTATATTTTTTGTTTCTCTTTTTGTATAATTATTTCATGCTATCTCTTCCATTGAAAGGAAGATTTCAGAAGCACTAGACTTCTGTCTTCTTTTTCTCACTGTATCCATTTTTCTTAGCATTGTGCCAGGTAGTAAGTGTTTTTATTTTGACTGAATGAATGAATACATGAAGAAAGGAACTATTAAGGGGAATTGGAGTCCTGTCATTTGATGTCACAAAGATTTGTCTTGTATGCTTGGTTTCTGCCTCTCTTGTGACACTTACCCATGCTTTGTTGTAACATTTATTTGTATAATCGTCTTTTGTCTCTGTGCTGGATTATAAACTTCCCACATACATGGCATTGCAACCCCTAGTACCTGCTACAGTTTTATTGTATAGAAGACACTCAGCGCATACACATTAGACTAATTGACTTGAGTCACCCTAGCACTTAAGGCTATTTTTAGGACCCAGTATTACCATGGAGGATTGTCTCTCTGATTTTTTAGAAAAATTTAAAATATTTCTAAATTTAAAAAAAAGATTTGTTTTATTGAAATATAGATGATTTACATTATTATATTAGTTTCAGATATAAAGGCATAGTGACCCAAATATTTTTATGGATTGTTTTCCATTTAAATTTATTATAAAATATTGGCTATATTCCCTATGCTGTACCATGTATCCTTATAGCTTATTTATTTTGTACAGAGTTTGCACCTCTTAATTCCCTAACTCCAAATTCCCTCTTGCCTCTTCCCTCTCTCTACTGGTGGAACCACTAGTTCTCTATCTCTGTGAGTCTGTTTCTGTTAAATTCCTTTGTTTGTTTCATTTTTTTCAGATTCCACATATAAGTGATAATGTGCATTTTTGTGTTTCTCTGTTTGACTTATTTCATTAACCGTGATATCTTCCAGGTCCAACCATGTTGGCACAAATGGCAAAACTTCATTCTTTCTTATGGCTGAGTAATATTCCATTGTGTGTATGTATATATATATCAACAGTCCATGGCGTGGTAAAGAGTCAGACGCAACTGAACTGGATATACCACATCCTTTTTGTCCATTCCTCTGTTGAGGAACACTCAGGTTGATTCCATATCTTGACTGTGCTATGAACGTTGTAGTGCATGTATTGTTCTGAACTAGAATTGTCATTTTCTTCGGATGTACACCCAGGAGCTGAATTGCTAGATCATAATGGTAGTTCTGTTTTTAGTTTTTTGAGGAACTTCATAGTGTTTTCCATAGTGGTTTCACCAATAAATATGTTGGACTAATTGACTTGTGAATCACCCTAGTACTTCCAGCTTTATTAAAGACCAGTACTCTTAGGGGAAAATGTTATATATGGAAATATTTTTTAACAGTGTAATAAAACTTTTTACCATTGAGTTGTTCTTATTTCTCAATTGTCTTCAGAAAAATAGCAACTGAACTTTCCTGCATATCTTTATAGACTTACTCTAAGTAATAAGGAAAATAGACCTCATACCTGACTGAAAAATAGAGATAGAGAGAGGTATATGAGTATAATTTTTCTTTATTTCTTGTTTAGTCTGTGTTTAAGAATTAGTGATCATTTTTCAGAGAGAATTGAAGGATAATTCCTTTATATGCTGGCCTTGAAAATTTAAGAAATGAGAAAACAGTTTTTTAAACATTGAAGGTTGTTTATCTTAATTACTCATTGTGTGTAGAATAATGAATTTATTGCCTTTCCAATTGGCTACGTTTATTGGAAGGCTAAAGAATAAATCTTTTTATGCCAAGGAGAATGTTAGGTCAGGGGCCTGAACAATTTACCTGGCTTCTTCCTTTTGGATCCAGTTTCATGTCTTTGGCAGCTGAATGCAAAGGATATTGCATTCTGCCCTGGTGATGCCAAAAGTTCACAGAAGAGAGCATTTTTGGCAGATTGTGCTTGTTTTAAGGACAAAAGTGTTTGAATTTCACACTTTAATTTTCAGGGACGTGTTCATACACTAGAGGTGAGAGGTTCATAAAATCATGTATTGTGTACTAAACACTTGGCGATATAGCATGTTTCACCTTGATTGACTGCTCAGAAAGTTCCATAGTGGTTTTTGTTATCTGGACTGTACATTGAGCTAGGCCCTGGAGGGAACATTGAGTGGGATGGAAATTAATTATTGTTGTGTAGATTCAGAACTTAAACACCTTAGAACACAAAAGGGGGGATAATTTTACTAATTACAATGGCCTTTTTGACTACTGACACAACTTACCTCAGAAAATTGTGCCTAATGGTAATACTTCTAGGCCAGAAACAAATGAGTGTTTCTGGGCCACCAGCACTCAATCTCTACGTATACTTTCACTTATATTATGTTTAAGTTACTTTGTAGAAAAGCAGCTGGGGTATAGCAGGATCTTATAACATATGGTCATTTTATACATTTTGAAATATGTTGCATTCACATTAATAACTATTTAGATATGACTCTTTGGAAGAGTATTTCAGTTCCACGTGATTACAAAAAATTAGAATTGATGTGTGGAATTCTATTACAATTCAAAGATAAGCAGAAAACAATACAAACACAACTTTTTATTATCTATACATACAAGTGGATTCATGAATCTATATTATTTTCATCGTCAAAAAAATAAAAGATTTTTTTTCTCACAAACGGTGGAGAATGATTTACCTTCTTTGTGCTGAGTGCTGATACTATTCTGGATTTTTTAAAACATGCATATTCTTTTGCACTGAAGTTCTACCTCTACTGACAAACTCCTACCAAAAATCACGAAAATGTGTAGACATGTTTATTTCAGTATTCTATCAAATATTTGGGAGAAACTTAAATATGTTTCTATAGGCATTTGAATACATTATTATATTCATTGAGTGAAACGCTGGGTAATATTTAAACAGATTGTGATAGATTTATATGTGTTGAAGTTCATGATATGTATTTCCAAGTTTCAGAACAGTGTCAACAAGATGATTTTATTCATGTAAATAAGGTGAATAAGGTATTAAATAACATGTGTATGTTTTTGGAGTTTATATCCCTTTTTGAGAAATACACAGGAAATAGTTTATAATGATGATTTGGGGGAGCGGAAAGACTTAAGGCTAGTGGACTTTTGCTTTTGCCTTTGTGTTCTTCTATGTTGTTTACATTTTTAAAGAAAATCATAAAATATTTGTATTTTAATTTAGACATGAAAGACTCTAAGTTGAATCCTTAACTCTTGGATTCGTTGTTTCTCATACTGGAAGCCATTTGATAAACAAGTGAGTGCAAAGTGTGGCAGAAATAGAGTATATATTTTAATGTTCTTGTGGCACAGTTAACACTCACACACTCTCCTTGTGTTCCTGGATCTTGCAGATGACACATCCGTGGGACCCCTGTGTACAGGATGCTATAGCTCTTGCAGTTAGTCTTAGGATATTGTTCTGGCGATCGCTCTCCCCAAACTGGTATTTGTGGTCCTCTCCTTTAGGGCTCGTCATTATAGAGACTTTCCTTAGTCTGCAAAAGTGTACCCTGTTGTCTTGGATAATTACTTCTGTTCACTTCCCTCCCCTCTCTTTCTAATACATAGTCATGCTATTTTTGTTGTCATAATAATGGATGCTTAGAGATTTTCCCTCTAAATTCTTTGTTTTATTTCCATAGTTTACATAATGTGTTCAGAATATTGGTGAGTCTTAAATTTCATTCGGTAAATGGTAAAAATTAAATTTAGGGAAAGCAACTGAGTCTTTTCAGACAATGACTGAATTAAGATGTATACGGAGTCACCAGTGAAAGCTTGAATGTGTACATCTTATTGTGTCTGAAGAGAGATACTGCCTTATCCACAAAGTGAATTCTAACTGAGAAACCACTTAAAAAAAAAAAAAAAGAATTTTTAAGCAGAAATTTAAAAAGATGGTTCTCGCATGGAAGACAGTGTTGGGGAGAAACAGTAATTTAAAGCCATATGTACTATGTTTTTGTACTTTGTAACCAAACTAATGTTAAGCTTTATAAATTTATTGAGGAACATTTAGCCCTTTTATTACAGAATTAAAGGTAGAGAGAACATAGATAATTGTAATTAAGCGAGGCAACAGCATAATGATCAGGATAGAAAGATGGTTTAAATTCTTCTGGGCCAATTCTCTGTTCAGGTTCGTAGGTCATGCCTACGGGCACTTGGAAAACTGCTTTCACTTATATGGGTGTTGAGGTCAGCAGTAGATGAATAGCAGAAAATAGCTGGATCATGTTTTAATCTGGAAGATTTGAAAATGCCAATCAGACACTTGGCTTGCTCTAGTTTTCAGAAACACTAAGTGAAACGTGGATCATAAAGCAGATTTTGGCTCTAAAACACGGAATTAAAGTTATTCTTAGGAAGGCTTCAATTAACTCCACAGCGAAACTACCAGTATTCTCAATTTTGTAGCTTGAGATCCTTGTGAGAGTGGCAGATGGCCACACAAAGCAACCATGTTATTTTATTTCCAAATTTATGTAAACTGAACTCATAAATTAAAAAAAAAATAAGACTTCTCAATTTTACCACAACAATCCTAGGTCCCAGAATCAAATCCTGGATTTTAGAAAGTCCTCTAAATTTATTGGTGAGGCTTTTAAAACCAGTAATGTATGTGATTTAAGAGTCACCTCCTTGTCAATGGTTAGGATATATACACATCTTTCTTCCTGTTCAGCTCATCTGCCACATGTTGACCACAGTGGTTCAACAGGAGTGCTTTGACAAACAGATCAATTTGGGATTAAGCATGGCTGTGCAAGTACTTAGCTGGGAAACTTTAGGTAAATAATGTGACCATTTTAAAACTTCTCTGCTTTCATCTGCGAATACATAACCATACCGTTTAAGGATTTGGTGAGAAACAACCCTAGGAAGCAATTAATTAGCCTAGCACTAAGAACATAGTAAGTGCTCAGTTATTAGCTACTTTTATGGAATTCTTTTTTTAAACATTGGCCAATGGGACATACAAGGAATGGACTATAAGTCCTTTAAGTTTTGTAAATGTTTTTTAAAAAATAGGTCACATAGTTTAACGATTAGGAAGCATTCTCTTGGATGAGATAGCCTTTCGATGTGGGTGTATGTACCACAGTTTAACACGTGGTATAGCCCGGACACCAACACTTCAGAGTGGATGCTGCCAGATGGGTCTTCCCAGTATGGACCAGATGAAAACCAACCAGGCCCTTGGAAGCCTTCCTTTTAAAATCAGTGATGATGCTAGTATTCTGTATCGTGGCATTGCTATCAGATGTCTGATTAGAAAATATAGCATTCTACATAGTTATATTTTAGTCAGTCCTGGGTTAGGCAAAATCATGTTTCTCTTTTAGCCTCCTTGAGGAAATCCTTAGAGTGAAATGGATATTAGAATTGATGGGGGCGGGGCGGCATGCTTAGATACTTTAGTGAAGACCTTTTGGTTCCGTCTTATAAATTAGAAGACCCAGGGAGAAGAGGGTCTGACTGCTGCCGTTTCTACTCTGTGCTTCCTCCTAGGAAGCGCTTCCCCGTGCTTTAATTACAGGATCCTCATAGCGACTGGGTTTTAATTATTCAGGTTTTTGCCAAGACTGAAGTTTTTTTTTTTTTTTTCCTGGGCCAAATCAGCCACTATAGAATGGAGATACAGATAGTGCAGGAAACGGAGGTGAATGTGTATCCACTTCATAAAATATCTGAGAATTGTGGTTGATAGAAAAATAAAAAAATCTGTTACCACTGGCTTCTTTGGTGATTTCCTTTTGTTTTTGTCACCTAAGAAATAAAGAGTACAAAAATAGTTCTGATTAAATTGGAATTTCCGACTGGGTTCTAGTAACTTGAGATGTTACCTTGACAAAGAAGTAGCATTCATTTCCCTGTGATCTCTGTACAGTGATTGTGCTCTCGAGACTCAGACCATTCTGTCGCTAGCAGAGTCACCTCAATTGAAATCTTATCTAAACGTTTGCCTCATTTGCTACTCGGTGGTAAAAGTTCTTTTTAAGCAGCATCCTCTGTGGTTTGCATTTTAATTTACTTTACATGTTAACTGTAGGGGGAGGGAACAAGTGATTGTCTCCTCTGCCTATGCTCTTAAAACACTTATTCTGAGCCTGGTCAAGTTGGTAGCTCTTGTCTTTCTGAGTGTTAGAGCCTTCTCTTTACCATCTCTTTCATTTAAACAAGTTCTCACTTGGTTTTGACCCTTTATATTTTTATCCAATTGAAGATTCATCTGAATTTTTTTTTCTTTACTCACTGAAACATCTGTTAGTAGTTTTTCATAGTATTAACATTGTGGGAGTTTCTATGAGTTAGTTAGAGATGCCCAAGCTATTATGTAAAGTCAAACCAGCATTGTCGAGGATTCTTTCTGAGTGCCTACTCTGGGAAATCCCACTGCTAGGGGACACAGCATTGCAGTGATTATCCTCAAAAGAAGATGGTCTCACTGTATCATTAAGCAAAAGCCCAGGTGGGCAGCAACAAAAGAAATACCTACACTTTTTGCAAAGTAATTTAAGTTTTCAAAACATACAGGCTGAAGCATAGAGATAAGGATCGCCATCTTGGAGGATGACATAGTGACTGGAAGCAGTTTTAGCCCCCTCATTTTGTAATTACACCCCAAAAGTTTTTATTTAACGAAAAGGTAACGTTTCTTCTTTTAAGACCTTATGATAGCCTTAGCTACTAGAACCTTTTGCTAGCTACAGTGAAGTTACTGGAACACTTTTCTTGGCATTAGTAGAGTTTTCAAATATTAGTAGTTTAAAATGATGAACTACATGCAGTCCCTTTGTGTTACACAAAAAATGATCAGCACAGGCATTTTCTTCATTTATCTATGAAGTAGATGTAAGAATCTGAGTTTTAAACTTGTTTGGTCATCTTCTTTTTCTTTTTTTGTTTCATTTCTTTTGATATCACATCTATTTCTTATCTCTTCATTTTGCAGTAATAGAAGAAGCCTTAACAGTTGCAAGATTACATATTTATATCAGGGTTCAGACTGTGAATTCATTCTTTTCTAGGGAAGCAGAAAGATCATGTAAAAATGGTGACCACATGTTGACAGAATGCATGATTTAACAAAACCAAAGGCAATCATTTCAAAGAAAAATGTTTTATTTTCTGCCAGCAGAGTATAATGGAGAGAAATTGGCTGGTATTATTTTAAAAAATTGCCTAAATCACTGTAGTTAGTGTAAAATTGTCTCTGGAACTATTTCCTGTAAGTTAACCAGACATATGATTGTATCCTTTATATTTTGAATACTGAAACTCACATTTCAACTGTCTTGTATGGAGCCTATCAGGTATAATAGCTCTTTGTACAGGTTCTTCCTTTTTGCTTGTAGTCTCTTTCATCTAAGATTCTACCTTTATTCATCCCAGATTAGAATACTTATAGTTTGGGACTTTCTAGAACTTTGAGCTTAATATTGGTGCTTCTTCAATGGCTCAGCAGGTAAAGAACCCACCTGCAATGCAGGAGACACAAGACATGTGGGTTCAATTCCTGGGTTGGAAAGATCCCCTGGAGGAGGGCATGGCAACTCTCTCCAGTATTCTTGCCTGAAGAATCCCATGGGCAGAGGAGCCTGGCAGGATACAGCCCATGAGGTTGCTTAATATTTTTCACTAACAAATCAAGACCAAGAGCTCCTAAAAATGTGTTGCTCCTGCCTGCAAAAGTTCAAGTGAAATGAATTTAAATATTATTTACCTATTAACAATTCTCTGTCCAGTTCAGTCAGAAGATTTTGTTTAACATGTGGTTCATAGGGCTTGCTTGTTTTTTCTGAGTACTTAAAGTAATTTCAGACATTACACACTGGGACCGGCTTGTGTTGTTTGTGCGTATAGTATGTATTATTAACAGTAGATCAGATTTATGTGTCCGTGAAAGAATAAGGCACTTTGATATGATTCCAATACTCACGTACCTCTGAGTGAGTTCAGAAGCCGTGAGTCATATCACTCACTGGAGTCTTGCTGGTTGTACTGCTACTTTGCCAGTGATGTTTTTAATGGCATTACAGGTACTGGAGGTGTTTATAGTGGCTGTTTTCATTTCATTTACAGACCAGATCATCCTGTGTGATTCAGGCCTATGTTTTAGAAGAACTGTGGAGTTAGTGACACACACAGACTGAAAAATATATAAATATTACTTACTTTGTGGGCAGATAGGAGTACTGCACTGGTTTCTACACAATACCAGAAATACTGATGCTCACCTGATAAAGATAATGAGTTGATTTGGCTTTAGCCTAATCCTCAACACCATCAAGCATGTTTGTGGATTCCTTGTTCTAGATGTAGAACATCCTGTGAGAATGTTCTAGGACATTATACAGTACAGAGAAACTAAGCAGGTACCATATGTAAAATTAGATAGCCAGTGGAAATTTGCCGTATGACAGAGAGAGCTCAAATCCGGTGCTCTGTGATAACCTAGAGGGACAGGATGAGGTGGGAGGAGGGTTCAAGAGGGAGGGCACATATGTATACCTATGGCTGACTCATGTTGATATACGGTAGAAACCAACAAAATATTGTAAAGCAAATTATCCTCCAATTAAAACTAAATTTAAATGAAGATAAAAAGAAAGTAAACTGGCAAACTAAAAAATGCAGGCTGTGCCATCGTTTGAACCTCTCCCACCCACCACTGAAAAAAAAGTTTTCATTTATGTTTGAAAAGGAGCTATAGCTCTTATATAAACAGTGTTCATCTTTTAGTTTAGATGGCTGATATTCATTATCTATAACTCAGGGGTAAGTGTTTTGTGCTTTGCTTTGTTAGTCCTGGAGAAGACCCAGACTTTCCTTCGGAAAAGTGGAAACGAGAGTATTTCATTGCTGTTAATCAAGAATGTTAGTTAAGCCAGTTTTCATGTGACGTCCATGAGTTTAATAACCATGCAACCTCACTGAATCCTACACAAAGGTCGAGTTGCGTATTTACTTTTGGAGCCTTTGTGACTGTATTAGATTCTAACAGGCTGACAAGAGGGAGAAGGAGGAAGTGGAGGGAGGATACAGCATTTTAAAACTGCAAAGAAGGTGGATAGTACCTTTAATGCACATCAGACATATTCCCAGCAGTTCCTCCAGTGTTTTGTGACAAAATCACAAGTGAAAATAGAATCCTTAAGGGAAAAGGTATCCTAGAGGACACTCCCTTTATTTCTCTGGTGAGAAAACAGAGCCAGACGTTAAATGTCTTGTCTGAAATCATGGAGCTTGGCCCAGAACCCAGGTCTTACAACTAATAGATCAGTATTTGAGTGTAATGAATAACTGTGATTTCCTTAGTCATATTATCTCTTAAATTGAATAGCTTCCTTATGTGGACCACCTGTACCTATTTAATTAACTCTACTTATTCTCCAGATGATCTGTCAATCGCTTTAGTCTAGACCTGCTTACAAATCACCCCTAGACACACATTGGTTCCATCTAGGACTCCCCACTGATAGTATGAACTACTAATGGGGAACTGTCTTAAATGGCTTAACCTCTTTCTGCCTAGGAATACAAGTACCCTGAGCACAGAGACGAAGGAAACTCTTTTTTACTTTTCAATAGAAAATCCCTCCCTCTTGGGAGCAGTAGAATTTTTTCGACACTGACATGTTTCCATATGACCTCCACCCCCATCTAAGCATCTGTAAAACTGATGCTGGGGAAGTGTGTGGATGGGTGGATCTTGAGGCAGTAGAAGCCCCTCAAACAAATCTGTGCTAGCCAAGTCAGGATGCACAATGCCTGTTGAGCTTCGTGAAACTGAGCACATGGACATGGAATAAAGAGGCATTATTTTCCTTATTTTTGCTTTTCATACACATTGTCTGGGACTTTGTGCAAATTCATTTGTAACACACAGTATAAAAGCCCTGTACTTGATTTTGCAGGTTAAGGTATAAATCTACATTTACCACATGGTACCATACAAATGCACTGGAAACAAACAGAAATCATTCTGTTGTTTTTGAGATTGCATCCAAGTACTGCATTTCAGACTCTTGTTGACTATGATGGCTACTCCAACTAACACCCAAAAAAGATATCCTTTTCATTATAGGGAACTGGAATGAAGAAGTAGGAAATCAAAAAACACCTGAAGTAACAGGCAAATTTGGTCTTGGAGTACAGAATGAAGCAGGGCAAAGACTAATAGAGTTTTGCCAAGAGAATGCACTGGTCATAGCAAACACCCTCTTCCAACAACATAAGAGAAGACTCTACACATATATATCACCATATGGTCAACATTGAAATCAGATTGAATATATTATTTACAACAAAAGATGGAGAACCTCTATACAGTCAGCAAAGACAAGACCGGGAGCTGATTGTGGCTCAGATCATGAATCCTTATTGCCAAATTCAAACTTAAAGTAGGAAAAACCACTAGACCATTCAGGTATGACCTAAATCAAATCCCTTATGATTATACAGTGGAAGTGTGAAATAGATTTAAGGGATTTGATCTGATAGAGCACCTGATGAACTATGGACAGAGGTTCGTGATATTNACATCTGTTGGATCATTGAAAAAGCAAGAGAGTTCCAGGAAAACATCTATTTCTGCTTTATTGACTATGCCAAACCCTTTGACTGTGTGGATCACAACAAACTGGAAAATTCTGAAAGACATGGGAATACCAGACAAACTCACCTTCCTCTTGAGAAATCTGTATACAGATTAAGAAGAAACAGTTAGAACTGGACATGGAACAACAAATTGGTTCCAAATAGGAAAAGGAGTACTTCAGGGTTATATATTGTCACCCTGCTTATTTAACTTATATGCAGATTACATCATGAGAAATGCTGGGCTGGATGAAGCACAAGCTGGAATCAAGATTGCCAGGAAAAATATCAATAACTTCAGATATGCAGATCACACCACCCTTATGGCAGAAAGTAAAGAGGAACTAAAAAGCCTCTTGAGGAAAGTGGAANCTGGAATCAAGATTGCCAGGAAAAATATCAATAACTTCAGATATGCAGATCACACCGCCCTTATGGCAGAAAGCAAGGAAGAACTTAAGCGCTTCTTGATGAAAGTGAAAGAGGAGAGTGAAAATGTTGGCTTAAAGCTCAACATTCAGAAAACTAAGATCACGGCATCTTAGTCCCATCACTTCATGGCAAATAGATGGGGAAACAGTGGAAACAATGAGAGACTATTTTTCTGGGCTCCAAAATCACTGCAGATGGTGACTGCAGCCATGAAATTAAAAGATGCTTACTCCTTGGAAGAAAAGTTATGACCGACCTAGATAGCATATTCAAAAGCAGAGACATTACTTTGCCAACTAAGGTCCATCTAGTCAAGTCTATGGTTTTTCCAGTAGTCATGTATGGATGTGAGAGTCGGACTATAAAAAAGGCTGAGCACTGAAGAATTGATGCTTTTGAACTGTAGTGTTGGAGAAGACTCTTGAGAGTCCCTTGGACTGCAAGGAGATCCAACCAGTCCATCTAGAGGAAATCAGTCCTGAATACTCATTGGAAGGACTGATGCTCAAGGTGAAACTCCAATACTTTGGCCACCTGATGTGAAGAACTGACTAACTGGAAAAGACCCTGATGCTGAGAAAGACTGAATGCTGGAGGAGAAGGAGACAATAGAGGATGAGACAGATGACATCACCAACTCGATGGATATGAGTCTGAGTAAACTCTTGGAGTTGGTGATGGACAGGGAGGCCTGGCGTGCTGCAGTCCATGGGGTCACAAAGAGTCGGACACGACTGAGCGACTGAACTGAACCGTATAATTGAGTGCTTATAGAACTCTTTAGGCAATGAGTCAAGTTTGCTCTCATTTTCTGTTTGCCATATTGTTCAAATTTTATGTAAAATTTTGCAAAATCAGTAATTTCCTTGTGCTATTGAAGAATTTGGGGTGATTTTCTGTGGAGATATTGGCTTGGCATTTTTTCTTGTCGTCGTGGGCATACAGATATTGATAACTATGCATCATGACTGATTTTTTCAAAAGTTCTAAAAAGGCTTCTAAATGAAAGCTATAATTTTGTATTGAATTTCTAGTGACATGAGCAAATCACTTGCTCTTTGCCCTTATGGATTTTATAATGTCATCAGAGCCTATCAATAAAATTATAGCCTACTGTTGGGCGTATGTAATTCCTTATAGTATTGCCTATATAAGAGGCACCGGAGGGGGCACAAATTGGAGTATCTGCCCTGGAAACATTCCAGCAGTGAATGAGTGTGTGTGCCTATGTGTGTGTGTGTGTGTGTGTGTGTGTTTCTGAGTGTGTCTTTTCATTTTGTATCTACTGTACACTCAGTCCTGGAATCTGCACATGAAGAGTGGTGCCTGACTCTCACTTAGGAATGATCTCTTGCCTCCACCTACTGTGAATGAAATTGACAAGAATTTTGCCATTGTAATCCATTTCAAATAGCAACAGACTCTGCAGTTAGACATCATGGCTGTTCCTTCCACCTGAGTTGTCAACCTCCATCTAAGAGGGGGAGAGATGCTGCCAGAGATCTGGAGCTTAGGTCTTGAAGGGAGTGAGCAGGCCATAGATGACCCAGGAGGGGAAGCATATACGCTTCACTTAATAGGTGTATTTCTATAATAATGAAGTTTGTTTACTTAAAAATACACAAGAGGGCAAAAACCCATACCCAGAAACAGAAGAGATTCAGCTGTAGGAAAACAGTAGTTCCAAAACTTTTGTAAAATCAGGAGGCCTCTCTAGATGGCTGTCTTGTTTAACCATTGTGGAACATTGGGAGATTTAATAGTTCCCCATAATTTGTAGGTTCCCTGCTGTCTGGAATCTTTTCTCTGTGATCTTTTGTGTGTGCTCTTAAGAGCACTGCCTCTGTTCACTTTTTTTCTTTTTTTTTTAAGTATTTCTGGTTACACGTAAATAACACAGATCTAGCAAAGAGATACAATGATTGTATAAAGATCTGGGATTCCCCCTGAGACATTTCTACCTGTTAGGTTTCTGTCTGGCTTGTGGGAATGTCTGGTGACCTGATGTTCTGAGTGCAACAGTGTATGATTAATAAAGAGAAATAGCATGTGCTCTTCACTTTTGCTCCTTGCCTCAGTTTGGTACTGACTGTAACCCCACTTCCAGAGTGTAGAAATGGGGGAAACTGTTTTGAGAGTTTAAATATTTTTGTCTGGGAAGAATTTATGAATATCAGGGTTTCGTGGGGACAGAGGAGTATCTGTGTTTCTTCTCTTTTGGTTTTCCTTCCCTTGTTTACTATAAGAGCATCCAGGGATCGACTTACTGGGTAAGTTTAGTTTCAAGAGAAGTACTAGGGGACATGTTATTTACTGTCTTAAATCATGACTTTTAAGGACATTCAGGTCATCATTAACATAATCATCTTTCAAAAAATACCTATTCAGGACACAATATATATGTAAGACATCATCTTATTATTGCATTGATGTTGCTGTTGTTCATTTGCTCAGTAGTGTCCACCTCTTTGTAATCCCATGGGCTGCAGCATGCCATGTCCTTCAGTATCGCCCATAATTTGTTCACACTCATGTCCTTTGAATCAATGATGCCATTCAGCCATTTCATCCTTTATCATCCTCTTCTCATCCAGCCCTCAATCTTTCCCAGCATAAGGGTCTTTTCCAATGAGCTGGCTCTTCGCTTCAGGTGGCCAAGTATTAGAGTTTCAGCTTCAGCATCAGCATCAGTCCTTCCAATGAATATTCAGACTTGATTTCCTTGGAGATGGACTGGTTTGATCTTCTTGCAGTCCAAGGGACCTTCAAGAGTCTTCTCCAACACCACAGTTCAAATGCATCAGTTCTTCAGTGCTCAGCCTTCTTTATGGTCCAACTCTCAAATCCATACATGACTACTGGGAAAAAACATAGCTTTGACTATTCAGACCTTGGTCAGCAAAGTGAAGTCTCTCCTTTTTAATTTGCTGTCTAGGTTTGTCATAGCATTCCTTCCAAGGAGCAAGAATTATTTTAATTTTATTGTTTCAGTCACCATCTGCAGTGATTTTGGAACCCAAGAAAATAAAGTCTGTCACTGTTTCCATTTTATCCCCATCTATTTGTCGTGAAGTGATGGGATTGGATTCCATGATCTTAGTTTTTTGAATGTTGAATTTTAAGCCAGCTTTTTCACTTTCCTGTTTCACCTTCATTGAGAGTCTCTTAGTTCCTCTTGCTTGCTGCTATTAGAGTGGTGTTGCCTGCCATTCTGAAGGAGATCAGCCCTGGGATTTCTTTGGAGGGAATGATGCTGAAGCTGAAGCTCCAGTACTTTGGCCACCTCATGCAAAGAGTTGACTCATTGGAAAAGACTCTGATGCTGGGAAGGATTGGAGGCAGGAGGAGAAGGGGACAACAGAGGATGGGATGGTTGGATGGCATCACTGACTCGATGGACATGAGTCTGAGTGAACTCCGGGAGTTGGTGATGGACAAGGAGGCCTGGCATGCTGCGATTCGTGGGGTCACAAAGAGTCAGACATGACTGAGCAACTGAACTGAACTGTCTGCATATCTGAGGTTATTATTATTTTTCCCAGCAATCTTGATTCCAGGTTGAGCTTCATTTAGCCCAGCATTTTGGATAATGTACTCTGCATATAAATTAAATAAACAAGATGACAATATACAGCCTTGATGTACTCCTTTCCCAGTTTTGAACCAGTCCATTGTTCCATGTGTGGTTCTGTTGTTTCTTGACCTGCATACAGGTTTCTCAAGAGGCAGGTACAGTGGTCTGGTATTCCCATCTCTTGAAGAATTTTCCACAGTTTGTTGTGATCCACACAGTCAAAGGCTTTGGTGTAGTCAAGGAAGCAGATGTTTTTCTGGAATTCCTTTGCTTTTTCTGTCATCCAACGGATGTTGGCAATTTGATCTCTGGTTCTTTTTCCTTTTCTAAATCCAGCTTATACATCTGGAAATTCTCGATTCACATACTGTTGAAGCCTAACTTGGAGGATTTTGATCATTACCTTGCTAGCATATGAAGTGGTATTGTGCTGTAGTTTGTACATTCTTTGGCATTGCCCTTCTTTGAAATTGGAATGAAAATATGACCTTTTCCAGTCCTGTGGACATTGCTGAATTTCCAAATTTGCTGGCATATTGAGTGCAGCACTTACACAGCATCATCTTTTAGTATCTGAAATAGTTTAGCTGGAATTCCATCACCTCTACCAGGTTTGTTTATAGTAATACTTCCTAAGGCCCACTTGACTTCGAATTCCAGCATGTCTGGCTCTAGGTAAGTGATCACACCATTGTGGTTATCTGGGTCATTAGGACCTTTTTCGTACAGTTCTTCTATGTATTCTTGCCACCTCTTTTTAATATCTTCTGCTTCTGTTAGATCCATACTATTTCTGTCCTTTATTCCCATCTTTGCATGAAATATTCTTTTGAAAGTGAATGTGAAAGTCACTCAGTCGTGTCTGACTCTCTGCGACCCCATGGACTTTTCTGTCCATGCAGTTCTCTAGGCCAGAGTGCTGGAGTGGGTAATCTTTCCCTTCTCCAGGGGATCTTCCCAACTCAGGGATTGAACCCAGGTCTCCCCCATTATAGGCAAATTCTTTACCAGCTGAGCTACAAGGGTTGTTTTTCTGTTTCTTTGCATTGATCAGTTAGGAAGACATTTTTTAAATCTCTCCTTGCTGTTCTTTGGAACTCTGCATTCAGGTGGCTATATCTTTCCTTTTGTCCTTTGCCTTTCACATGTCCTCTTTTCTCAGCTGTTTGTAAAACCTTCTCAGACAACCACTTTGCCTTCTTGCATTTCTTTTTCTTGGGGATGATTTGGTCACTGCTTCCTATAGAGTGTTAGGAAACTCAGTCCATAGTTCTTCAGACACTATATATCAGATCTAATTCTTTGACTCTATTACTCACTTCCACTGTATAATTATAAAGGATTTGATTTATATCATACTTGAATGGCCTAGTGGTTTTCCCTATTTCTTCAATTAAAGTCTGAATTTTGCCGTAAGAAGTTTATGACCTGAGCCACAGTCAGCTTCTGGTCCTTGTTTCTGCTTACTGTATCATACTTTTCTATCTTCAGCTGCAAAGAATAGAATCAATCTGATATCAGTATTGACCATCTGGTGACGTCCATGTGTTAGCCAAGAGTCTTCTCTTGGCTAACTGTTAGACTCTNGTCCATAGTTCTTCAGACACTATATATCAGATCTAATTCTTTGACTCTATTACTCACTTCCACTGTATAGTTATAAAGGATTTGATTTATATCATACTTGAATGGCCTAGTGGTTTTCCCTACTTTCTTCAATTAAAGTCTGAATTTTGCCGTAAGAAGTTCATGACCTGAGCCACAGTCAGCTTCTGGTCCTTGTTTCTGCTTACTGTATCACACTTTTCTATCTTCAGCTGCAAAGAATAGAATCAATCTGATATCAGTATTGACCATCTGGTGATGTCCATGTGTAGAGTCGTCTCTTGGCTAACTGTTAGACTCTGCCCTGCTTCGTTTTGTACTCCAAAGCCAAACTTGTCTGTTACTCCAGGTATCTCTTGACTTCCTACTTTTGCTTTCCAGTCCCCTATGAGGAAAAGAACACATATTTTTGGTTTTTGTCCAGAAGGTCTTACAGGTCTTTGTGGAACTGTTCAACGTTATCTTCTTTGGCATTATTGGTTGGGGCATGGACTTGGATTGCTCTCATGTGAATTGATAACAACGGTCTTGTTTAGCTTGAACTTTTAAGAAATTGCTAACACAACTTAATGACTAGTTTTGGGGACACACTATGACTCATTTTGAAAATGGCTATTTTAATTTTTTACCTCCTACTCTACCATCTTAATTGCTCGCTCTCATTTTAATTTTTAATGAAAGAGTTTTTGTATATGGTCTTCCCTTGTGGCTCAGCTGGTAAAGAATCCTCCCACAATGTGGGAGACATGGGTTTGATCCCTGGATTGGGAAGATCCCCTGGAGAAGNCCATCTTAATTGCTCGCTCTCATTTTAATTTTTAATGAAAGAGTTTTTGTATATGGTCTTCCCTTGTGGCTCAGCTGGTAAAGAATCCTCCCACACTGTGGGAGACATGGGTTTGATCCCTGGATTGGGAAGATCCCCTGGAGAAGGGTAAGACTACCCACTCCGGTATTCTGGCCTGGGGAATTCCATTGACTATACAGTCCATGCATTCGCAAAGAGTTGGACATGACTGAGTGACTTTTACTTCACTTTTTTAATTTATGATGTGATCATGGTGAACTGGTTGACATTTCAATTGTGATAAAGGGTTTGAAACTGTGGGGCTGAACTGTGGTAAACAGATCTATGCATGAATATGAGTATAATATTCATATGAGAAAATATGAGTATTTTCAATTTTTGAGCTACTTTTAATAATGAGTTTGACCCTATGGAATAGAAACTCATCTATTTTTTCCTGATTATTTATAGAAAATTTGTAAAACAGAGTGAAAAGGACAAGTTCTACCGCTCTGAGAAAAATCAATGTTAATAGTTTCTTTTCTTCTGCATTTCTGCATTTCTCTCCATTTTACGCTTCTTCCTCATTTTTTCATTGTCACCTGCTATAGCTCTTTATATCTTATACATTATATATCCCATAATTAAACTTACTGTCAACAAAGGCTATTACTGGTGTTAAGCCGTAGATGGTTAACTGCCACAGGCCAAATGAGACCTTAGGAGCCTGAGAAAAGTTGCATTTTAAAAATGAGATGCTCACTTGATACTTTACAAAATGAAAGATTTTACATTAGAAAAATAGTCTACATTTCTGACTTCTCTTAAATAGGAAGACTTGGCAACTTTGGGGTCTGCATTCCCATCTAGTAACAAATGCTTTTCTTGAATAATGTGTGCCCTCTGATGAGTAGGCTAGCGCTCTCTGGTTTGCCACAGTCCACACCGCTCCCGGTTACTGCTCAACACTGAGGGTCCAGTTGCCATTTATTGTCATGCTTGCATTGCTTTCTCTCACTTAGTCCTCTTTATTCATTTGTATAATTTTGTTGGATCCTACAGGTATTTGAGTTTATGATCTCAAACTTAAATTCATTTGTGCTGCTGCTGCTAAGTCACTTCAGTTGTGTCCGACTCTGTTGCGACCCCAGAAACCAGGCTCCCCCGTCCCTGGGCTAGACTAATCATAATTCACAAAACAAGCAAACAAACAAAAAAACCCTGACTTGCTCTTCTTGCATGTATGAATTTTATGAGAAGAGATATAAACAAATCCAGTGAGTGATTCTCTGAGAAACTGTGTAGAAGAAAATGAGGTGACAAAACTGAGAGGGTAAGAAAACAGAATGTGAAGGGCAGTGTATATAAATCAGTCCCTTTAAACCAGTTGTGTGTTCATGTGTGTGTGTGTATGCACACATGTGCACCTGTGTGTTTGAAAAGTGACTCTGGGAATTCCCTGGTAGTCCAGTGGTTAGGGTGCTGTGCTTCCACTGCAGGGGACATGAGTTCAATCCCTGGTTGGGAACTTAAAAAAAAAAAAGTGACTCAGATTCATAGCCATGGGAACAGGACCCAGTTGCCGCATTGCTACTGTTGACTCATTGATCTCCATAGTCTCTTTGTAAATATATTATTGGGAAATGCTACTGTTATCAGAACTGAAACTAAAGACTTAAATGGTCTTTTATCCCTGATGACTCAAAAGGAGGCCTTGAGGGAAAACCCTTTAAGATGAATATCTCAGCCCAAATAAAACAAAATGAAATACAGAGCGGACAGAAGGTGAATTTAAGAAAAGGGCTCCTGTGAAGTGCCTGTGGGTAAGTAAAAAGGTTACAGGATATTTGTTTTGATTGAGGGCCATACTGGGATGACAAGTCAAGGTAGAAGTATTCAACCCTAGGTCTACCTTTGTTTTTTTTTTAAGCTAATTATTTGGTGGTTTATAGATTCAGATACTAAGGTTGTTTATGGAAGCTTTGTGGTANAAAGGTTACAGGATATTTGTTTTGATTGAGGGCCATACTGGGATGACAAGTCAAGGTAGAAGTATTCAACCCTAGGTCTACCTTTGTTTTTTTTTTAAGCTAATTATTTGGTGGTTTATAGATTCAGATACTAAGGTTGTTTATGGAAGCTTTGTGGTAAAGGCCAGTTGAGCAAATCACTGGCTTCCATTGCCCCATTTCAATTAAGCAGTCCCTTTTACGTCAGCATACAAATCAGTCATCATGTGCTTTCCTACATCCAAGTATGTTTTACCAACACTTTGAATTCATGTTACTATTAAAGTTATAATTATTCAATATCAGTAAATTCAGTGCTAACTTTCAGTTAATAAAAACCCTGGGTCTTTTTAATGTCATGTATACTTATATCATGATACAACCTTTTGTTTTTCCATGAGCAGCTTGCAAACGCATGAAATAAAAAAGCCTATTCATTTATTCTTTATTTAATTTCATGCTATAAACATTAGTTTTATACATCAAAATAGTACCTATCTTTATCATCTCATTACATACTTAGATATGACTCAGAATAACTTACTTGTAGTTCCTGAAAGTCAGATATTAATGAGAGGACTAAGCATCTATCATGGTTTTTCAAAAGATTTTTGGGTTTGGAAAGGACTTGGTTTCTGGCTAAGTAAATGGATGCTTATAAATAAACAGATGTTTCCTATGGTGTCCTGCTTTATAAAGTACCCTCAGTGAGGTGTTATGACTCCTCAAATTAAATCGCATATGATATCCCTGGCACATTAAAATCTTTGCTGCTTCATATATGAAATCTAATGCCATGGACACACTGTTCCACCAAGGGCTACCACCAGTTAGAAGTGGGAGGTGCAACAGTCAATGAAAAGACAGTGATCCTGCTAATTTGGTCAGTGTTAGAAGTTAGTAGAGATCTTGGGATACCATTTGTTGAGGCAACTTGTTCACCAAGACTTGAGTCAGTATCTGCGATTTTGCTCCAGGAAGTTCAGTGTGTGAAGTATTTTGTGTGCTTACTTGTCTGTGTTTTCTCCCGGGTTAGAATCCACAGATGCCCTCAGGTTGGCAAGGGGTGAGTGACACATGGGAGAAGTCATTCATTAAATGATAGCATCTCCCTCCCCGCCCAGGCAGCTGGCATGCTGTACACTGGCACACGCGGTCTTGGGGTTTCGAGGGGCCACAGAGGACACAAGAGCCGAGGTCGTGTGGCTGAGGGACTTGGTCATTTGGTTGGATGCTCATGTGGGGTAACTTGAGAAGGGATAAAGGCCTCTTCCAGCCTTTTTACTTCCAGTTCTCTTTCAGAGGAATGACCAAGACAAGCATTTTCTCCAGATACTTTTCAGTTCGTACTACTACACGCAGCGATGACAGGATGACATTTGACAGCACTATCAGGAAAATCATTCATTAAATGAAAAATACCTTGAGCATTAAGCTGTTTTGAGGCTCAACTTGGAGCCAATAAAATTACATACATGTTGTTTTTTTCAAAAAGTAATTTTAATATTAAAAAATATGTTTATTGAAGAAATTTTAGAAATTAATTATCTCCTGCCTGCTCACCTCCCATCATCTGACCGCCCCCTACAAGAAATGTTTACCAGGTAGAAATAACCAATCTCAGTATTTTGGCTTGTGGGACTCAGTCCTGGTTTGGATGTATTTTCTCTGTATCTATGTATAGTTATAGATATATTGCTGCTGCTAAGTCACTTCAGTCGTGTCTGACTCTGTGCGACCCCACAGATGGCAGCCCACCAGGCTCCCCTGTCCCTGGGATTCTCCAGGCAAGGACACTGGAGTGGGTTGCCATTTCCTTCTCCAATGCATGAAAGTGAAAAGTGAAAGTGAATTCGATCAGTCGTGTCTGACCCTCAGCGACCCCATGGACTGCAGCCTTCCAGGCTCCTCCATCCATGGGATTTTCCAGGCAAGAGTACTGGAGTGGGGTGCCATTGCTTTCTCTGAGATACATTGCTATAATTGTTCAATCCACTGTACATTCTTCTTTATGATCTTCCTTTTATCACTTAACATATTGTAAAAATGTTTTTCCAGTCACTGAATATTTTTTCAACATCTTTATTCAGTATCTTGAGAATATTTCATAATTTATTTCTAAAGTCTATCAAAAGAGGCAGTGAATATTCTTTTAGAATGTATTTGTTTGCATCCTTGGCCAGCTTGAGATCTGTATTTGCCAAAGTGTTCCCTAGAAATTGTAACAATGTACACCTCTGGTAAGTTTGACCATGCTTTTGGAACCTTAATGAAAGGTTAAATAAAAATGCATGCCTTTAAAATAAAGTCAGGTAGGGAATAAAGCGTGTTGTCTCTTCAGACTCTTGGCGCCATTATTCTCAATTGTAGTGTTCAAAGAAAGGGTGACCACTTTATGTATTTCATTAAAAATGCAGGCAGTTATAGTATAAACGTGTTCATTGATGTCAAGTAAATGGGTGTGCTGTTTGCAGTATTCACATGACTATAACTTTCATTTTTTAGACTTTAAAATCTTCAAACTTGTCAAAGGCTACTTTCTCCTTTCCAAGTTTCTCCTATCAGGCTTGAAAGTTTTCAAAATCTTTCTGTCACTCGGTCGTGCTTTCAAAAGTGTTTGAAATCACACTTAGAGAAAATTAAAGGAAAAAGTGAATTTTCCCTCTGGAAAAGGTCATTTGAATTTGAATTCCAAAGCAAGTTAGTTTGGGACTTAGAGCAATTAACAGCAAACTTATCTACTCCAAATTGGAATATGTTTATATGCCTGAAAAAGGGGGGTTATTGGACATTTTATTAGTGACTTAATGTTTTTATAACAATTATGATAGAAATTATGAGTGATTATCAGTTAAATAAAATTTTATTTGTGACTTAATAGTCATATAATCCAGAGAAGGGGACTCATGACTCTATTCCTGTAGAGGCAGTGCAGTGCAGTGGTGAGAAGGACGTAAGGATGGAATCATCTTGCCAAGGTTCACATTCCATTTCCAGCTGTCAGTGATCTTGGGCAAGTTACGTTCTCTCTCTGTGGTCTTATTTATGAGATGGAGGACAATCATATATCCAGGGTGACCAGCTGTTCTGGTTTGCCCAGGCCCATCCTTCTTTTAGTACTAAAAGTCTAGGATCCAGAGAAAGTTTTCTCAGAGACAAGAAAACTCCTAGTTTGGGGGGATGAGGGCAGAAAGTTAGAAACAGAGCATAAATACAGTGGCCCCCTAAAACAGGGGCTAAAATAGCAGTGTTTTAAGGGTCAGATCTATATAGTGGAAATGGTCTACTTTCCATAGATGCTGTTATTTCCCCTTTCCATCCTTGCTGATATTGACAATGGTGAATTGAGTAGGATAATGTTTAAAATACTTAGAGCCTGAAACTTAGTAGATGTTCAAAGATGTTTGTTTTCATTCAGTGTTACTAGGATGTTAAGGTTTATGCTGTTTTTTGATGGTACTGAATAATATTCAAAAGCAGAACAACACATGTACTTTCCTGTCATTGATATGAAAACTAAAACTATAGTCCCTTGGAGTGATAGAAATCCCTTTGCATGGTTAGTAAAATGTCCTGCCATCACAGAGTGCCCACCATTCCTTCTGACTTTTGCCTTTCAGCGGAGATGCTCTGACCCTTTCAAATATTTAGCAGTAGACTTCCCTCTCAATGTGCGCTCACGACTTCTGTTATTGCTAATGGAAGTTACACATGTGTGCTCACCAGGATGAGAAAGGCCTTTATCCCATGTCGGGCAAAGACCCGTGATCCTGAATCTCTTTCTAAACTTCAGACCTGAAGAGAGCAGTGCAGGGAATTGCCGCGTTCTCACTGTATTAGCTTCTTCAATTTCCTTTTAATTGGAGCCTGCAACCCAGAATCTTGTAACTTCAGGGGGATGAACAATACAAATTAAGATCTGGATGCTTTCCAGGAATGGCTCAGCTCAAAGAACAGTTTTTTTTTCTTTGAACACAGTTGTGGCTATTCACAAATCGCATGCAGTTGCCTAATGAGTCCGTATTTGCTTCTGAGGTTTCACATTTGCACACTATACTGCTGAGAAAGTAGGTGATGTGTTCACCCACCTCTGGTGTGAGCTGAGCTGACTGATTTCATGTACAGGACAGATAAATACTAGAATAGTCAAAATTCGAAGCCAGTAGCACAGAACCTTCAAATACAATATCTTACCCTTGTTCAGGACATTCATTTCTCCCCAAGAATTCTTTCTAATGTATAAGACTTCAATTTATGTTTAAGAACTAGTAAACTATAGCAGTTTGACAGCCATTCACACTTAATTCTGTGCATTAAACCAACAGCATTCTTTTCCACAAACATCCATTGTTAGGACAATGCTCTCAGACAGAATTTATGAGAAATGGAATTATGTTACCAAGGAGATAGCATTTACTATAATGAAGAGTAGATCCTAGAAAATGGCCCCTTTTACAGCAGCTCAGAGCAGAGCCACAAAAGCAATTGATTGGTCTTGGCATTTAGTCTTATATCAGCTGTGTCATCCATAGCTTCAGGAGTGAGAACACTAATCTAAAGTGACATTTCTGTTCTGGCGGGCTTTTCTGCCCTGATGAAAGCAATTACTTCATTCCTAAATGATAATTTGCAGGAGTTTCAACCACTTTAATTGATAATTTTTTTTTGTTCTGAGTTCAATTGTGAAGTGATTAGCTGATTTGGTAAATAGAAATTTAAGGTGTGAAATATACAAGTTGCTCCAAGGTAAAGTGCTATTTATTGGGTGGAGAGAAATTACTTGATAAAACTGCAGTTTTTTGTCATTATTATGGAACTGCCAGTTGGTAGCTTAAAGTTCTGGAGGAAAATGAAGAACAAAACACTTTGATTCAGGAGGTTTTTGGCAGACACCAAAGCATGCAGTGAATAGTTGGGTCTTGCTGTGGTTCATTCAAGGTTTACTTGAATCAAGGTGAACACTGGTTGAAAAGGATTGTGCGGACCTCTCAGCTTTCTTTATTACTATTCTAATGACTCATTCTGGTATTAAATCCTCTTATTTAAAGTGTTAAGAATAAGAATGCTCATTGGCTAAAACCAATTAATTTAATTATTAAGTTCAAACATACACAAGGCATTTTCTGAAGATGAGGGAAAGCATTCAGTGGAATGGCTTTAATTACTCTTTGGATCTATTTTACCGTAAGTCAAAAGTAGGTCATGATTATTCAATCAGAATATATCATAGTTTAAAGATTTTAAAGATGCATCTTGATTTTAATACTTTATTGCATGTTAGCAGTTGCACATGTTTTTGACAATGTTTTTAAGCAATCAATTTCATGATGTTTTCTTACATGTGGGAAAAATAATGGTAATTTCACTTGTTAAATGAGAAAAATAAGGCAAGAATGAAGGTCAAACTGATTTAGCACATCAAACAGTCTTTGTCAGCCAAGCTTAATATATCCTGAGTTTGTGGAACAAATGAAATTTTGCTGCTATGTTACACTTTGCTTCCAAACAACCATTACAACTGGTTTTATATATTGTGTGAGCATCAGACCATCAAACAGTGCATCTTTACTGACGTGTTGCTGCAGCGATGATCTACAGCAGCAATCTGCCATTTATATAAGGGCAAAATGTGCATCTATATTTAGTTGTGAAATTGGCCTATTATACTCTTGATGTTTACAGAGGCTAACATAAATTAATGATGACAGCTATGAGCAGTGCATTAGTTAAGCAGCAGAGTTCTTACCTTGAACTTGAAGGTGTCAGTTTTAACGTCCAGTATGTACTATACTGCTTTCTTCACACATTAAAGGAAGGTTTCTGAAATTATTACCCTTTCTTGAAGAGCATTAAAAGATTTTGAGTTGGGAGTTATGTTGTACATAATCCTACCAGATAATAGTTTTTTATGCATTTCTCAATTATATTACCTTGTAAGAAAGGTGGTATTTACAATCATGGGGGAAAAAATACTTCTGAAAGATTTTTATTCTTTGCAGTGGACTGATTTGATTGACTTTGAACTCTCTGTGATGCCAATGTGTGCTGGACTATTTTATTGAAAGTAATGAAGGAAGGGCAAGCAGTGCTTATAGAATCTTTACTGTACTTTTTCCCTGGGAAGCTGCCTCATTCCGCTCATGTCAGGGCAGGTGTAGGTACCGGAGTAACTATAGATTTCACCGTTAACTATGACCAGAGATCTGACAAGTATGCAGGTGTTCAAAGGTTCATGAGTTAAAATGCTGCAGCCTTTGATGAATTTTTGATGGCTGCATTTTTAATACAGGTCGACCTTCTTCCTTTGAGGCTGCATGCCAGATTAATTGATAAATAGTAGAAGTCTAGTGCTGGATTCTCCTAAGCAAAACAAGTAGGAAAATCCATAAGAAAAAAAAAAAAACCTGCCTGTCTGGCTCCTTAGAGGTACTTTAAAAAGGTAAAATTTAAAGTGGTTTTTACCCTGCTTTTCCTTTCCCCTGGAGTTAATGACCAAAACCTGCCGTGTTCTTTTATAAAGACTAGTTATTGTACTCTGAAAGTTTACATGAAGGTGTTAACTGTGAGGCTTAGAGGATTTTTATGTAGAGAGAGTATGGATCTGTTGATAATGTCTATATAAGAAATCATTCCATAAATATAATTATAAAGTATTAAAAATAGCTTATAGTTATTTGGCTGTGAAGAAGTCATTGAATAAGAAACATTTGACTAAGGTGACTTACTTCTGTTGGTTCCTCTGTGACAGTTACTATTTCTGCTCTGTTATATTCTGTAAATATCCAAGTATATTGTTTCTGTAATCACTATCACCATTTCTGTGAAGTAGGAAACCAAAGAAATGAACTTTGCGAAGCTAAATTTGACAAACCACAAGAGACAACTTAGTTCTTCTAATGAGTCATCACATCCAAAGTTACCTGTTTTTTCCACTATGGACAAGTGTCCCAGTGAACAATTGACACCTTTATCCAACTCTGAGACAGCTGTAGAGAGATCGCAAGTGCTAAGTCAATTTCATAATATTGGCTTTGTGATAGTGCCTTTTTTTTTTTTTTTTTTTAAAGAACAACAAAACTTTCTTTTACCTTTTTTTCCTGTCTCATTTCTGGCTCAAGTAGAGTTTCACGATTCAGCCTTGCCCCTAGTATGGAGGCTAGAACTGGAAACTGCTGTTGTCCTTCCAAGTTTCTTCCCTGGTCCAAATGTTCTGGGTGAGCTCTCCATGGTCCTGGATTTGGAGCTTTGCCTGACAGACAGAGCTTTCGTATTTGTGATGTTTTGGGAGATGCTGAAAGATCTTCTTCCTGCTAGGAATACACATATACTCTTCCTGATGAATAATTATCATTGCAATTTTGAAGTCTTCCATAGAAGCTTTCACAGTCTTCCTGAGTACCCAATCCCTTAATTACTGTTTGGATGTTCATTTTTCTCTATAAACAAAATTGCTTGTCAATTTTGAATGCCAGTTTTTTCTACTTTAGGGAACGAAAAAATGATCCTTTATTATTCTTAGCATAGGAAATCACTTATTTATAAACATTTCATCTTCCATTAATGAGACATGCAGTTTTTATTTCAACAAGTCACTGAGTATACCTATAGTAAAAGACAGGTAGACCTAGGTGTAAGGAGGAACATAGTGAAAAATCAATATCTCTGCAATCAAGTAGTTTTATTTCACTTAAGTACACCGTGTGGTATGTCAGAACCAGTAGATGGAAATCTTATTGGTGAGAACACAGTATAAATTATAAAGGACCTCCTCAAAGCATAGAACAGTTAGTGTGACATGATCTTGGGTTTTCATTGAACACATCTTATACAGTGTTGCTATGTCCTAGGCAGCACTATAAATATTTTTTAACTACCCCAGTTAATTTTAACAGGAGCCTTATGAAGCAGTATTATCATCACATATCACAGGTGAGAAACTGAGGCAGAAGAGGTTAAGTAAGTTGCTCACATTTACTTATTGTTATGTAATCAGTCATAGGGCCAGGATTTAAGCACAGGCTCTGGAATTCATGCACTTACCCTCTGTCTCCTGCTAGTGTGGAAGACATGCTGAGAGAGGCAGCAGACAGAACTCGAAGAAAGTGAGAATCATGAGTTGAGAGAACATGGAGGCATTTAAATAAATAGGCAATTTTAGGGTTATCACCAGGCAGAAGTCAGCCCCCTGATTTAATTTCTACTGTCACTATATGGGAAGCAAAATTTACTAAAAAATGAAAGTCATAAGTGGCGTTAAAGAAAGGAGTTTGAGAAACAATGAGTGAAAAACATAGGTATTTAGAATTATAGAAACTATAGCCTGAATGAAAAATAAAGTGATAGGAAAGATGCTACTAGTTAAAAGAAAATTGTAAAGAATTCTGGAGGAACAAGGTGATGATCAGAGGTGGTGCTAAGATTAAAATGGCTTTTCCTAGGTGTAAAGTTATTATAATAGTAGTCAGTGCCTACAGTGACTTTCCTGGTGGCTCGGATGGTAAAGAATCTCCCGGCAATGCAGAAGACCTGGGTCAGAAAGACCCCCTGTGGAAGGGAATGGCAACCCACTCCAGTATTCTTGCCTAGAGAATTCCATGGACCGAGGAACCAGCAGGGTACAGTCCATGGGGCTGCATAGAGTTGGACAGACTGAGCAACTAACGTTTTCACTTTCACTTTCCATGTTTACGTAACATTTACAACATGGCAGTTGTAAGTAATATATGTCAAGGCATTTAGTACTTGACATATATTAGCTCAATTACTCCTCTGAAGAAAATTGTGAAGTATGTTCTACTATAATGTCTGTTTCCCAGATGAGGAAGTTGAGGTCCAAAGAAGCTGAGACTTCTGTCCAAGATTGCCAGCTAGTAACTGTGATAATGTGGACATGGAGTCCCTATTCCAAACATCTGTGCTTCCAAGAAAGCTTAAGTATAGCTTGACTATATTTAGGCATTCTTCAGTCTTCTTAAAATTCTTTGTTGTAAACTAAAGGAGACTCTACCACATTTAGAGTTTACAAACTATCTTAACTCTTGCAATATAGAACTGTCCAAGGGAGGTTCACTTCTTTATATTATTATGAAATTATCATGTGAGCCATTGCAGTGGTCCCAGAAAATTTGCCAAATGCTACTTGTTTGTCATCCTTATGGTCTAAGATGATAAAATTGAAATTCAACATAGTGACTTAGAATTATAATGTCTACAATGGCCAAAGTGGATCTCAGAATTCCTTCATTGGAACTCTTTCCATGAAACATACAGCTTGCCAAAGGAACTTAAAATACATGGAGGATTCAAAAAATAACTTTATGTTTAACAATTACTGACTGCTGAATCTCCATGCTTAGTAAACTCTTTTTTGATTGCTTGTTAGGTATATGCTTAAAGTATAACTTTATAAATGTGTAAAAATTGCTTAAAGATGTTGAATGAAAACATACACTAAATAGAATTATTTTAATCCAAGGATATTTTAAGGATAAGTTAATTCTAGCAACATCAATGGCAAAAAGAGAGCAGAATCCAGCTTTATAACCCTTATAGGAAGATATTCTGTATGTTAGATCATTATTCTTTTGGATGGAGTGATGGATCCCTTTTGAAAATTTGAGAATCATTTAATAAACCCTCAAAAATATACATATATATGCATTATTTTGGATATGATTTTCAGATGTGGATGTGTGTCTTTGAAAATAGTTGTTGATTTATTGTTGGTGGTAATTATTAATGAAGATGATACTGTTGTCATCAAAGAGTTAAAATTTTGATTTGTGGAGGATTTTCTGTTATTCAGAGTCTAAGTGGAAGAGCATTAAAGTAGTGGGAATTTTGGGCCCAAGAAGTAACTTATTACTTAATCATATTTTAGGTGGCAGAGATCAGGCAGTAACATTGACTCACAGTCAATCCATTCTTTCTCTAGTATTTAGAAATGCAACCGTAATGTTTTGGTTTAGAACACAATGTACAAATGTAAATTTGTTAGGTTTTAATGTAGTCCTTAAATCAGTTTGAGAATTACTTCTAACTAGGCTCTACTTCGCAAAAGCAGGCAAAAGATTAATCCACAATCTGCCATTGTCTTAAGGTCTTTAGCTTCATCTGTTGTATCAATATCTCCACAACCTTTATAATCCGTTGATTGTATTTTATTGCTGTTGCCCTCAAAACCAATGACTACTTATTACAGACACAGTGCCCTCATTCTGGAAATCTTCTGTACTGTGATGTCTGCATAATGATATGATGGGGAGTCATGGAAACCCTTTGTTATTAAGATTATGGAGAGGAAGATTACTCCAGTAGGGTAACACAGTGTGTGTAAAGAGTTTTTTTTGTTTTTTTTTTTTTAAAGGGGGAAGTGATAGAGAAGAAGAACTGATAATATAATAAAAAGTAAGTGCTATTTTAGAAAAGCCAGGTGTCAGAGGGCAGTGTTTAAGCAAGGAACCCCAAAGCATTAGCGTCCACATACCCCACCTTCCCTAAGTGGACAAAAGAAGTCATCTCCATTCTACTTCACCCTTGGAGCCCACGGGGCTACTCCCTGTGATCTTTGGCTTTTCTACCTTAGGATTAGTTTTTTTCCTTAGGTTATTGATAAGCCCATACAGTAAATATCAATTTCAGAATGATTGCTTAATCCTCTACTGGCTTCAAGTGAATGGAGAAATTCCCCTTATGAATGTTAGTAATATTGATTAGGTATCAGATGAATCCACTTGTGACCACTGAATGACATATATAAGGAAAATTACATATAACATCCATGTGACACTTCTGGCAGAATTGACCTCTCGAATTATTACCCGATTGCAAAATGAGTCCCTGCTCCACTGTTGACCAAATGACATGTTTTATTTGGCTTGTATGATTTTCAAAAATGCCAATTAGTTAACATAAGCTTAAAACGTAACATAAACTTGGAAATACTATGTAAAAATTCAGATTTTTGTTTTCTAGAAATAGCAGTAGCTGAAATCTGGCAGCACATGCGAGCCTTCCCCCAAAGCAGCACACACAAGGCGAAAACTGTACATGCTTTCCTTTGCCTGGGCTGTCATCCTCCAGTTCTCCCCAGTCAGCATCAGGCCTCTTTATTCATTGACATTCCCTGCCTTAACCCTGCAAGCCCTTGAGTTAGCAGCCTTGCTCCACAGCTCCATCATAGTCACTTATAGGACCTCCCCCCCTCAAAAAATATATATATATAAGTTCAGCCCACCTTCTGGGGTAGTATTCGATTACAAGGACACAAAAAGAGCAAAGCACTGAACTTGAAGCACTGCACCCTACAAGTGGTAGAGAAAACATGTCAAGTGACATAGCTCTTTGGGTATAGCTGACTTAAGTGGTGTTAGACAGATTACTTTTATTATATGGGGGTAGAGGAGGGCTATGAATCATTGTTTTATCCTAAGATGTTGACATAGATTCAGATTTTACTTGTACTTGGTCAGACTTTAAGGCATCTCTTACTTTTGTGTACCCGGTTATCAATAAGCCACATTGAGCATTTGAATAATTGAATGGAGGTCAGCTAAAATTTTGGGAAGCAAAATCACATAGCTTTTCCTTATAAATTAGTGATGTTTCCACTGAAGATTATCACCAGAGATATCAGGACAAAGATTTGTCACCTGTGACTGCTTTGACTCTGAAAATGGTAGTGTTAATTGGTCTAGTTCTGAGAAATACATTAGCTGGCTAATGTCGAATATTTTATTAATGGAGCGAACATGAAACCTGTTGGGCTATTAGCCTAGCAAGTATTTGACCCAAACGTCATGGAGTTATTTAAATTACATAGATACTCAGTAAAGCACTTGAAGTGTCTGCAGTGAAAACAGGTTTCCACTATGAACGATATCAGATATGGTCTAAGGTACCATGGAATGTCACTGCTCATATTAAGAGGTGGAAGCCACACTACTGGACTCATTTTGACCTGTCCCTCTGGTCTTGCTCCTCTTTCTTGATATTTCATATTGGGGAAACCAGGATGCTAGCTTCAAAGGTTTTAAATGTTTTCAAAGCCCAATAAAATGGATACTTTTATATGATAATAATACCTGGATACTGTAAATATTGCCCAATTATTTATCATCACAGTCTGATTTTGAATTTTATTTTTCATCAGACACAAAACAGAGCAATTCAGAGTAGGTGGATTTCTCCTGTCGGATGCTCACATATAACTTCAGTTGTGCCAGATTCTGCCCTCAGCAATGCGAGCAAACTTCAAACAGAAATGTGCATAAATAGTTAAAGGAAAATGCTGGATCCCACCTGTTGCCTCTTCTGTGAAGTAATATGTCTATCATGTTTATAAATTTTAATAACCCATATGGGGCTTTATCTTTCAACATTAAATTTATATTATTTTAAAGTTTGACTTTTCTGGGTGATATATTTTATTCTCTAATATCTTAGAGAATCTATCTGTCTATGAATGTATGCTCCTTAATAAAGAATTAAAGTATTCTCTTATCAACCAATTACCAGTGCATTTATAAAGTTCCATTGAAATCATCATTTTCAATGAGAGGTGTTTGTCTGACTGAAGGTTGTGATTCTTATTGAGGGCTGGAAGCACATCCGCATTTTATTTGTTAATTCTGTGAACTGTGTTTTGTTTAGCCTTTGTTCCTCGAAATGGTAATAGAAAAAAAATTTTTAAATGTGTCCTTTTGAGGGTTTAGTCTTCCCTAGTGGCTCAGATGGTAAAGAATCTGCCTGTAATGAGGGAGACCCAGGTTCAATTCCTGGGTCAGGAAGATCTCCTGGAGAATGGAATGGCAACCCACTCTAGTATTCTTGCCTGGAGAATCCCATGGACAAAGGAGTCTGGCAGGGCTACAGTCTATGGGGTCACAAAGAGTTGGACACGACTGAGCAACTACACTTTTGAGGATTTAAGATCCCATAGTGATAATAGTTGAATGAACAAAGCCATTAGCTTAAAAATAGATCTATAAATGGGCTTCCCAGGTGGCTCAGTGGTAAAGAATCTGCCTGCCAATTCAGGAGACATAGGAGATGTGGTTCCATCCTTGGATAAGGAAGATCCCCTGGAGGAGGAAATAACAACCTATTTCAGTATTCTTGCCTGGAGAATCCCATGGACAGAGGAGCCTGGCAGGCTGCAGTCCATAGGGTCACAAAGAGTTGGACACAACTGAGCAACTGACCATACACTCACACAGGCAGATATGTAATTATAATCACAGTCTTTTAAATTGCTCATAGCTGAAAATAGCAAGCATCACCTGTAAATCTTGTGTCTCAAAAACAATGACTATATCTCAGTGCATGGGTAATTGGAGGGAAAAACTTAACAAGTAAACTATTTTTACTCATTGCACATGTGTTTATGGCATATAAGCCCAGAGGTAGAATTTATGGTTTTAGTAGTCTTTGTCTGGAACTCCTTTTACCGTGGCCCTGAAATTTTGAAGAAAATTTTGATAGACTTCTGCTGGTTGCAGGGAGGCGGGGGGCACAGATGAAGTAAAAAGAAAAGCAGTGTTTGTCTGATTGACAGAATCACACGTTCTAAACAGCACTTTTTCACTCCTTTGATTCCAGTTTACAAGCATTGAGAAAGGAGAAGTCCCGGGATGCTGCCCGCTCCCGCCGGGGAAAAGAAAACTTTGAGTTCTATGAATTGGCCAAGTTGTTGCCTCTTCCTGCAGCCATCACTAGCCAGCTTGACAAGGCCTCCATCATTCGACTTACAATCAGCTACCTGAAAATGAGGGACTTTGCTAACCAGGGGGACCCTCCATGGAACTTGCGAATGGAAGGCCCTCCACCTAACACGTCAGTAAAAGGTAAGATTTCAGCCCCTGTTGATCCTGGAGTGTGGTCTGTTGGTGTCTCTGAGATGAAACGTTTACCATCATCCTCTCTTCTTTTCCTGCATATCAAATCCTTTAAAGGGATACAATTGTGGAAATCTGAACTCTGCATGAGAAAGACACCATGTGAAGGTGAAATAAACCTCTTCTATTTCTATTTTATTTTCAAAGTCTGTCAGCCTAAATATGCTGTCACTTTAGATAAGGTTTCAGGGAAATGAGAATGAAATGACTTACATTAAAATGTTTCTTGGGTTTAACTTATGTTATGCTAATACATGCAAATTATTATTAAGTGGGGGGGGGTGGTTAAGAGAATACTTGGTAAAGATTAGGACTAACATTTTCTGATTTTAGTTTCCAAAGAGAGGTAGGGAGCAGAGTACAGTTGTAGCAGGCATTTTGAATAATGATTTTATTGACTAAAGTAATCAATCTATGTATTATTCAACTCTTTATATATAGTGCCTACAATTTATAAATATAAACATGTATTTATGCTCCCAAGCTGGATGTACTTACCCTTAAAATTTATTAAAACTTCAGGTCTTTTTTACTCTGCTACTTAAGAGGGTTATTTTCTTGCATGCTCTTGAAACATCTAATAATTAACGAGATTTTAAGCATATGAATATGCATGCATGTTATTGCATATATATGCATATATGTTATATATGTTATTGATGTACGTGTGATGTTGGCCACTGGTTTTCTTTAACAATGTATCACTCAAGGCATGGAATGGAATCTATTGGTTTTTCTGCTTTAACTTTGTATCTAGGCCCTTGATGAGCATGGAATAACTGGACATGGGATGGAATTGCAGGCAGCCTTCTCTGGGGGAGGAATTAGATTCTTAGCTATGTGATTACACCTTGATGAGTACCTGTGAAGTCCCTGTATTCTTGGCTGTTGTAGGGAAGGATACTGGGGGAAGCTATAACTTCTTATAGGATTCAAATAAAATGAAAGTTCAACAGCAGTGACTTGACAATTCTGTGCTAAGAGGTGTAATCATATGTATGTAGATACCTGTGTGAATCTGTTTGCACCTTTGCTATTGCTACTTAGAGATTCTGTTTCTTATGCTTATTAGAGAAGGAAAATTTGAATGCAAATTGTAATAGGTTTTTTCCTCTAGGGCAGAGGTTGGCATACATTTTCTGTAAAGGCCATATATAGTAAATATTTTAGTTTTGGAGGAGTACTCAACTCTGCCATTGTAGAATGAAATCAGTCATAGACAAATATAAACAACAAAGTATGGCTGTGTTCTAATAAAACCATACTTGGAAAGCAGGCAGCTGCCACCAAGTTTGGCCCACAAGCCATAGTTCACAGACTCCTGCTCTAAGTATAAGAATGACATTTGAAGGTTGAGAAGAACATACAACAGAAATAGCTCTCAAGGGCAGGGTGTCAGTATGAGGAAGCACATGACAAATAGGCCAAGGCACATTCATGCTTTCCTTACACAGCCCTCTACCCTTAAGAACGTTGATGTCAACTTGGTAACATACCAGTCCATGTTCCAGACACGAAAACAGGGGAATTTTCCAAAGCCAAGAGTGTGAGTATAATCCTAGTAAATACTTAAGAGATTATTTAGTAGGTTGTCTTTGTGTTTATTCCAAATCATGTAAGATGAATGGATACATGTAGCAGGTTAGAAATCACAAAAAAATATAAAATATATTCTTAATCTTTTTATTCAATTTGAAATACATTGAGGAACTTATATTAACTTGTTTAACATCATTATCTTTTTCTTCCATCTTTTCTTTAAGAGAGTTGGTAGCTTATAGGCTTCCTTGGTAGCGGTTACTGCCAAAGTAGAAAAGTCTAATGGTTCCATGGTCTGTCTACTCTTCTTGTTCTTGTTTAGTTGCTAAATCACGTCTGACTCTTTTGTGACCCCCCTGGACCATAGTCCACCAGGCTTCTCTGTCCATGGGATTTCCCAGGCAAGAATACTGGATTGGGTTGCCATTTCTTTCTCCAGGGGATCTTCCTGACCCAGAGATCGCACCCACATCTCCTGAACTGGTAGGTGGTTTCTTTACCACTGAGCCACCAGGGAAGCCCTGTTCATTCTTCTACAATGTGATAATTCTGCTTGCTTTTGGAGTCATGTCCGAGATGCATACTTATAGATAATATAGAACTAAGCCCTCACTTTACAAGTGAGGGAAATGATGTAGAAAGGGCTTACAGTTAAGTACTAGAAGATCTAAAATTAGAATCACATTGTTTTGCTTTTCTGTCTAGGGCTCTTTCTATCAGATATTATTTCTAGCAATAATATTTGATTTCTATCACCATCATCAAACATTCCAGGTGAGAATGCTCTTAGCTTTGGACTATGGCTAATAATTCATTTTTGTGACCTCTAGTCAACTTAACTGCTGCTGCTACTGCTAAGTTGCTTCAGTCGTGTCCGACTCTGTGTGACCCCATAGATGGCAGCCCACCAGGCTCCCTGTCCATGGGACTCTCCAGGCAGGAACACTGGGGTGGGTTGCCATTTTCTTCTCCAGTGCATGAAAGTGAAAAGTGAAAGTGAAGTTGCTCAGTCATGCCCAACTCTTAGCGACCCCATGGACTGCAGCCCGCCAGTCTCCTCTGTCCATGGGATTTTCTAGGCAAGAGTACTGGAGTGGGGTACTTAACTATGTAAATACTAATGATGAAGATGGATTAAAATAAGAAAAAATACTGTCTTTGCTCATAGGATAAGTTCAGTCTATAGAGGAACATGGTGATGTCAGTGAGAAAAGTGGGAAGATTGGAATTTATATACCAGACTTTATTATTTAAAAAATTTTTATCCAGAGTATCACAGATCATCCAGTTGGCACATGTTTACTCCCTCTATTAGAAATCTGATGATAGTCTAGAACTGAAGTCTCTACTGTACTGAAGTATGGGACTTGATACTGTTTACTCTGGCTCTCAAAGGTTGTAGGAATGCAATGGGTGCTTTTGGTAAGCTGGTTCTGCTGTACAATATATGTATATTTTATTGCTTTCCTCTAGTTCTTTAATGCAAACCTGCTACTCATTCTGATCAAACATTCATGAAACAACAACATCAAAAGAAATTCATTTTAATTTGCTAAGGTCTTCTATGTTGTGCCCTTGAAGAAGTTCATATGGATAAACAAGCTTATATAAATAGCCTCCAGCCTCATGTGAAGTGCAGTTCATAATCCAACAATAAAACAGTAGACATTATACTTCGTGCTTCTCCAAGCAGTCTCTTGAATAAACCTAAAGGCATTTGGAAATTTATATGAAAAGTGCTTACACGATGTAGGCAGCATCTTTTTAATGTGATGAGTTGTTCATGTTAATAATTAAATTTCAAAGCTTAAATTTAAATTTGTCCCAAACAACTATATAGAAATTTAATTATTTTAATTTACTGCTTCAGAAAGGTTCTTTATTCTGCCCTGTGTTCATCATATCTTTTCTTAAAAGTCTATAAAGGTTGATGAGTTTGTTTTGTGATGCCCATTGTGTACAGATTATTGCAAGTTATGCTTGCAGAAAGCACACTCAGGTGGCAATGTGTAATATGTCCTGAGTCAATTACTTCATGGAAATGATATGTTAAGCAATTGGAAGGTAACAGATAGTTTTTTTCCATTATTTTAGAAATATCTCTATTGTTATAATACAGATCAAATCTACAATGAACATTATGCATTATTCAAGAAATGACCAGGCATTCGCAGCAGTGTTTCAGCTAAATAACTGATGATTGTAACCTTTAAAGAAATCTCATTGTGGTGACTGTTGGTAAATCACTTCTCCATTCATAGTAATCTCTGTTTAGAGGCTATCTAGGAGCCATTATATCTTTTATTAATCTTAAAAGCAATGGCTGCTGATTTGACATTTGCTAAAACTAGATAAATTTTCTGTCTTTCTAATACCACAGACTTCAGTCAGTTTTTGGAGTATATCTGTGTCTGCTGCAACTCTATTAATCCAGGAATATTTACACTGTAAGCGTAAGTTTTATTTCACGTTAAACATTGCAGCTTTTAAGCAACAATTTTCCTGTATGTGTGACAGGCCACAATCTTACGGTATGTAGAATACAAGACATATTTAGCTTTTGGAAGGGAACAATCGAAAACTATGTAAGACAACTCATGACTGAAATCAACTGAACACATTAAGGAAGAACTTGAATATTTTCATGGAATTTCCTTACACTATTTCAAGTATCTATGCGGTTTAATGTAGATGTTTCTGAGAGGAGAAACTTTCAGGTCTTTATTTAAGCAACATAGAATTTATACTTAGCCAAAGACCATACTGTTACTTAAGCAATGATGTCTCATAGATTCATTTACATTATTCATGTAGGATAAATGAGTATAGGACATCCTTCAGAATAACACTGAATTACTACTATAATGATTGTCTCTGAGATATAAATAGTATTTTATAAAATGGTTCTAGTTCCATAGAAGGTAGAGATTCCAAGACATGCTGAGTGATAGGCCTTTTTGGTTTAAGCAGCTCAAAGGTCTTGATTTCTCTTCTGGCATTTTACTGTGTGCTGACACTATGTTACCTCTCCCAAGTGACATTCATGTTTGTGTGCAAGTGTCATATTCCTTGTTATTAAAAAGTCATGTAAAATGAAAATTCTTAGAAGCAGTACATGGCATGTATATCAACCTGTGGTAGTCTTTATTTTCAAACAGCTAAATGCCTAATGGTTACTCATTAGGTTCTGAAAAAGAGCTTCCTATCACTCTTCCCTGGTAGCTCAGCTGGTAAAGAATCCATCTGCAATGCAGGAGACCTCTGTTTGATTCTTCGGTCAGGAAGATGCCTTGGAGAAGGGATAGTCCACCCGCTCCAGTATTCTTGGGTTTCCCTAGTGACTCAGATGGTAAAGAATCCACCTGCTCTGTGGGAGACCTGGGTTCGAATCCTGGGTTGGGACTATCCCCTGGAGGAGGGCACAGCAACCTACTCCAGTATTCTTGCCTGGAGAATCCCCATGAACAGAATAGCCTGGCAGACTAGAGTCCATGGGGTCACAAAAAGTCTGACATGACTGATCTACTAAACACAGCATAGGCCTAGGAGAATGGGAGAGAAGATGGAAACTTGGTTCCTATTCTCCATTACCCTCAGTAGACTGAGAGCCTGACTCTGTAGTCTAGACTCTAGTTTTATTTGCCTCATCCCAAAGTCAGTGGTGGCACCACATGGAAACAGAACCTTCCAAAATCCAAGATGACAATGCTCATTGCTGTTTATTTTGGTAGCAGGTAACAAGTTTTACTGGTATATGGAAATATGCTATTGATATAACTGCCTTTCTGGGCTTCCCTGATAGCTCAGCTACTCAGCTGGTAAAGAATCTGTCTGCAGTGCAGGAGACCCAGGTTTGATTTCTGAGTCAAGAAGATCCCTTGGAGAAGGGATCAGCTACCCACTCCAGTATTCTTGGGCTTCCCTAGTGGCTCAGACAGTAAAGAATCCACCTGCAATGCAGGAGACCTGGGTTCAATAACTGGGTTGAGAAGATCTCTGGGTTGGAAAGATCCCTTGGAGGAGGGCATGTCAACCCACTCCAGCAATCTTTTCTGGAGAATCCAATGGACAGAGGAAACCTGGAAAGTCATAGGGTGTCAGAGTCAGACACAACTGAGTCACTAAGCACAACTGTCTTTCCTTAAATATGCTTTGAGGAAGGATCTTTAATTATATGATATAATCCCTTTATATATTTCTGACAAAGTTATTACTTCTGAAAGAAGTTCATTTTTTAAGTGTTAAAGTTATCTTTATCTTTTTAATATTTTTCATACATACAAGCTTTATTATAAAATTGTAAGCTCAGTTTATGAAACTTATAAAAGTAAAAAGATAGAAAAAATTCGCCTATAATGTTACCACCCAGACAAATACCATTGATAGTATTTTGATGGATTTTCCTTTCTTCTGTACATGTTAAACAAAAGTTAGCTTTTAATCTTACTTGTGCACACACAATATCTTGTATCCCACCCTTTCCACTTAATATTCATGGGCATTTCTCATTGTGCACATGTTTTTTTAACATAATTTTTCATGGTTGTATAAATAAACCATTATATGAGCCACTTTAAATCCTTTTGAGACACAGTAGTAAGTGAATGAATGAATGAAAAGTAAAAAAATGAATAAGGTTTCCCTAATTATGTTATATAATTCATTTCACTGTTTTTCTTTTGTTGTTTACAATTTGGCAACAGTGCTACAATGAACATCTTTGTGCATACTGCATTTTAGTGGGTTCTTTTTTTAAAAAATTAATTTATTTTAATTGGAGGCTGATTACTTTACAATATTGTAGTGGTTTTTGCCATACTGTGACATAAATCAGCCATGGGTGAACATGTGTCCCGCATCCTGAACCCCCGCCCACCTCCTTCCCCATCCCATCCCTCCCCTCAGGATCATCCCAGTGCACTGGCCCTGAGCACCCTATCTCATGAATCGAACCTGGACTGGTGATCTATTTCCCATATGGTAGTATACATGATTCAGTGCTATTCTCTCAAATCATCCCACCCTCGCCTTCTCCCACAGAGTCCAAAAGTCTGTTCTTTACATCTGTGTCTCTTTTGCTGTCTTGCATATAGGGTCATTGTTACCATCTTTCTAAATTCCATATATATGCATTAATATACTGTATTGGTATTTTTCTTTCTGACTTACTTCAATCTGTATAATAGGCTCCAGTTTCATCCACCTCATTAGAACTGATTAAAATGCCTTCTTTTTAATAGCTGAGCAATATTCCATTGGGTATATGTACCACAGCTTTCTTATCCATTCATCTGCTGATGGACATCTAGGTTGCCCCATGTCCTAGCTATTGTAAACAGTGNCATTAATATACTGTATTGGTATTTTTCTTTCTGACTTACTTCAATCTGTATAATAGGCTCCAGTTTCATCCACCTCATTAGAACTGATTAAAATGCCTTCTTTTTAATAGCTGAGCAATATTCCATTGGGTATATGTACCACAGCTTTCTTATCCATTCATCTGCTGATGGACATCTAGGTTGCCCCATGTCCTAGCTATTGTAAACAGTGCTGTGATTAACATTGGGGTACATGTGTCTCTTTCAATTCTGGTTTCCTCAGTGTGTATGCCCAGCAATGGGATTGCTGGGTCATATAGCAGTTCTATTCCCTGTTTTTAAAGGAATCTCCACACCATTCTCCATAGTGGCTATACTAGTTTGCATTCCCACCAACNGAACAATGTGCAGGGAAATTATACACATCCACTTTAGGATAGTCACAATCTCTAGAGAGGAAGATAGGGGAAGTGAATAGGATTTTAAATATATCTGAAACGTTTTATGCTTTTAAAAGAGAAATAGGATAGAATTTGGACTTTCCTGGTGGCTCTGTGGTAAAGAATTCACCTGCCAATACAGGAAATGCAGGTTTGATCCCTGGTTCTGGAATATTCCCCTGGAGATACCCACTCCAGTATTGCCTGGGAAGTCTCATGGACAGAGGAGCTTGGTGGGCTACAGTCCATGGCTTCTAAACAACAACAGGACAGAACTCAAATTCTTAAATTTGGTTGGTGGGTACATGGGAATTGTCTGTACTTTTCTGTATGTTTGAAATATTTAAAATTAAAAAAAAATTAAGGAAATATATAAAATTAAACATAAATACTATATTAAATATGGTTAAATATAGTAGTACTAGTAGGAGAAGGAAATGGCAACCTACTCCAATACTCTTGCCTGGAAAATCCCATGGATGGAGGAGCCTGGTAGGCCATAGTCCATGGGGTCACAAAGAGTCGGACACGACTGAGCAACTTCACTTTGTTTTCTTTAGTTTTGCATCATGATGGGATGAGCATTGTTAGTATCAGCACACACCAATAGGATCTCTGTCTGATACAGGACAGGAAGGGCTTTCTAACAAATGTGGGCTTAATAATGGTAGAGTAATTCTCTGAGACTTTAATTCTGTAAAGTTTCACACGGTATCAGGAAAAGCTTTACTGTCTATGAATGAGGAGACTGCAGTGTGTGTTTGGCATGAAGAATATGTAAAGCACTGCTGGGTTCTTGCTCTGTGCTGCTGTTGCAGTGTTTGTCATTCTTTTCAGTCTATTTGGCACTATTGAGTATCCTGAATTAGACTCAACTCCAAACATCAACTCAAAGTGTATTTATGGGCATATGACTGTGAACATGTGAAAATTCAGGTGTGCTAGTTAGCTATGGGCTTACCCAGTGGCTCAGCGATAAAGAATCCTCCTGTCAATTCAGGAGGCACTAGTTCGATTCCTGGGTTAGCAAGATCCCCTAGAGAAGGAAATGGTGACCCACTCCAGTATTCTTGCTTGGGAAATCCCATGGACAGAGGAGCCTGGAGGACTGCAGTCCATGGGGTCACCAAAGAGTTGAACATGACTTAGCAACTAAACAATCACAACAACACAAAGTTAGCTATACTGCCAGGGCAAAAAGCAATCCTAGCATCTCTATACGTGTAGTCGCTCAGTCATGTCCAACTCAGTCATGTCTGAACTTCATTTCCTGCTTAGAGNCACCAAAGAGTTGAACATGACTTAGCAACTAAACAATCACAACAACACAAAGTTAGCTATACTGCCAGGGCAAAAAGCAATCCTAGCATCTCTATACGTGTAGTCGCTCAGTCATGTCCAACTCAGTCATGTCTGAACTTCATTTCCTGCTTAGAGTTCAGTTCGGGTTTGCCTCCTGCCAAGCAGCAGCAGATACTTGTAGGAGAAGCCCTTTTCATGCTGCTGGCAAAGGTGTAAGAGGGGTGAACAAAAGCGATATCTCTTATGGGAATTTTTGTGGAGACTTCTGGGAATGTGGACAAAAGAGAGCCTGTGTACTATTTTGTATCCTACATCAGGATTCATCAGTCTGTTCCTCTCTGAGTAGTCATCTCCTTTTTCTCTAGCAACACTGATTGCCCCATACCAAACATTTATGCCTTTGTACATGTCATCATCTGACTGGATTGTCCTTTCCTTCTTTTGGTTTGGCTGAATTCTTATTCATCTTCCAAAAGCCAGCTTAGATTTACTTGCTTAATAAATATTCTCTCCTTCCCAGAATGTTGGTCATTTCTTTTATAGGTTACCAATATACCTTCTGTTGCTTTAGTATGAATTCATAATTCATTATATGCTTCTCTCCCTATATTTACACTACGAGCTATTTAAGGAAACAGTCTGGGTCATCTTATGTATGTTTATCTCCCCATGTGCAGTACCCAGGAAAGTAAGTTTTCAGCCATGTTTTCCAATTAAATTGTATAGAATTGGATTGTGTATTGGCATTACTATTAACAGAGCTAAACAGTGCTGATGGGAGCTAGGGGTGGGGCTATGTCCTAGGCTAGGAAGAAGAAAATAAAAAAGGAGAGCAAAAACACAAGACAGGACAGAAGAAAAACGTAGAGAAAATGATGGAAATAGTGTGAAACTAAGGGGAAATTAAACAGTGTATGGGGTAGGAAGAACTAGGAGGAGTGGTATCCCACCTCTGCCCTGTACTGTCTCCAACTCTGGGATCAGTCATACGGTGAAATGGCCTTCCCCTGCCAACATGTTTCTCTCATATAATGGGTAGGCTGAGTTGGAAGTTAAGACAAAAAATAGTGTAAAGAAACCCTAAGTGTCTTGAGTGTATGGATTCACGTTTATTTGACACATCTGAATACCTTCTTTTAGTAAGTCCTCTGAGTCATCTGCTGAATATTGTGGGGGCATATAAAGAAAGTATGAGACATGAACCTGACCTTGAAGATATTTACCATTTCTTGATAGATAAATTTTAGAAAAAAAGGGGAAGAAGGAAGATGAGAGCTTTTGACACAATTAAATATACCATGTGACCTGGGTTAATAAAACCCTATCTAGACCTCAGTTTTCTCATTTGAATTTACTTTTTGTCAGTGATTCTGATCTGGATGATGACTTATCCTCTAACCCGAAACCCAAAATTCCTTAGAAACAATATAGCAATTATTGTCTTAACTTTTCCTGTTTATTAATAACTTCAAAAGCCACAGGCTCTACCTCTTCACATTCTACTAATATTTCTAGTTTCCTTCCTTTACTTAAACCCTTTCTGTGAATGTATGTCTCGCCCTGTGCTATAGGTTAAAATATATATGATATAGTTTCTTCTCTTAAAAAACATTTTTATCCAGTGATTATCAGGATCTGCATATGTGCAATAATTATAAATAAGAGAGGATAATAAGCACACAATCAAGTTTTAAATTAGTCAAGTGCCAAACATGTGATGTAGACAAAATATTAATCTAGAACTTTGTATGTTTTTTATTTTTACACTTGACAGAATTTTAGGGAATGTACTTAAGTTTTGTATCACGTTCAACTTAATTTAAGAAGTCTCCCATTACTTGATAATGTAATATTTTAGTCATGGGATCCTGTGGCATTGCCTTACATGGCACTGTACTCACTTATTTAGGACTTGCAAGTTTATGTGCTCTGTTCTTTAGGGCTGAAATTCTCTAATGGCTTTTGTTAGCCCTATCACCTCTTGCAAAGCACAATATATAGTTTCAGTACTCTGAAGATAACAATATTTTATGGGCATAGCAAAGAAAGGAGTCACCTCTGACTGCTTTATATGATTGAAATTGTACTGTGGCTTTAATTATCAGAAATAGCTTTCTAGATGCTGTGCATAAGTCTTAGCTGTACCTTAATAAACGTGCGATGACCTCCACCTGTAAAACTAATGTGGCTTTGAATATTGATTGACGGCAGCTTTTCATATCCATTCTGGGTCCATAATATGTCAGTGAATGTCAGAGCCTGGACAGGAGAAGAGGGCCAATAGAATTTTTGGTTTAAGGGTCATACAGATCATGTGTTTCGGTCCCTTCACTCCTATGTTGAACATACTGATATAGAAAGAAGTTTAATGATACAAAGTCAGTAGCAAGCACAGGAATGGTATTTGAACCTCTGTAATCCCAATTTGGTGCGTTTTCCTCCATTTCTAGTCTAGCGTGTGTCCCAGCTGTCCACTGGTATTTCTTTTTCCTCTTTCCATTATACATGAACATATGTGCATATATAAGGCTCATGTGTAGAAGTCTACCCTTTTTAGGTCAAATGTTACCATTGTGTCCAAGTTCAGAAAATGTTTTTAGGCTATTTGAAGGTGAAATATTTAAAATTAAAAGAATTCTTTTAAAAAGGTATTAAAAGCTAAAATTAGAGGAAGTTGTGTGGAAAGTATATAGGGACTCGCTGTATCAACTTTGCAACTATTTTGTACATCTAAAATCATTCCAAAATCAAATTATTTTTAAAAAGCACTATTATACTCTCATGCTGCTGCTGCTGCTAAGTCGCTTCAGTCATGTCCGACTTGGTGTGACCCCATAGACAGCAGCCCACCAGGCTCCCCATCCATGGGACTCTCCAGGCAAGAACACTGGAGTGGGTTGCCATTTCCTTCTCCAATGCATGAAAGTGAAAAGCGAAAGTGAAGTTACTCAGTCGTGTCCGACTCCTGGCGACCCCATGGACTGCAGCCCACCAGGCTCCTCTGTCCATGGGATTTTCCAGGCAAGAGTACTGGAGTGGGGTGCCATTATACTCTCATGACAGAAACTTAAAACCAATCTCTCCCCATATGGAAACTTGTGCCCCAGTTCCCTACTTTTTCAATTGGGCGGTCACTGTTGAATCCATACAGGTTAACCTCTAGGGCTTCATAGTTGGTTGTAGAATTTAAGGAACATGATTAGCTAGCAATTTCAATAACATCAGGATATGGAAGAAATAGGGGCTTCCCTGGTGGCTCAAATGTTAAAGCATCTTCCTATAATGTGGGAGACCAGGGTTCTATTCCTGGATCTGGAAGATACCCTGGGGAAGAAATGGCAACCCACTCCAGTACTCTTGCCTGGAAAATTCCATGGACTGGTAGGCTATAGTCCATAGGGTCACAAAGAGTTGGACACGACTGAATGACTTCACTTTCACTTTAATATCATGGAAGAAATGAAAATTGATTAACATTTTACATATGGTTTTCTTAGAAGGTTTGTAAATAACTTATTTCCATCAGTAAGGAGTCAGAGCACACATGTACACCCTGGTTATCCTTCCTCCTTTTTTCACTGTGACTTGTGCCGCGTTGTCTTCTTAACTTGGTCAGTTCAGTTCAGTTGCTCAGTTGTGTCCGACTCTTTGCAAGCCCATGAGTCACAGCACACTAGGCCTGCTGTCCATCACCAACTCCCAGAATTCACTCAAACTCATGGTGTGAGTTGGTGATGCCATCCAGCCATCTCATCCTCTGTCATCCCTTTTTCCTCCTGCTCCCAATCCCTCCCAGCATCAGAGTCTTTTCCAGTGAGTCAACTCTTCACATGAGGTGGCCTAAGTACTGGAGTTTTAGCTTTAGCATCATTCCTTCCAAAGAACACCCAGGACTGATCTCCTTCAGAATGGACTGGATCTCCTTGCATGGGATTATCTAGGCAAGAGTACTGGAGTGGGATGCCATTGCCTTCTCCAGAAAGCATACTGCTAGTTATAAAAGGCTGGGTCTTGTCTTTGGTACGTAGGTATAGTGATAACAATAAATGGCAAGTTAAATGAAGTTGTTTTTTCTTTTTAATATCTTCATAGCTAATGTGTGTTCACATAATGAACTTACTGTAGTAGCCAACATAACGGAATTGTGTGCCAGCTGAAGTACCATGTTGCATAGTTTTCTAGGTTTCCTTGGGTGTATGCTATCTTCTGCCTAGCATACATTGCAGAAAATTTAAGAGGAAGTCATTTTAAGTCAATGACATGGTCTGGCTTACTGTTTTTCTCTGATTCCTCAATTTGATGTTGCATATAATCCAAACTAGGGCTCTTCAGATAGTTGTCCTAGATACAGGATCTTATTGAAGAGAAACATGATTAAAGCTTTGTCCACCTAAGGCTATTGTTTGATCATTTTGACTTAACTAATGAAACAACTGGTCAGTTCAGTTAAATAATTGTTTTTATTTTCCTACATAATTTATTATATGCCTGACCATGGTGGGGGAGGGGCTTAAGGCATGATATGGGTATGACCATCATGAAAAACTTAGTAGAAATAAGAAATTTGAGATGTGTATGTCAATAATCCAGTATTATTATCAGCAGTAGAATGAATAAGATTACTAAAGCTGAGCTAGTCATTTGCAGGTAGAGTTGAACACATCTCCAAAACCATGGGTACATAAAGTGAAGACATATGGCTAAATTGTCTAGTATTTTCACAACTTACTGACCTAAACAGTTTACCAAAAGAACCAAATGCTGTCACTTGGAAATAGCTACTGAGGTCTCCACCATTGTC
>SJYA01002821.1:2328673-2619740 GCA_006410615.1 Neotragus moschatus
TCTTCTTTTGTTAGTGAGTTCAACAGCTTATAACAAAGTCACTGTCCTTGTGAAAAAAGGCCAGTGGAGCCACCAAAATATATGAATGCAGTGGAAGCTAATTATCCCAGTCATCTTCATGTGTCATCAGAATGCCTGTTAGTGGCAAGGTTTTGATCAGTGAAGGGGTTGGACTCTCCTGAGTTCAAATCTTTGTGACACTGAAAAAGTGAAATCTCTTTGGCCTCAGTTTTCTTTTGGAAAAGATGATGCAGTTAGGCCTGAGAATCCAACTAGTCTCATGTTATAGTAATCCCAGGCTGTTTTGGGAGGCTTAAGTTCACATAGAAACTACTAAAGACAGGTTAGGATTCCTATTGATGATATTTATCAAGTGTTAAAGGTAAATTTCCTTTTTTGGTATGTGTAAGACTATATTTCCAAAATGATGATAATCAGAAGGAAGAGACTGTCAACATGTAGCATTTGTTTTGAAATACTTTTGGGGTTTCTAAGACATGAAAACTCTTAACTTGTATCATATGACAGAATAGAGGAAGTTTGGAGCCTTTCTTAAGTAACACAGGTAGTTTGGTGAAGTTACAGCAACTTAGTGTTATTTGAATCCTTAAAACAAGGATAACAAGGTCTATGAAAATTGATTATGGAAACTATTAGTATGTGGTTATTTCCTCGAGAGTACTCGAAGACTGTTTCTGAAATGAATGGTTATATAATAAAACAATGAATATAGTTGATATTGCCCCTTCCCAGGAGTTTGGCTTTATAGATAAAATCTTACAGGAGGTTTTATTTATTTATTGGAATATAATTGCCTTACAATGTTATGTTTGTTTCTGCTATACAACAAAGTGAATCAGCTATACATATACATATATCTCCTCCCTCTTGGGCTCCTCTCCCGCCCCCAGCCCCCATCGCACACATTACATCATCACAGAGCATGGAGCTGAGCTTCCTGTGCTGTGTAACCACAAGTTCCCACAGGTGGTCTGTGGGAACATATGGTAACATATTTATGTCAAACCTAATCTTCTAATTCATCCCACTCTCCCCTTGCCTCGCTGTGGCCACAAGTCTGTTTTCTATGTCTGCATCTCTTTTCCTGCCCTGGCACTAGGTTCATCTGTAACATTTTTTTTAGATTCTACATGCATGCATTAATACACAATATTTGTTCTTCTCTTTCTGACTTACTTCCCTCTGTATGACAGACTCTAGGTCCATCCCACATCTCTACGAATGCCCCGCTTTCATTCCTCTTTCTGTCTGTGTAATATTCCATTGTGTGTATGTACCACATTTCTTTATCCATTCTTCTGTTGATGGACACTTAGGATAACAACTTTTTGCTTTTTATCATTAGAGATAAGGAATGAGTTATATTTCATTTTCCGTTTTACTCCACTATTCATTCTATTTGAATACTTATCATATTGCAAGACTCTGTGTTAGGCTCTATGGGGGATGCAAAGAAGAAGCAAAATGAACCTCCTCTTCTAGGAGTTTGTAACCTAATGAGAGTGACCCACATGCTCACTAAATAATAAAGAATGATATTATTCATGTTGAAAGATGTCTAAGCAAAGTACTGTGTGATGACAGACAAGTGATTAATGGTAAATGGAGAAATGAAGAGGTTAGCCTTTAAACTGGACTTTAAAGATGGGCAGGATTTTAAATTGCAGCTTTTCGTAGGTGAGCATATTGAATCTATATAAAGCACCTTAAAATATATATAATTTATTGTTCTCCAAAAAATTATTGTACTTCATGAATTTCTACTTTTAAATAAGTGTTTTTTCCAAGTCATTATTTTAGATACCCATTGGTGTTAGATAGTCTATTATGCATAAATAGAGCTGCAAACATGGTAATGTTTCATGAGGCTTGTGCTCCCTTAGTTAAGTAAGCTTGTGAAGGTTTTTCCTTTAAGAAGAGCGTTTTACACTGAATATCCAAATGCCATGTTGAACATGGGATACTTGTGTATATTTCTATTATCTGACCATAATCTCAAATAACCAAAAGTAGGAATCAATACCGAACTTCTAAACGAAAAGCTTAGTCAAATATAATCTTCTAGCATACTTCTTCTAATATCTTAGCTTTTTTAGAGTTGGAAGGAAGTCTGGAGTTAGGTGTATTTTTTAATTTCACAGTCCTAGTATGTATATAGTACATAGTTCAGCATCTAAAACCTGAATATAGGAATGCTTAGATCAGAAGGATAGCTGCCATCCTGGGAGCCTCTCATCAGTGAAACAGCCATAGTTCAAGGTTGCCACTGGAGCAGTGGCCAGAATCAAGCGCTCCCCTTGGTACCAGGCCCACACATATCCCACTGAAACCTGAAACTGGGAGGGAAAGCTAGACAGCGTGGAAGAGAATGTTTTGTACTTTTATTTCATTTAAATTAGCACAAAGGGAGGGAACAATTTTGCTTCACATGTGAAGTCAGTCATTTCTTGGGTTGCTAGCTCAATGTTTTAGCAGAACAGCTGTTCAGTACAATGTGGCTTTCTACAAGCAATATTTCTACTGCTAGAAAAGTGGCAGTCTGCCAAAGAGAGTGCCCAGACCAACCCCTAAACAAAAAAAAAAATCTTTTGTCAACGACTCTAATAATTTGTACAATTCAGGAAAGGGGGGTGGCACCGTCTTTGCAGATGTGCATTTATGATGCTATTTTTAAGCAGAGCGGCATGAAAGAATAGATTCATATGAGCCGTAAGTTGATCATTCATTTTAAGCCTTTTGGCTTCTGCTCTCACTAAAATTTCATTCTGTGTAAAGAAAACACAGCCAGTCCTAAAACGAGGTAAGGCAGGGTATAATAACAAGATGAAATCCTTTATTTTCAAACCTGTGATGCTTGCTCAAAACCAAAAAGCTTTGGGGTGTCTTTTTTTTCCCCAGGAAGGAAATAAATACAGTTTTCTGATCCCCTCTCAGGAGAAACTTGCTATCCTTCAGCATTTTGAGGAAATAAACTCTTAATGAGCCTGCATTCTTTTACAGCAGTCCATTCTCTGAAAATGAGTTTTAAGTGCTGAAGGAAATGCCAGGAGCATTTCGGTAACCAGAGCCAAATTAATATGTGTTAATTCTCTGTAGTTTAACATCATAGACACCATGCAGTATTTCTGGTATCAAAACCAGGTCTAGTCTCAGATCTGTCTTCTTTGCTCTGGTTCTCCAGCATCTACAGCAAATGACCCTGCTATCTTTGATTCTAGTGATGGAATTAAGAAAATGATTTTTATAAACTGTAGGCCCCTGGGAAAGGACTCTCAAACTTCCCTTAACAATAAGGATAAAATCTGATAGAATTCTCATCTTTGTTTTTATTCAGCAATATAGCTGATATTTACACAGGAGAGAATTAGACCACCTACTCTATATTATTAAAATATAAAATCATATATGCAAAAATGGCATACAATTTAATAGTGATTCATTCAGCAAGGCTGATCATAGAGCAAAGATGACCCTGGACATTTCTCTACCTAGATCAAAAGCTTCCTCTGCCTCTGAGAGCTGAAGTCTTTTTTTATTGTTTTCTTTTTTTAAAAAGCCCAATCATTTATATTCTGAATAGTCTAAAAAATAGTTAAATGGAATTATATTTGCTTCACTCAAAATGCAGTCCACTCATATTATACTGTCCTTTCAAATTTTAACAATTTAAATCTATATAATTATATATTACAATATAGAATTATATTTTGTGTATTAAATATATAATTATATATTATACAATATAATGTAATATATAATTGTATATTATGTATTAAAATAGGTTATTTTATTCTACTAATGAACATACGTGTTTAAAATTAGTTATTCAGGTGACTTGCTTCATCATACAAGTTGCTAAAGTTGCTACCCAAGTGTTTTCAGATGTTTTCTGATTTTAATAGGGACTTACAGTGACAAGTACAATTCTTTTTTTTTGTTTGTGTGTATAAGCATACAGTGGAAGGGTACAGCATTTTTTGAAATACAAATCCCAGACAAATTGTATATAAAATGTTTTTTTATAACTAAGTTAATAAAATCATATCTTATGTATTTGAGAAGCTGTGTAGGTAAAGGATTTCTGTGGTAATTCATATTTGTAAAAACAGTTTTTCAATAAAGCAGGTAATGTTTCTAACCAAGATATAAATAAAATTCTTGTTTTCAACCTTTAAGCTTAAAAAAAATAAATAAAAATAAAAGTAAGGAAATGGAAATATAAACAACAAATTTGTGTTAATGACATATCTAAAGGCAATATATTTCAGAAAAATATTTGGACACACAAAATTATCCATGTCACATTTCTGTTGTTTTACTCATATCAGTTATTACTTAAGTGGTCTGAATAGTCTACACTTTTTTGCTGTTCAAGTATGGAAACCTGTGATCACTTTTTATACTAATGCATTATATTTTCCCAAAATCATAGAATTGACCTATCTTTATAGTGTACAAAACTATTTTCTGATATGAATTATGTGAAAAATATGCAAAAGATATTGCAATTCGTGATCACATTTTAGTACTTACAAAGCTCCATGAGATGAGCATTGCTTTCTCTGTATGTGGAATTTTTAACTATTCTGCTCTGTATGTGCAAAAGATACATAAGTCAGAAGAAAGGAAGGGGAATGTTCCAAGACTCTTTTAAAAATTAAAAAGTGGACATAAATGCTTTGTTAAGTTCTGCTGACCAGTTTTATCAAATTAAATTCTTTTGATTTGGTGAGTGATATACACAAGAGGTTCAGGAGCCCCAAGTCCACTGATACTAGCCTCTAATACAAAGAGCAGGGAAGATGAAAAAATTACTGTTTATAAATTTGCGTGTCACAATTCATGTAAAACTCTCTTAGGGACAACTGTTTGCCTTTAGTAGCTATGCCATCTTGTCTTATTAGCCTCTAGGAAATGATTGCAATGTAGCAAAATAAACAGTAAGACTGGCAAGTATACAGTTGCTTAGATTCTGGTCCAACTGATGTCAGTATCATTGTTTTTGTTAGCATGTGAGTAAATTAGTTCCATGACAAGCAGAAAAACATGTGGATTCAGTTTCTAGACTTCATTCTAGCCACAACCAGTTTATGTGGCCAAGGTCTGGGGAGTAAGAGTTTGTGGGTTCTTTGGAGGAACTTGTCCTTACAACAGAGCATGTCTGTTAATTGAACAAATAACTAAACTTCACTCACACTCGTTTGTAGTTACTTATAGGTTGACAATATATTATGAGGTTATAGCTTCACACTAAATTTTTCCATGGTTTTTCAATGTGACATTATACTACAAAACAGGGAGACAACTTGCTCGGTGTCAGGTTTATAATCTCCCAATCTCATTAGCTCTTTACTGAACTCATTCTCCTCTTGTACTCTGCTCTCTCTTTTGAATTACGTCTATGGCAAACCTCAGCCTTCATGTGATTAATGAAAGTTGATATGGTGGTGAAATCTGAACTCTCAGACTTTGTTTTGCGGCCACCTCTTGGTTTCCTTCTACTTCTAATATTCTTTTTCTCTTTGTTTCTTTACTCCCTATCTAAACTATTCCTTTGAGGTGCTACATTTTACGATATTACTCAAAGAACTGCAGAGCAGAATTGTTAACAGTGGTAACATTTTAAATGATGATTAAGCAATGCTCAGAAGAGCAGCCAATCTAAATGAGATGCAGGCTTCTGAAAGATCTTAATATGTCACTTTGGTTTTTAGGACATGTAGCACTGGACAGTGGACCCAGGGGGCAAGGAAAACTCCTCAGTACATTGTGTGCCGCTGTAACCAGTATCTCTGATAAACCTTGCATTCACATTGATTCTGTGCTATGGATCTGTGCAGCTAATGTTAGTCACCTGATCTGCTGAGCACTAGAACTAATAACCTTTTCAAATGTTATCAAATTGTGACAAATCCTAGTCCAATCAAATTACTTAAGTGATCATTGATCATTTATCTGATATTTTAATTTTGACTGTGTTTACCTCAAGGACTTCTTGATATTTCTATTAGTCTTTGTTAGACACATAATGCCAAACTAACATAGTTCATAAATTTCACCAACAGTGAAGGCAGGATGCTGTAATTAGCATTATTTAAAATGACTTCAAAAGAAATGAATAGCCTTTAGCATAATCATAGACATAGCAGACACAGTGGAAAATGAGGAGATAGCACCTGATTTAGGAAGTACATCTAACTATGTTATTCATCTGTTTGGGGTCTGAAAAGATCTGATTAGATTCCTCAATAGTGAAGGAGACAGAAGCTCTCCCATGCAGGTTGCCTGCCTCTTAGGTTGCTAATGATTTCATTGTAATGTCACCGTTTAGTTTCATACTGATCATTTATACTGACAAAAAGGAAGAAAAGAAAACAAGGAGCCTGTCATCAATCATTCATTTAATCAAGTAGCAAAAGTAGATAAATAAACATACCGAGTTAATTATTCTTCTGTATGTAGTGATTGACAATAAAGTTAATTTATGCCTATCTTAACCCTTTAATATCTGTGTGCTGTGCTGTGCTTCGTTGCTCAGTCATGTCCAACTCTTTGTGACCCCATGGACTGTAGCAGACTGGAGCCCACTAGGCTCCTCTGTCCATGGGGATTCTCCAGGCAAGAATACTGGAGTGGATTGTCATGCCCTCCTTCAGGGGATCTTCCCAGCCCAGGGATCGAATCCAGGTCTCCCGTGTTGTGGGTGGATTCTTTACCATCTGGGCCATCAAAGAAGCCCAATTAATAGATATTAGCAGTCCTAGAAAGGACTTGGGGTGATCTTTTCTAAAGTGTCTTATGAAAGTTCAGTCATCATATTTAAGGCATTTATTTACTTGAAATTTATTTTCATAAAAAGTTGTAGTTACTTTAAAAAAGTTGTAATTATTCACATCTAAGCATATTAACTATATGCTACCAAAGATAATGGAAAATCTTTGTTAGGTTGCTCTTCCTCCTTTGTGTTACTCCTGTTCAGACTCCTAGTGAAGATGTCTCTCTTTGTAATGTACATTTATATTGCATAAAAGGATTTGTAACCAGACACAAATATGCTGTTAATTCAAATGTGTCTTAGATATCTTAGTAACAGTGAAACACTGAAACATATGTCTAAGTTAAAAGGGTCCTTGAAACTTTTAAACATGTATTTTTGGTTTATCAGTGTTTTTTTTTAATTTTCCAGAGAAATTTCTTCTGGTGGCTATTCTTTTTTTAAAAAATCAATACTTGCCTAAGTATGTATATTCCTCAGGTTAGTGTAGATAACAAATCTAAGTTGCCCAAATATTTCCTGTGGGGTCTTTCTAGCATCCTTGTCTAAGTCAGACTGCACACGAAAAATGGGGAAGCAAGAAGCAGCTGTAGTGGATTTGGGGATATAAATAGGAATTTAATTGTTGATTAAAATTGTTGTGCAGAGATTTGAGGCACAAAGAGACTGTGGGTGCCTTTATGATTAGGGCTGTGCTTTTTTTTTTTTTTTTATGCAGCTTATTAAATGACTTTTCCCTTAGTGGTTTGAGTGTTTACTGTAGCCGAATTCTAACCAGTCATTGTTGTGACAGGTCTCCCATCTCTAGTGTTTGCTTCAGCTAACAGACTAGAACTGGAACTGCAGCAGAGGAAACGGGGCTGAGGGGTGGCCAGACCAAGAGCACATTCCACGCAGAGGACACGCTTTGTGTCAACTCTTTGCCAAAGAGAGAGAAAAAAAAAAATTGCCTACTTTTACTGGCTTTTTATCAGGTTCGCTGTAAGTTCAGAAATCTGTAACCATAAATTGTAGGTTACAGTAGTGGTCAAGCTCGTTTCTCTGTTACTGTCGAGAGTTTCTCTTGTTTGGTTCTCTGTTGCTCACATTAGAGTGTGCTTTCCTTAAACATTTGGCTTAAGTGAGAGGTTTTGTTCGTGAGGACTTTTGACATCTCAAATAGATGTCGTATTGTAGTTATGTTTTGAATGACAAAGTAAATTTTGGACAGTGTACCAAAATTACATATTAAGCTACAAACTAGAACATTGTTGTTGTTGTTCCGCTGCTAAGTTGTGTCTCACTTTTTGCGAGCCCGTGGACTGTAGCCCACCAGGCTCCTCTGTCCTTGGGATTTCCCAGGCAAGAATACTAAATAAAATGTTTTTAAAAATAAAGATTGTCCACAGTTATTAGGTTTACAAGGAATATATCCAATGAATGAATCCCTCTTTCTCTTCATCCCCTTTCCTGCCTTAAACACCTTTAAACTTCATTAATTTCTGTGTAGATGTGCTAAAGAGAAACCCTTTCATTCTTTTTTTTTTTTGTCTTTTGTTTGGCCTCCTTTTACCTGTATGCATCAATTAAGCAGTAGTATGAATGAAGAGTGGGAATTTGTGGCTTTTTTGTTCATAGCAATAATGGTTGATCTCTTTAGCTTTTGTCCAGTTTATGGCTTTCCTTTTTCATTCACTTAGCAATCTGCAGCTAGCGGGTTAGGCATACTGCAGCTTGTAAGCCTGTATAACAGTAAAATCAACAACTTTATGTGAGTCCCTTCATCAGAGAACCATTCAGTGTTCTTTTCTGGCTTATATTTGAGAGGGACAATAAAAACTGGGTGGGGAGAAGGCACCAGAGAATCTCTAAGTAGATGGTTTAGACACACACACACACACACACACACACACACATATATGTATGTCCAAATATAGAGATAGTTTTGAAAAGAAATATTTGAATCTTTGAAATAAAGCATTTGGTCCAAAGCTACTCTTGTTCTGTTCATGAGGAAATAAGAAGATTTGAGTCTGAACTTCTTACTCTCAGAAACAACTGACCAAAAGAATCTTTTAGCCAAAAGCATATCTTCGAATGAGTGTTTTGTTGGTCTAATTCTTAGAGCTATTTAGCATGTCTTTGATGTATCTTTTAGTCATTTTAGTCAGTGGATTCTATGTTCCCAGTCTCAGGATTTAAAGGGAGCAAGACGACAGAACTCACTCTGGTTTGCCTTGTATGCTTCCTGGATTTCATCGCTCTTTCTCTGCAGGAAAAGAATCAAGGAAGAAAGGATTTTAGGTACATATTATGTGCTCAGAGGGGCTTCTCAGGTTGCACTGGTGGTCAAGGATCTGCCTGCTAATGTAGGAAACATAATGAGACATGAGATCCCTGGGTCAGGAAGAATCTCTGGAGGAGGCCATGGAAACCCACTCCAGTATTCTTGCCTGGAGAATCCCGTGGACAGAGGAGCCTGGCGGACTATGGTGCACGGGGTCGCAAAGAGTTGGATACACCTGAAGCGACTTAGCACACAGGCACTTGCACATCAGAAGTGTTGGGATGAGATGGAAGCCCTCCACTTGACCATTCATCTGTTGTTTCACCTCAAGTCCTGGCTTGTTTCTGGATGTCACAGTTAAAAGTCAGTTATTTACACTTGACTCCTCTATCTTACCTATGGTAGTTTTATTTATTCATTTAGAATAATAAGTATCTATAGCTTACCTACTGTGTATTCCCAGGGCTTGGAGATAGAAAAGACTAATAGAAGAAGCATCTCCACTCTTGAAACCTTTGCAGTTGATCTGTGGAAATAAGACTTTTGAAACTAAAAACTTATAAAGCATTTGTGGGAGAATTCAGCAGCAGGTGTGGCGAATTGCTTCTTAAACTGAAGAACGATTCTGGTCCATGCCCTTCTCTGTAGCCAGAAGCCTAAAGGAATATATTCTGGAACCATAGTGGCCTTCCAGGGAAAGATCTTGTCCTCTCCTAGTCACCTTCACGATCATTGTCCTGCTTCAGACACTCAGGAATCCTAGGAAGAAGGACAGGTGCTCAGTGGATTTACAGATGAGAAAACTGAGGTGCAAGGACACTGAGTGACTTATTCAAGGTGAGATGGGCTCTTAATTCTGGAGCATGTTGTTGCATTTTCCCAAGGTTAGGAATGACCTGAGATTTATGGCTCATTTTTATAGCTCAAAGTAACTCCTTGTATTGGTTGATGAACATGTCTAGGTCTGGCCTAAACACTTCAGTTTGTGAAATGAGTCTCACAGTCATTTTGTTTTGATGTCCCACAAATTTTAAGAGAATGTAGCTACAAAGAGTATATTCAGAGATATATTCAAAGAATACCCTGAGTTACTTAGAGAGGCTTTTTAAGTTAATAGTTACCACGGCAATATTATACTGAACATTTAAGCTTTCAGTCTTTGTGAGAGCTAAATCGGTGTTTTGATTTTATAACTTATCAGTGAAGCTAAAGCTAAGTATCTAAGAGCTAGACTTTGACTTTTTCAGTAGGTTTTAGGAAAAATTCAATCTCTCATGATCAAAACCTTTTTAGAAGAAACACAATAGTGTTTAACCCAGCAATCAACAATTATAGACACATGTGCGTTCTCATTTCTTCTTTCCTATAGGAAGGAAGAACTTTAACATTTTAAATGCCTTTGACATCACAAACTTTAGATTTCTCGTGTTTCATTGTTCTCTTTGATGTAATCTTACTATTGTGGCAGCTTTCATATTCTCTCTCTGCTTTATTAGACAGTGCTTCCTGGAATCTGGAATGCTGTTTTTCATGGTGTTTTAGGGGGCAGCTTAAGTACTAAAGACATTACCTAAGTACTACCAGTTCATCCTTGACTGAATAATGATGTATGTGGAACTTTACTTTTTCTGCCTTATAAATGGATAGCAATTTACACAGCTGTGGATGTGGGATGTTTCAATCCCAGACCATGTTGTAAGAAAAATTGAATGACAGTGAGCAAAACAGCAGTAATTATAAAACTAATTACTAAATGCTGATGATGCCCATAGGCTTTGCATAACTAAAATTAGAAAAGGAAATTGCTTTCGGCTTCACAGAGGCAACATGCTAGTTATTTCACTGTTTCAGTCAAAATGGAGGGTAGTATATAGAGTTCAATCAGGAAAATATACATGCATACATATATATCTATGGATTTGCATATACATATATTTTTCTATATTGAAATGTTATTCACTCTAACTTACAATTTTATTTATAGAAACTTATGCATAGATATTTACATAAAGAAGACAAGTATATTAAAATATTTGAATGCAATATATATACTGTGCATTTTGTATGCACTATAATTACAACATTAAAATGCATATCTTTACAATATATTTATACATGTTAGGTTTCTCTCATGTACATTTTCACAGCAGGATATAGTATACATTTCCACCTTTGCATAAAGAATCTAATCTTGTAAAAACCATAGCACTTTCTTCAAAATGAAATACCAAAAAAAAAAGTTAAAACATTGATTAGCTGATAGAAAATGAAGTATCACATTTGAGAAGACAAATGGTTGATAAATCAGAAGTCCATAAGGTGTGCCTTTGTTCATGTTCAATTTGGAGCTAAGAAAAGTGTGATATTAACTCCAAAGATATTACCAAGATTGTAAACATATTACCTGCAAACCCCAGATAATTCTAGGATTATGTTAGAGCTGATATTGATAATATTCAAATAGGAAATATAGCAATAATGAATTGTCGGTGTGCATACAAATGGAAAATGATTTAATGAGTTAAAATGTGATTATTTTATTGAAAGCATTTACTTGTTTCTTACAATTACTAGTTGGTTTCTGCTTCTATCCTTTCTATAGTCCTGCAGAGAAATGTTATAAAACATACACTCTCATGAATAAACTAGTACTGGTTATGTTGAAGTTTCAGATTAAATATATCATGGGTCAGGAAGATGAATCATTGTTAATACAGAGGGAAAATGAATTCTGCATTAAAAAAAAATTCAAGTGGTTTGAATGACCTAAAATGTAATGTTTTATTTAATTTTCTGCCACATGTTATTTCCAAAGCCTTAAGAAATTAAAATGACAAAAGATGACACTGTCTGTAGACATATATTATTGAAATGAAATCCAAGTATAATTGAATCAAGGCTGTAATGAAATTCTTCTTGTAACTTTTACCTAGTGGGGCAGCACAATGAGTTGGTTCTTTCCATTTGTGTTAGTGAATTTAGTAATTAACTCTTTTACCAAGGCAAATAGTCTAATAATGGAGGAATAAATCACAGAATGGCATATAAAATGAATATAGTTCCTGTGTAACATCTGGAAATTTTGTCAGCTATAACTAATATGTACACAAGTTGGGATAAAGTCTCAACTTTTGCAAGTTATCCAAGGTCCTGAGGGTCATAACAAAGCATTACTGCTCACCCAGTGTCCTTCAGGTGCGAGGTTGTGTCAGTCATGAAGCAAAGTATATGATCAAGAATTCAGAGAGTTTAGGGTGACCTATGAATAAGATGATATCAGCTAGTTTATATTTTAAAAAATGACTTATATTTGGCTTCTCGTTTATTACTTTCTGGCTTGTTCTTAGTGGGGCTCTGAGGAGAAAGGAGGTGAGAAGAGTTGTCAGTGTGTCGATGCAAAGAAATATTGCTTTTCTTTTATTTAAGTGATAGTAATGTGGAGTTTCAGGAGAAGGGAGGAGACGAGGGTGGAAGAGATGTGTGAACTTACAGAGAACCAATTCACCCATACCATTACCAGATCACTGCTGAGAACCTGTTGGGTACTAGGCTTACCCCCATCTCAAGAGGAAATAAAAACTTGTCTCTAGGCAATGTGTGAACTCAAAACTTTGTCATTTTAAGTTGAATGGAATTTTAATAGAGGACAGAAAAGAACAAAACCATTTTTTCCTGGCGCTTTGTTCAAAATTCGTTGTCATTTGACTCATTAAGGAAGCACACAGCGTCCCGTGGGGTACGGTTTTATCAGTCAGTACCAGGAAGCAAGCCTTGCTTACAGACAAGATCATTTTCTACAAATTTTCTGTCATGTTTCACCTTGGTAATCTCCATCTCTTGTGTGCAAAAAGAAACAATTTATTTTCAACACTTGAGGGATATAGAACATCTGACTGCTGTCATAACCTATTGTTTTTAACATAAACATTATAGCTGCATTTGCCTAGAAATATTTGCCCATGATTGTGTAAATCTCAGCCGGGCACAGGGGTGTCACCTTGTGCTCTCCAGCAGCAAAGCTGAGACCCATCACCCAGAAAGTGCAATTTGCTCCCTTCACAAGCATTTACTCCAACAAAATTAGAAATAGATTTCCTTTTCATAATTGAGTTAAACAGTGCAGTCACTGAAGAAAAACTTGTGAGAGAGTGCATTGCTTTTACCCGTAGCATATAGAACCCCTCAAATGTGGCTAAGGACCTACTATATTTTCCTTTAGCAAAAGACGGTTGATTGCTTAATGGTTGAAGCACTACTAAATAGCTTATTTCACATTACTGGAGAAAATGTGCTTTACATCAATTGCACAGTGTAATTCTTTCTATTATTTTGGTAGAATTGTTTTACCTTGCATAGAAGCATGCATCCGCGAGAGAGAATGGCTTGATAATCATCTGTGATATTCCAGGATATCTGAAATACATTGTACAGGAACTGGTTCGCTCCAGAAGCTGGGACCCTTTGCTGTTTGCCCTTTTCACTCATTTACTGAATATCACTTTCAACTGGACATTTATCTGGTTTAAAATGAAAATAAATCTTTATATTAGGCTAGTTCCCGGCTCTATTTTGTCTCTTTACTATTATTTTTCTTTCTTACCCACTTCTGATTTTTGTATTTCATGCATCCCTCTAAGCCTTATGAAGAAATTTTTGGAGCACCATGAGTTACATAAAAATAATCATTCTCTAATTTCATTACATACAGAGAAGCTTTGCTTTGTATTTGCACCCATATCTATAAGATTGTCATTTATAATTGAGCTAAACACATAAAATATATTATTATAAACACATAAAACACTTTGTTCTTTTTTCTGTTTAATCATCTCTGGTTCATTATTGTAGAAGGCATGGAAACATTTGTTTTTATCCTGTGATTTCTCTGAGGGTTGGTGGCTCTGATTTTTCCTCTCCTGAGAGACCATGTCACCCCACCTCCCTTTTCGGCCATTATTTTGAACTGTTTTTGCAGCCAGTTCCTAGTCTGACATCGCTTTGTGATCTTTTAAAATGTTATTTCCAAGCTCTTCTTTGGGACTTACTATTTCTGCCCTCACATAGCCTTTTAATTTACTGATCAGTTACCATTTTAGAAGTTTTTTTCTGTGGATTTGGCCTCGATAGTCCTCTTTGTGTTCTTTTTCATTTTTATACTAATAATTACAACACTTCCCAATTAATTGCCATTTGTGAATATAATTGATGTGTTACCTCCCTCTCCAGACCACTAATGAAGATGTTAAATAAGTCTTAGCATGAGGCTAGCCTCAGCAGAATTCCATGGGCATATTAGAGTTCACTATAGCTCTATTTATTTTCTCTGCCTTTAAGAGTGCTTCTGGTTGAGACATTTTAATTCATTTTCTTGGATTTCACAATAATGGAGCCCTGCCTGAAGTGTCTGTCCAGATCTATAAGGCCTAATGAACTCTCTATGATTTTCTGAAAACTAAGATTATAGATTGACTCATGTATCTGGGAATCTTAGAAGCATTGTGTGGATTCAAGACAATAAAAACAAAATGCTTTTGTGAATATAATGTGTGAAATACAAGATAAATTCAACTGAGTTATCCCTTTATTGGAGTATTGGCACAAGGAATGCATCAGAGGTATTTAACACAAATAAACTATGTAGCTTTCTTAGAAGAGTGTGCTTCCATATTGGGTCCACTTTCTCTATGATCAGAATATTACAAAGGGAGTGGGGAATAATTCATATCAGAGATTCTGTGACGGAATGAAATGGATCTCTTTTGAAGTATGATCTCTGAAAGCACAGCATGAAGCTCAAATAAAGTGAAGGACATTTGCTATTACAAGTAATGTCCTTAATAATCTTGTTAGTCTAGTCTCCCTCTGTACGAGACAAATGGAACATTATTGGCTTATGGGCTGTAGTAAATAATTTAGTTTCCAATATTCAGGCTGCTTTGACAGTAAATTAAAATGACATGAAAGGGGCTTGTTGAATAAAGAAAGTATCCAATCAAATTTAATTGGCATGACTAAGGCAGTAGAAATATGTTTTATAATTAAACCATGTTGTCTTGGAGCTTTATAAGCATGTATGAATCAAAATGTCAAAAATTATTCTTTGATATTGTGCATTTAAAACTTTGCATGGTGAATAGTTTCCTTAAACAAGCTTCTAGACATGCATATTGATGTTACATAAAAATAGTTTCATGTTTCAAATAATAAGTGATAAACTTCTCTGTTTGTAAACCCTTGCAAGTAGCAATTCTGATAAAACACCACTTAGAACTCTCCTTTACAAGATTTTCTTTTCAAATTGATACGCTAATAACTCAGGGAAGGCTATGATTTTGTTGTGGCTGTATTATGGTATTTCAAGGCTCAACTTTTTTGGTGAAGAAAAATAAGATCCAAACTTACTGAGCAGAACAAAGAATAGTATTGAGAAGAAAAAAAGAAGAATATAAGATACATTTTGGTTTACTGTAACCTTCTCAAATTCAAGATGAATTGAATTTTCTACATTTGACAGCAGAAGTGTCAAATACTTCTGCTACAAAAGACAGGAAGCTGTGGGAATTTCAGGTTTTTGTATGACCACCTGTCCTGTTTTTTTCTTCCCTGAAAATGGTGCATAAGTGCCCATTTGTAATAAAATTCCTAATGATGGTTCTTTCCACAGCTCAGGTGGAAAATATATGATAGTGTCTGAGTCTGAAGAGGTTGCTTATAAAAACAGAAATGAGCTTAGTGAATCATTGTTCCTTCTTAGTGTTTTCAAACTTCCTAGTCAAAGCAAGCAAAAGATTAGAGAAGGTGAGCAAGAAAAGGAGAGAGTTTCTGATACATCAGTGTTACTCAAAATACTAAGAATCAGGTGACCTTTAGAGATTTGAATATTGTTTTATAATCTCTTGCTAACTTTTTAGTTCGGGGATGATTTTTAATGAACAGTCCTCCTATTCTCTTGATTAGGCCCAAATCTAAACAGCAGTTTCAGAGATAATATAATTTGTGTTCATGCTGCTCCAAGTAAATCTACAGCAATATGCTACAAATGTTATTTTCTATAGTATTTGTCTTTCATGCAATGCTGTGACTTTCTGTGATATAGAAATGCATGAAATATGTCCTTTGATTGAAAAAACTGACCAAAATTAGCATTTCTTAAAATGTTTTCTGCAGTCTCCTGCCTTCTTCTCCACTTGAAGATGTTTACACTTTAAGCACATTTTAATTACAATTTTGACATAGGAACAGATTAAGAGGGCTGGGTTTTTTTTCAATCTTTTTTCCCCCACCTTGATGTTGAGCCCATAACCTAAATAGTCATGGAAATGTAAAAGCTAAGTTGCCCCCTCCCTCCCTCTCTCTTTCCCTTCCTTCCTTCATACAGCTAGCAAAAGTCATTGCTAACACGCTGTTTTCTGTACTACTATGAACTCAGAGGAGAAAAATAAGTGAATAACTTTATCTTGGAGGCAGAAATCCCTCCTCAGAGAAAGTTTCTGGAGAGAATAATGCAAGCTGAGTTATTTAGTCATAATCACTATGTCTGAGAATGCTCTTCTTTCTTGATGATCCTAAGGAATGCATCTCTGGACTTTTGTTTTTTGAGTATATACTCCAGTGTTTTTCACACTTCAGCATGCATTAATATCGCTTGGAGGGTTTCTTAAAACAGATTGCTGGACTCTTCTTCTGGGGTTCCTGGTTCGGTAAGTCTGGGGTGGGGTCCAAGAATTTGCAATCTTAAGCAATTCCCAGGTGATGCTGCTGCTGCTGAGGAAACACACTGTGAGAACCATTCACTCATAGTATAACTACAGTGATTAATCTACTGCTGTGAGCAAGGACACCAAGGACCAGGCTGAAGGCCTATTTCCAGGGAAGTTAGCACTGTGCAGGGACATTCAAGAAGAGCACAAGTGTTAGGTCAGATATGAGCCTGGAGGACCATAATGGCTTGTGGTGGAGTACCTGAGAAGCTCTGGGGATTTAGTGATGCCTTCCGGAGGAGCTCAAGTTCTAGTTGAAGCCTGAAAGATGAGTTAGGAGGAAAGCAGGTTCTTTAGAGAAAAATTGTATTCTTTTTAGCATCAGTATTAGTCTAAAAAATCAGTAAGATTAGTTCTCTAAAGGGCGAAAATGATTACTTACCTTTAAAATTTTCAACTGAGCTGTTATTGTCTGGAAAGGAGTATGAGAATGTGAAAGCTGCTCTTCCTGGAAGGGTCCTTAGGCCAACACATTTGGCTCTGGGCATGTAGGTTTGTTTGAATCTGTACACACATTGGAGTCTCTTTTGCTTTGAGAAATAGAACTTTCAATTTTATTGATGCCTGCATTTATTTATAGAATGATACACCAGAGCAAAGTATCATGACTTTTGTTCTTCACCATTTAGAAATGGTGGCCATTGTTGTAATTCACATTTGACGCTTCAGTTACTTGGGAGCCTGTTTTTTCTATGTCTTCAAAACATACAGAGAGGGTATTTGATAAATGCATTGGAAGTTTTCAAATTTTTTATATTTTTAAGTAGTTATGTTTCTTTTTTTTTTTCTTTCTTAGAATCTAGAGTTGATCTAGCTCAAAAGATGTTTGAACATTTGGTTGTCCAGACTCTGATTTCTTCTAGAAATAAAGTCTGGATTGATCGTAGCAAATAAAGTGCTTGTAGCTCCTGCCATCTTGGACCTTTATATCATATAGGTGCAAATTAAAGATAAAACCTCCCTATGTTTATCTGCTGCAGTTTTGTTGTTGTTGTTATACCTTATTCTCTTAATTTCATCTCCTACAAACTATGGTATATTACTATCTCCATTGAATGGATGAAACAGACCAAGAGAAGTTGACCCTTTGGCCCAAGGCCACTGTGTGGAACAGTCAGTATTGGGATAATACTTGTTCTGATCAGTTCGATGCTGTTTTAGCTCTACCATGTTACCAGAGTCTGTAGCTGTTTATCTTTGCCTCGCCTTTCCTTTTGGAGACTGAAACCCTGACTCAGCATTGAATGCCTGGAGGCCAGTTTACCCTTGTCAACTTGAATGGACCTCCCTTCCCTTGTTTGATGGAAAAGTGATTTTTCCGCAGGTTGATGGTTTCCAACTTTTTCTTTTTTTGATCTAAGGAAACATTACCTTGACATACAAACAAAATATATAGAAAGCTATTTGAAAATCATAGCTCTGTCCAAATGGTTCCTATCTTTGGAGCTCTCCTTATTCTGCTGTAAAACTTTCATGAAATAGCATGGTAGTCTCAGTCAGACTGGTTTCCCTGATAGCTCAGTTGATAAAGAATCCACCTGTGATTCAGGACACCCCTGTTCGATTCCTGGGTTGGAAAGAGCCATTGGAGAAGGGATAGGCTACCCATTCCAGTATTATTGGGCTTCCCTTGCGGCTCAGGTGGCAAAGAATCTGCCTACAATGCGGGAGACCTGGGTTNAGCTGTAAAACTTTCATGAAATAGCATGGTAGTCTCAGTCAGACTCTGATAGCTCAGTTGATAAAGAATCCACCTGCGATTCAGGACACCCCTGTTCAATTCCTGGGTTGGAAAGAGCCATTGGAGAAGGGATAGGCTACCCACTCCAGTATTATTGGGCTTCCCTTGCGGCTCAGGTGGCAAAGAATCTGCCTACAATGCGGGAGACCTGGGTTTGATCCCTGGGCTGAGAAGATCCCCTGGACAAGGGAAAGGTTACCCACTCCAGTATTCTGGCCTGGAGAATTCCATGGACTCTATAGTCCATGGGGTTGCAAAGAGTCAGAAACAACTGAGTGACTTTGGCTTTCAGTCAGACTACCTGATTCAGAGTTTACATTAGAAATTTACTAGAAAGCTGTAATTATCAGTCTGATTTGAGAATAATAATAATGATAACTAATATCACTAAACCTGTATTCCTGTGTGCCAGCTTGCATTAAGGGTATCAAGGATTATCTCATTTAATCCTGATGGTCCAGAACTAGCCAGTCAGAAGAAACACAATTCACTACCAGATAATCAATTTCAAGATTGAGAGTACTTGTATTCTGTTAAGTCTTTGACCTAACTTCTCTTTCCAAGCTGATGCTTTTCCCTGATCCCCTCAAAACCCAGATATATACCTCTGAGCTGGTTTTGCAATAGGGGATGTCTGTTGCCAAGATACTGTATTCTTTTAAAGTAGCCTGCTGAAAATTAGGGTACTTTGAAATGATTTATAATGTAAATTTCTTCCAGGAGTAAGATACCCACCTGAGAAACATGAGATGAGTATCCTCTGTCACTCCCAATCATGCATAAAAAATGTTCTTAAATTTGACAGTGAGCAGTTTCCAAACAGGATTTAAATTTTTTAGAGCGAAACAGGCTGCTGTGAGGACCCATTACAGTTTCCTCTAGGCCCTGTCTGGTTGTCCTGTCAAAGTAAACATTTTCCTGATACTGTGTTGGTGAAGAATCCCCAAACTATCTCATGCTCTGAGAGATAATTTTTAATTTTTAAAGATATAGTTGGACAAGTCATAGCTTCAAGCTTCGTAGCCAGTGTACAGTCTTAATACCAAATCATGTTTTAATTTTCAGTTATCAATTTGTCGTTGTTGTTCAATCGTTCAGTCATGTCTAACTTTTTGCAAGCCCATGAATTGCAGCATGCCAGGCTGCCCTGTCCTTCACTATCTCCCAGAGTTTGCTCACATTTATGTCCATTGAGTCAATGATGCCATCCAGCCATCTGGTCCTCTGTCACTGCCTTCTCCTCCTTCCTTCAATCTTTCCCAGCATCAGGATCTTTTCCAGTGAGTCAGCTCTTTCCATCATGTGGCCAAAGTGTTAGAGCTTCAGCATCAGTCCTTTCAGTGAATATTCAGGGTTGATTTCTTTAAGGATTGGCTCCTAGGTTAGATCTCCTTGTAGTCCAAGGGGCTCTCAAGAGTCTTCAGCACCACAGTTCAAAAGCATCAATTGTTTGGCATTCAGCTTTTTTTATGGTCCAACTCTCACATCCATACCTGATTAATGAAAAAACCATAGTTTTGACTATATGAACCATTGTCAGCAAAGTGACGTCTGGATTCTAGATTTGTCATAGCTTTTCTTCCAGAAAATCTAGCTTGTTTACATATAAGCAGACAAAAACATATCTTGCCATTTAGTTTTTGTTATTTCTCCCTTCAGCAGCTTTATAGTTGGAAGCTAGAACTTGAATTCAGAAGTCACCTGGCCTGAGATCAGAGCTTGCTTTTGTCACTAACCAGCTTTGTGACCTTGGGCACACTTATGAAGTGCTCTGAGTCTCGATTTCTCTGTCTGTGTAACTGAGACTACTCAGGCCGCCTCAGAAGATTACAGTGAGGACCACCTGAGGTGACCTGAATGGGGAATGCACATAGCATCTGACTTCTGGTGGGACCTCCCTGCTCACTTACCTTCAGAGCTTTGATTCTTATCACCAGAGTACTTGCTTCAATCTTGGTCTGCTCATGNAGATATATACCTCTGAGCTGATTTTGCAATAGGGGATGTCTGTTGCCAAGATACTGTATTCTTTTAAAGTAGCCTGCTGAAAATTAGGGTACTTTGAAATGATTTATAATGTAAATTTCTTCCAGGAGTAAGATACCCACCTGAGAAACATGAGATGAGTATCCTCTGTCACTCCCAATCATGCATAAAAAATGTTCTTAAATTTGACAGTGAGCAGTTTCCAAACAGGATTTAAATTTTTTAGAGCGAAACAGGCTGCTGTGAGGACCCATTACAGTTTCCTCTAGGCCCTGTCTGGTTGTCCTGTCAAAGTAAACATTTTCCTGATACTGTGTTGGTGAAGAATCCCCAAACTATCTCATGCTCTGAGAGATAATTTTTAATTTTTAAAGATATAGTTGGACAAGTCATAGCTTCAAGCTTCGTAGCCAGTGTACAGTCTTAATACCAAATCATGTTTTAATTTTCAGTTATCAATTTGTCGTTGTTGTTCAATCGTTCAGTCATGTCTAACTTTTTGCAAGCCCATGAATTGCAGCATGCCAGGCTGCCCTGTCCTTCACTATCTCCCAGAGTTTGCTCACATTTATGTCCATTGAGTCAATGATGCCATCCAGCCATCTGGTCCTCTGTCACTGCCTTCTCCTCCTTCCTTCAATCTTTCCCAGCATCAGGATCTTTTCCAGTGAGTCAGCTCTTTCCATCATGTGGCCAAAGTGTTAGAGCTTCAGCATCAGTTCTTTCAGTGAATATTCAGGGTTGATTTCTTTAAGGATTGGCTCCTAGGTTAGATCTCCTTGTAGTCCAAGGGGCTCTCAAGAGTCTTCAGCACCACAGTTCAAAAGCATCAATTGTTTGGCATTCAGCTTTTTTTATGGTCCAACTCTCACATCCATACCTGATTAATGAAAAAACCATAGTTTTGACTATATGAACCATTGTCAGCAAAGTGACGTCTGGATTCTAGATTTGTCATAGCTTTTCTTCCAGAAAATCTAGCTTGTTTACATATAAGCAGACAAAAACATATCTTGCCATTTAGTTTTTGTTATTTCTCCCTTCAGCAGCTTTATAGTTGGAAGCTAGAACTTGAATTCAGAAGTCACCTGGCCTGAGATCAGAGCTTGCTTTTGTCACTAACCAGCTTTGTGACCTTGGGCACACTTATGAAGTGCTCTGAGTCTCGATTTCTCTGTCTGTGTAACTGAGACTACTCAGGCCGCCTCAGAAGATTACAGTGAGGACCACCTGAGGTGACCTGAATGGGGAATGCACATAGCATCTGACTTCTGGTGGGACCTCCCTGCTCACTTACCTTCAGAGCTTTGATTCTTATCACCAGAGTACTTGCTTCAATCTTGGTCTGCTCATGTGTTCCAGTTTTTGGAAGGGAAGACATTATTCCTGGAATCATAGATTCAGTAATCTAAGATCTGCTAATGAAATAGTGGGTTAAGGGAGAAATTCCTAGAGCTGTATTTGTGCAAGTTTCTCTACATTCTAAAATTTTTAAAAGGATCCATATTTTACTGCTTATTTTTCACCCTTCCCATTGCTACCTGTGTTCACTTGGTATGATCATTTATTTCTAATTTTAATTATATTTTCTCTTTTAAATACATTTGCAGATATAGAGGAATTTCCGATGTCAATTCTGTACAGAAACCACCTGAACCTTTAGTAGCGCAGATAGCTCATTATGAGTAGAGGGCATTGCTCCTTGTTTTACACTATTTTTCTTCTCATGAGATTCTTAAAAATGTCCGGAATGGTATTTTTCCTTTACTCAGAAATAAGGAGAAGGCTTTGGACTCATTTATTTTTAAATAGTCACACTGGTTTCCTTAGAAAAAAATGCCATCAGTGGAAACTTTATAATTCCCGCAATTGCAATATGTAGTAACAGTATGGCATTTGCATTGAAGCAGGTTTTCCCTTTAAATTCTTGCTACTTTGGGGACAAATTCACTGCAAGTCGATAAAATGGCTATGTTCGATTATGAATTTGTCACAATTTCCAGTAAAAAGCCATACTCAAGTTTGAAATTAAACAATTTAACTTCAAACATTTCTCATTAATGAGAAGAAGGGTTTTTAGAAGGATGCTTGTAGAAACTGTGGAATTATTTTTAATTAAAACCTATTTGCCAAGAGCCATTTTTATTATTGTTTTGTGGAAATTATCCTCAATAAGTATCAGTTTACTCGGGAAGAGCTATAGAGAGAATGTAAGTTCACCGTAATGCCTGCTCTCAAGTTCATGATGGACCTGCAAACATCACCCACATCCAAAGGAGCAGAACTTGCAGAATCAGAAGTGGTTTGAAGGTGTATTAAATTTTCACGATGTAGTTTAGATAAGTAGACTACTTCTGTCAGGGGGCAATTCTGATGAAGTCTGAATTCCACCCACGGAGGGCAAGATGCATGAACTCCAATGTGTGAAAAACGACTGTCAGTGATAGGTTTTTACTGAACAAAATTCAGTGATACAACTGCTTACCTTTTCACAATGACACTTATTAGAACTTACGAGAATCATAACAGGTAATCTCTTCCTAAAGGTAACGTAACTTCATATCCTCTGCAGTGTTGTGTATGCTACAGGCAAAAGGTGTGTAGTCTGTCTTGTGTAGTCTGGACACTGCCATGTTGGTTGACAAAAACCAATTTAAAATTCTAACCTGCATATTTCACAGCCCCCTTTTCTTTCCACGATTCATAATTTTAGGTGTTCTATCTTTAGTGGAGGATTTTAAATTGATCCTGAGATGTATATTTCCTTTCCAGTGTTCATTTGAAATATACAAGTTTTTAAGCTCTTTTAAATTCTCTATTCAGTATTTTGCATGGCTGAAATATGAGTGTAAAAATAGTAGATTTTTTAATGCTTTTGTATAGGCTCAGGAGAGTCCTTCCTGCGATACTAGCTGGAAAGGTAATGAACTGTAAAATATGTTGAAATGATTGGGGATTAAAAATCTCTGGTGTGTAGTGACAGTGCAATTATATTCCACCGTAAAGGTTTCTTGTGTTAAGAGTAATAAATAAAACTTATTTTTTCCCACTGTGATTGGTTGTCACTACCATAATGATAGCTTTGACCTTCTTCCTCTTCAGATGCCATTAGCCTGTGACCAAGTAGTCAGGCTATAGCAAAAATGCTGTGGAAACCTAACTACAAAGTGAGAATTCTTACAAAACCATAGCAATAAAAGTGTGAGAGTACAGTAGATGCCTTTTGGAATTCTGCAGGTGTGTTGCCCTTTCAGTGTGGCATGTATGCTTTCTTCCCATTAGTCTTTGACCCCTGTATCTGGGTTTGGAAGTTCTGCTTCTAGAACTGGGTTTACAGAACTGCTTGTCTTTGAACACACGTGATGTAAGCAATTGATCCTGGTAATTTACAATCCCAAGAATCAAATTGCTAAGTGACACTTCTTGGGAAATTAGTTAAATTTAAATATTTATCTAGAGACTAAAAAAGATTTGGAAGATTTGAACAGTATTCATTTTTATTTAGAAAGTTGGGCAGGATGTTTAAGATTATGTAAAAAGTGTTTATTCTTTTTTGCCTTTTTTTAAAAAATGAAGGCAATTGTCAAAACTTCTTCAAAGAATCAAACTAAAGAACAGAGCATTCTTCAGTTGGGTGCTCATGGTATTTATTCCATTTTAATTCCTTTAAAAAAAAAAAAATTCTCAACTGAAATGTGAATGTCATGGAATGCCTCCAGTGCAAGGCTCCTGAATAACATTGGGCCATATTTATTCATTAGAATTATGTGCCATTTTTGTCTTCCCTTCTTATTAAGCCTCATTTGTCTGCCTGGAAGGTCAAAGGAGCAGCTGCTTCCTGGGCTGACCTCTGTGCACCTTGATTGTTTTGCTCTTTCAATGGTACTAACTGTTTCCTTCTTCCTGGGGACCTGTGGGATTGTCCTTTCAAACCATTTACCCTTTCTTAGGTCAGGGAGTAAGAAGGACAACCACTTACATGTTCCCGAGATGCCTGCTGCTGTACAAGGGCCGTGTTGTCATCCATTGTCACAGGGATGACTTGATGTTTTTTCTTAATGATCTCAGAGTTCACAAGTAAAATCAGCAAAAAATGAACACATTTGTAGTACTGTTTTAAAAATCCTTAAGCTTTTTGAGTGGCTACTACTCTGCGTAACTGCATCAAAACCATTTCCTCCATTGTAATAAGTCTGGAAGCAAACCTAGCCTTTATATATATATGTATGTACACATGCACACGTGTATGTATATACACATATATACACACACATATATACATATACACACATATATATGTAACTTTTATTGCCTCTTCCCTCTGCTTTTAAACAAAATGGGAGTTCAATAGAGTATTTGATACAATGAGTGGTCACTTAACTCCAAATTTCTGTGCTCCCCCGTCCCTTGGATTCTCCAGGCAAGAACACTGGAGTGGGTTGCCATTTCCTTCTCCAATGCATGAAAGTGAAAAGTGAAAGTGAAGTCGTTCAGTCGTGTCCAACTCTTAGCGACCCCATGGACTGCAGCCTACCAAACCTAACATAATCAAGAAGAAATTCCTTTACTTTACTCGAACTTTGCAGTCACATTGGGGTAGGTAGATAATGAAGGAAGGAGGCATTGAAATGTGCCTAAATCACATGCTGTTACAAGTCTTATGATAGATTTGTGTTTGACTTAACAGCTTTTGGAACCTAATAAAAAGAACTTAATTGACAATTTCTTGAAATTGCTAAGAAAACCTAGTGATGTTGGTAGGGTATAATAAGGAGTTTCTCATCACTGTCTTTGAGATTGAGCCTATACAAAACAAAACAAAAAAAAAAGGATTTATCTCTGTGGTAACTCTAAGTAATTGATATACAGACAAGGTTTGGTTCCAATTTGCCAGCAATAAAGTTGTAATAGGGTTTTCTCTGCAATTTTAGCCTTAATGTGCTCATTCCAAAGAGCGGTATTTTTCCAAGCGAACAAATAACATCAGTAAAGCTTACGATCAGTAATAGCCCCACACTGATGCTCGCATTAAACTTGTTAAATCAATTCACTAGACACTTTCTAAAGTGGACTGTCTCTTTACTTTGACTTGCACCCTATGTGGATGATCCATCACTTACATTTATTTGAATGATCTTTACATTCAAAATTGGTAATTATTCATGCTTGATTGTGGTTATGAATGGGACGCTTCTATTTTTTTCCCTCCTATTTTGTTTTGTGGATGCTCATTTTTCAGTCTTTGAAGGCTGTGAATGTTTAGTGATACCAGCTACTTGGATGTGGATATTTTTGCCTGTCCACAAATTTGTAAGCATACTTGATTGCATAAATACTGTGTATAACATCTTCCACGATCATCTACCCTTATTCAGAAGGCTTTGTTATTCTTGAAGCAAATAACATACGCATAGATTCTAATTGTGTTTCCAAAGATAGACTATAGTCCAATGGACACAGAAGATATTAGACTGGCAAAAGATACCTGGTGTTTGAGAAAGTGATTTTTGGAGGTGGGCAGTCTACTAACCCTCCTTCATTTTTCACTGGAACGAGCTGGGCCTGCTACTGCATGCTGCCTTTTGTCAGTAAACACAAAGAGAAATCTGAAGCCATCAATCTTGCTTATCAATACCGCTCAGTGTGATTCTTTTCTTGGCCATTTCCCTTTTTCTTTTCCTATACAAACTTCATTTTTCTCAGAGTGTCCTTTCTGTTTCACTGCGAGTAAGTTAAGGGTCAGGTGAATAAAACAAAATTAATACTGTGTATTCACAGAACTGTGTACTGCTTAGGGTACAGTGGATGTGCCTTCATATACAGAAGTCACATGGCAAAAGGTGCATTTTCTGAAGAAACTGTGTTGCTTGCTGATGTCTGCTTTGGGACTAACTATAGCCACTTCTCTACCTTATATAGTGGGAGCCATAGATGCTCTGATGAATAGAAAGGCTATTGATCTATGTTAACTTTTTATATGTGGTTTATCTGCATCCTTAATCCAAGTCTTTATTTTCCATACCTTTGTATTTTTCTCTTTTCTTTTTCTTTTTTAACTTTTTATTTCATATTGGAGTGTAGCTGATTAACAATGCAATAGTTTCAGGTAGACAGTAAAGGGACTCAGCCATACGTATACACATATCCATTCACCCCCCAACTCCTTTCCCATCCTGGTTGCCGCATAACTTTGAGCAGAGTTACCTATGCTATACATTAGGGCCCTGTTGGCTATCTGTATATTTCATTTTTTTTCTTGTACATAGCATACTTTCAAATCAGATATGTTATGTAACAAAGATTATCTCAGAACAAGTGTTAAAGAAATCTTTACTATAACTTAACAGATAGATCACGAAACAATATATCCCTGCTCTGTTTTAGTATTCTCTTAATTATGTTTTCTTTGATCACATGGAATAATAGTTCCATGAAGTAGTCTAATATCAATACAGGGTTTTAGCCTGAATTTTAAATTTAAATTTTAGAACTTTTTGTTGTTTTCTCTCTTACTGTTGAGGGAAAGTAAATAATTTCTTTTAGTTCTTGGGCCTCAAGCCCATTATAGCTCATTTGAATGCTTTTGGCTACTTATTTCTATGTCCCAGCTTCATAATTAAAGGGAAAAGCTTATTGCTAGATGAGTATTTGTTCCTCTATTTAAAAAAATAAGCTCATTGGTTAGTATCTGTTTCTATTGTATTTAAGCCTGTGACACGCCGGTGTGATTTATCTAGTCTCTGTAAGCAAATATTCATCCTTGTGAGATGTATGAAGTCTTTTCAAGGAATCAGGGTGTATGTAGCCTATAAGACTACATTTCTAAAAGAGCTGATTTTATTTCCTGTCAGCCTGAAAGTTATTCAGATACAGCTTTCATTCATTTTAGGATGATACTCAAATTAGGTAGATAAATGAAGATTCGGTGGAAATCTTCCCTCGGTGGTTTGACTGATATGTATATAATGTGCACATATGTGTATCTAAGAAGGTTCCTGATGTATTGAGTGACTATTCTGTGCCAGACAATGCACTAGGTGTTTTTATATATTATTTGTTGTCTGCCTTAATTTAATATGCAAATAACCATTGTACGGTAATTCTTATTCGTCTTCAGAGATAAGGCCACTGAGGCATGGAACAATTAGACAGCTTTTGTATTCAAACATAGCTAGTAACTGGGGGATTATAATTCAAACCCAGATCTAGTTGATTCTCAAGCCTGTGATTTTTAGATGATGTTGCTCTTGAACAAGTTAGTTTTTAGAGGGCAGATTACCTTCTCATTATGAGAAGCAGCTCACTGTGATTGATTTTCTAGTGTAATCAGATTTCTTGAGTTCCATTTCCAATGTGTTTCTCTGCCCTAATTTTTGTTGTCTGCTCTGCCCGCTTTAACCCTGTTTATCATTTCCTTCTTGATACTTTCCCCCTTTGGCCTCAGATCATCGGTTTCTCCTGGTTTTCATCTCCATGACGAGTCACTCATTATGCTCCTTTGCGGGATGTATTTGTTCTGTCTGCCCTTCAATCTAAACATTTTCCACCTTCCTCTTACTCTTGCACACTTAGGCTGGGTCTTCTCATTCTCTTCCGTTGTTTTACCTGCTACCTAACTGCTCCTGGCCATTCTCTACTTCTGCCTTATGTTTCTTCCTGCAGTTCTAAGTCCACATGTTCAGCTCTCCAACTGCCAGTGTGCCTTGATTTACCATAGAACTTTCAAGCTCAAAATGACCAATGCTAAACTCACTATCATCTAAAACTGACTTTTTATCTCATGTTTGCCAGCTCCGTGAAAGGAATCACCATTCACCTAGGCACCCAGGCAGAAACCGGCAAGTAACCCTCAAGTTCTGTCTCTCTTGTTCACTCTCATCAGATTGGTTGGGTCTGCCCCTCTCCATCTCTAATCCCTCTGCTTTATTTGGGTGTTTGTTTGTTTGTTAATATTTGGTGATTTGTTTAGGCCGCCTTGGGTCTTGGTTGCGGCACGTGTGATCTTCACTGTGTCATGTGAGATCTTTGACTGCAGCACAAACTTTCTGGCTGAGTTCCACGGGCTCAGAGGTTGTGGCACGCAGGCTTTATTGTCCCATGGCATGTGGAATCTTAGTTTCCCAACCAGGGATCAAACCCATGACCCTGCATTGCAAGGCAGACTCTTAACCACTGGACCACCAGGGAAGTCCCCCCTCTGCTTTATTTGATTCACCATTGTTTTCTCATCCAGATGGAAGTTCCTCCCTTCCATTTCAATTTTCCATAGAGCTGCCTCCCTAGTCCTATCTCTATAAAGAAAACCTATTTATATCAGTTTCTTACACAAAAGTATTCAGTGTTTTTTTTTTTTTTTTCCTTTTCAAATACACACAAAAATTGTATGGCCTTTCATAGTCAGTAGTATGTCCAATTTTCTAGCCCCACTCCTTGTCTACAACACACACCTTGCCTCCAGCCATACCAAACTTCTTCACGTTTAATGAATGTACTGCTGACTCTCCTACCTCCTCACTCCATTCATTAGAATGACTCATCCTTCCAGCACCCACTCAGATACCCAGATGAGATCTCTGACATTTCCTATCTTCATTCCTAAAACTAGGATTATGGGACTTCCCTTTATATTCTCAGATCAGTCTGGTATGTATTTTATTGCTTATTTACTTGTCATGGTCTTAAAGCCTTTTATCTCTGTATCCTTGAGGCCTAGTGGGCTGGGTTGTAGCCCAGTAGATGCTCATTAAATGAACTATACATTAAATAATGATTTAATGTTTGAAGAATCATTCTTTGAGACAACCAGTTATAAAAGCCATTAAAAAGTTCTATAGTAAAGTAATTTTGAAAAATACAAAGAGGCAGCTAGGCAAACAATGGAAAACAACAAAGAATGAGGAGGCTACATAATCAGTGACATTTTTCATTGATCAGAATTCTGGAGGAACTATCAAATGTGAAATGACTCAGAACTTGGTTATACTTCCTAAATGTCAAATATATGAGCAAAACTCAGTCTGGGATATAAGTCATTGTGAAAATCTGTGGAAGTATGTATTTATGGACTATGTCAGGAGATGCTATAATCTTTCTGGGAACATTAGAGAACTTTCTACAGGAAACCAGTTGCAGACTGATCGATCGTGTCTTTCTTTCCATCCCCATTTCTGGAGAAATATTAAAGATATGTTGGCCAGGAAAATTTGGAATGGGGAGCCAGCCAAAAGCTTCTATGAATAGGAAGCATGCTTTTGACCTTGTTCTTATACAGTAATAGATATGTTTTTTTCCAAACCTAGTATGCTACAGTTAACATGGGAACTTTGAAAATAACCCTGTTTCGAAATTGCCTAAGTCTTGTCTTTAGTTTGACTTTAATTTGGGTAGCATATGAGCAGAATGTCTACCTAAATTGTTTATGAGAAGATATTCCTGCTAGTTTTGTTCATAGGTGTTACTTCTAAGCGTAGTGAAAATTTGGAAGCATGTCAACATCTGTAAAACTATCCATGCTCATTTATCTACATCTCTTTTGTAAAATAATATGTCAAGAAATGAATGACCAGTCATCCTATTTTAGTACTGTCATAACAATCACGGTAGGAACCAGATCAACCTGACTGAAATGTTTCTAAATCATGGAATATTTGAACTGGAAGGATGCTGGGAAATCATTTAAAGCATATTTCTTTTGCCCTAGTGTCAGTTGCCAGGTGGGCTGTTAGTTTCCTTTTTTTCCATGATCATAGTGTTTGAGCCAGCTCTCTCAGAATCCAAAGTGGGATATGAGTGACTTAGCCCCATCTTACCCTCTACGGATAAACACTTTCCATTGTGAATTTCTGAAGATGTTCTAGCTTTAGTCTTGGAAGGTCAATCACAGTTGAGGGTCTTTGTCTCGCCCTTCCACAGTGCCCTGTGCAATGTCTCTCCCTAGGTGCCAGCAACTCAACAACATTCATTGAGAATCTGTGGTTGACTGATTAACACATCAGGAGAGGGTTTCATTTCTATGGTTTATGAAGTTTCAAGCCAGTAAATTGAGTTATTATTCACTGTAAAGAAAATATGATGCCTTTAGAATTTCTCTTCAGGCTCGAAGGGTAACTAGAAAAAAAACTGTTGAGGTAAATCTGTGTTGTAGAAATCAATAGTTTTCTAAATTTAAAATTATTCATAAAAAGTAGATTTCCTGTTTTCTTTAAAGCAAGAAACAATAGTTTATTATAGTATTTGCTTATAGATTTACATTTAACCATTTAACATTTTTCTGAATAGTCACAATTTAAGTAAATTTCAATAAATTTAACAACAAAACCTTACCCATTTTGACCATGGAAATTGCTTTAATAAGCAGTGCATTTAATTATAGAAAAAGTTTCTTCCTTTCTTCTGGGGGGAGAGTATAAATAAATAATTTCACTAATTTGGAATGGATTGTAATTATTTTGATTGATTTTGTTTTCATAAATTATGAATAGTAACAAGACCCTATTTAAATCTAAGAAATGGTGAGTTACTAGTAATTCTACTAATTAGATTTTAAGATCTACCCCCAAATATCATCAATTGCAGTTTACTCTTACTTTTATGATGAATTAGGATATAATACAGTGGGACCCTTTCAAAACAGATTTTTGTTTTGCTTCATACTGGACATTATTTTTCTGTTTGTTTTAGAAAAACATAAACCTGGAAATAAGGATTCACTCTCTGGCCCTTTGCAGAAAATGTGGGCAGTTTCCTGCTCTAGAAAAAAAAAAGAATGCCTTTCTCCTCATCTGTATCTTAACTTACCTCATAATCAAATGTCATTTAATTCGGACTTAAGTATTAGTTCATTATCCAATAATTTTGGCTTTAATTTTTTCTAGCATGATTTTACTGTCAATTCTGGCACTCTCTAGATTGTATTTTGAAAGACTGAATGAAATGTAAAACAAAAATTCTGGAAATCTGGCACTGGATGTTTTGCAGAAGTCATTTAGTCATGTCCCATTTTATAGACAAGAAAGAAGATTCCTGGAAGGAAAGGTGACACAGAGGGTGGAAGGCGTGAACTTGAGTGTGTAGACAGATTCCTTTTCAAATGGAGTCTTGAATACTGCTGGTTTGTATCGTAGAGCTTGAGATCCTTCCATATGTTCCTAGTTAACTTTCTCTCTATCCTGCTGAGTAGTGCCCCCAAACATGACCTCTTTCCTCATACCTCTGATCCATCTAGCCCCATTCCTCCTCCTCCAAGGGACCATCGACTTCCTTCTTTCCATCTCCTCCAGATCCTGAGTTGCCAGGCATGAGCTTCTGCCGCTTCCTACTCCCACACCTGTGGCTGTGTCTGCATGCCTCAACCGTCACCTCTCTTCCTCACTCCTGTTTTCTCCAGACCTTGGGCCTTGCTCTCCCAGTTTATCCTCGTCTTCTTTAAGTTCAGTTTCCTCTTCCCTCTGGTAAAATACTTGTATCCAGTAAGTCTAAGGATTGGGTCTATTCCTTATTTGACTAAAAACTGTGTCTATGTACAAGTGTGCTGATGGGATTGCTTACTTTGGAAGTGAATAATAAACTATGCCACGGAAGTAGATCAATTTTGAAAATATTGAATGGTATAAGGAAAATTTTAGTTCTCAAAACATTTTCTGTTCATTACATTGAATGTGACTCTTCCACAATCTTCTTTTAACTGGTCACTCCAGGGAAAAATGGCTTATCACAGTTGAAGAAGTTACTCTCACTTGCATACTCCAACAATAAAAGTGCCATTTCATCTTCTGATGATTTTTTTTCTATTAAATTACAAAGGAAAAACAAAAAGGCCAGGCTTTTTTCAAGGGCAGATTATATGCCAGTAATCATAAAGGGCTTACCTGGTAGCTCAGTTGGCAAAGAACTGCCTGCAGTACAGGAGACCCAGGTTCAATCCCTGGACCAAGAAGATTCCCCTCTAGAAAGAAATGGCAGTGTTCTTGCCTGTAGAGCCCCATGGACAGAGGAGCCTGGTGGGCTATAGTCCATGAGGTCGCAAGAGTCTGACCTGACTTAGCAACTAAACCACCACCAATCATAAGGAAGTCACTTTGGAATATGCTTTACTTGATTACATTTTTGGATTGTTATAAGGAGATGACATCATGGGAAATTTAGCCACATTTTCAGTACTTCCTAATTGCAGCAGATTTAGAAAAGGCAGAGGAACCAGAGATCAAATTGCCAACACTGGATCATAGAAACAGTAAGAGAATACCAGAAAAAACATCTACTTCTGCTTCATTGACTATGCTAAAGCCTTTGACTGTGTGGATCACAAGCTGGGAAAGTCTTAAAATGATGGGAATAGCAGACCACCTTACTTGCCTCCTGAGAAAGCTATATGCAGGTCAAGAAGCAAGAGTTAGGACCGTACGTGGAACAGCAGACTGGTTCCAAATAGGGAAAGGAGTATGTCAAGGCTGTATATTTTCACCCTGCTTATTTAAGTTATATGCAGAGTACATCATGTGAAATGCCAGGCTAGATGAAGCACAAGCTGGAATCAAGATTTCCAGGAGGAATATCAATAACCTCAGATATGTAGATGACACCACCTTTATAACAGAAAAAGTGAAGAGAAACTAAAGAGCCTCTTGATGAAAATGAAAGAGGAGAGTGAAAAAGCTGGCTTAAAGCTCAACATTCAAAAAACGATGATCATGGCATCTAGTCCCATCACTTCATGGCAAATGGCTGGGGAAACAGTGGAAATAGTGACAGCCTTTATTTTGGGGGGCTTGAAAATCACCGCAGATGGTGATTTTGTTTTGTGATTCAGTCACAAAATTAAAAGATGCTTGCTCCTTGGAAGAAAAGCTATGTCAAATCTAGACAGTGTATTAAAAAACAGAGACATTACTTTGCTAACAAAGGTCCATCTAGTCAAAGCTATGGTTTATCCAGCAGTCACATATGGGTGTGTGAGTTGGACCATAAAGAAGGCTGAGTACCAAAGAATTGATGCTGTTAAACTGTGGTGTTGGAGAAGACTCTTGAGAGTCCCTTGGACTGCAAGGAGATCAAACCAGTCAATTCTAAAGGAAATCAGTCCTGAATATTCATTGGAGGGGTTGATGTTGAAGCTGAATTTCTGATTCTTTGGCCACCTGTTGCAAAGAGCTGACTCATTGGAAAAGACCCTGATGCTGACAAAGATTGAAGGCAGGAGGAGAAGGGGATGACAGAGGATGAGATGGTTGGATGGTATCACCAATTCAATGGACATGAGTTTGAGCAAGCTCTGGGAGATGGTAAAGGACAAGGAGGCCTGGCATGCTGTAGTACATGGAGTTGCAAAAAGTTGAACACTACTGAGTGACTGAACAAAAGCAGTTTCAGCAGAAATATAATATGAATCTTGTTTAGACTGGGACTTCCTGAGAGTAGTAAAGAAAGTTGAGAACAATCAACTCAATTTTTATTTTTGCTCTTGTTAAGGTACTTAGAAAATCAAGAAAGTTAAGCCACTTGGCTTAATAGCATACTAAGTTCTTATTAGGAAGTGGTAAAAATTTGCAGTGACCTGGTATTATGTTTTAGGACTAGCTTTCATATCTGACCTTTTGTCCTTTCCCTTTGGTATATTGTAGGCAGGATAATGAGAAAACAAAAGTGGCAAATCTCTCCAGTGGTTGATTAGAATTATACTCTACATTGATATAAAATGTATACAGTTAACCACTTTGAATGTTGTGAGTATTCAAAGGGCTCAACCTGATCATAAAAGGACATGCTGACCTCATCTCATTTCAGGCCCAAAGCCTTCATGGATCTATCTCATATTTCCTCCCTACTTCACTTATACGTCTTCCAAATCTTGATTGAATTAAGGAAAATACCTACCTTACTTTCCCTTAGACATCTCTGGCTCTCTTATATTCAGGAAAACATTGTCTGTGGTATGGGGATCTGGTATTTCTATCAATTTGCGATTAATGCTGTCTTTCTACCTTCTGGCTCAGAGTTGGAGCCTCATCATTCCTATTTCAGTATCTTCTATGCACAAATTCTGATTATATTTCCTTTTTTTCATTTTTGAGTTAATTTTACTTTGTAGAAGAGTACAATAAAAAGATGCCTATGACTGCTCATTCCTAATCTCCAGTTCATAAAATGGTTCACAAATTAAATTATCCACCATATTCTTGGCTCACCTATAGAAGAGATATATAGTCATTCTATGGATGATTTTACTTCAAAATATTTTTAAGTGCTTCTCTTTATTCCTTCTAGCTATTCTTAAGCAGATGAATAGGCAAACACAAGCATGAATTATAGACATACTTAATATTCACAGTCACCTTGATAATTCATGTGAACACAGATTATAGACAACACTTAAGAAATATTTAGAGGGAGAAATACTGTGAATGTAAATAATATAGAAAATAACTTTATTTTTGTCTGTTTTATTTTTTAAAGTAAAGACTCAAGATATACGCCCAGTATATACCCTGAGGATACCATAATCAAAAAAGAATCAAACCCGCGTGTTCACCATAGCACTGTTTATAGTAGCTAGGACATGGAAGCAACTTAGATGTCCATTAACAGGTGAAAGGATAAAAAGACTGTGGTACACATATGCAGTGGAGTATTACTGAGCCATAAAAAATGCATTTGACTTAATTCTTATAAGGCGGACAAACCCAGAAGTTATTATACAGAGTGAAGTAAGTCAGAAAGAGAAAAACCAAATATGGTATATTAACACAGATATATGGGATCTAGAAAGATGGTACTGATGAACCTATCTGCAGGGCAGCAGTGGAGATGCAGACGTAGAGAACAGACTTTTGGACACACTGGGGAAGGAAATGGTGGGACAAATTGAGAGCGTACCATTGAAGCATATACAAAATTATATATGCAGAATTAGATAGCCAGTGGAAATTTGCTGTATGATGCAGGGAGCTCAAATCTAGTACTCTGTGACAACCTAGAAGGATGGGATGGGGTGGGAGGTGTGAGAGAGTCTCAGGAAGGAGGGACATATGTACACCAATGACTGATCCGTGTTAATGTATGGCAAAGACCAACACAATATTGTTAAGCAATTAGCCTCTAATTTTAAAAAAATACCCATTTTTTAAAAAGTAAAGACTACCAATAGTGAAGGGGGAAAGAAGTGCTAAGTCAGGCCATGAAACTCTGTCTATCCCTGACAGATTCCTGGTGCTATGTCAAATGCTGAAAATTCCAACTTTATAATCAGGTAAAACCCAGTTTGACCACAACAATGTATTTATTTTAAAACACAAAGATAAATAATAAGCTGTTCTAAATTATAAATGTAAAATATAAAAATAAGAAGTAGCAACTTAATGAACCGAAAAACCAAGTGATAAATCTGATTGACTCAGTGATATGTGGGAACAAGTGAGGAGCACACACAGAACAGTAAGGGGATCATCCACAGAGGGACACAGAGGGACTAAACCAAATGAAAATCAAAAGCCAGTTGCACACATAGTTGTTTTGTTGGCCCTGGGAACCTCAGCGCATAGCTTACCTCCCATGTATAAAAATTCTTTCCAATGACCAGTGTCTGACTTTCACATCTCTCTATTCCAACTACTGTTTTTCCCTAATGAATAACCTTAGTTTTTTAATGTGACAAGATCAAGGGAATCTTATGTTTCTACCTTGAGAGATTGAATTTGGATTTTTGAACATCTGGTTGTGATTTGTTGGCATATACTTAAATGAGCTAAACACATCTTTAGAAGAAGAAATCCTTTCTATCTGGTTAACTATTTTTTATGATCAGCCAGAATTCAAGTTTGCTCCTGTATTTCTAAATTGCTATTCAAGTCCCCATCTTGCCCTGGAGTTATGATAAATCTAAGCACACACTTATATATTGAGCAGCAGGGCTCAAATTAAGTTGATCTTTTCTCCCAAGTTAAATTGGTTCTTCAGTTTTCTACTATTCATTCAATCACTTAGACTTGAAATTTGAGAATTATCATTAACAGGTCATTCTCTGTAACATCTCAACTTTGAATTGATATTTTATCTGCATTAAATTTCAGGTTTATTATTTTTTGTTTCTGACCAATAACAGCTTATCTTGGCCTGCCTCCATTCCTGTCTGTATATACCAAATATTCATCTAATTTCCCTAAGCTCTTCTTTTGGCTTTTCTTTCAATCATAATTCTAACCAATTTCCTTCTTTGGGTCATTTTTCTTTAAAAAAAAAAAACAAAACCTGACAACAGCTATATTTGCTTGTTGAGTAAAATTTGTTCAGGTTTACTTATAATGATAATCCTCTGTTTATGTTCTTATAGCCCTTTAGATTTTTTAGTGTTTTGAAAACCTGTTGCTCTTTATCTTCAAAGGGTGGATAGTGTTATTCCTCTTTTAAGCATAAAGAAAATAGTGCAAATACCTTTGCCAAATATGATTAGTACAAATATATCTGCCCCATGGACTGTGGCTGGCTAGGCTTCTCTGCCTATGGAATTTTCCGGGCAAGAATGCTGGAGTGGTTGCCATTTCCTGTTCGAAGGGATCTTCCTGATCCAAGGATCAAACTCGTGTCTCTTGGATCTCCTACATTGGAAGGCAGATTCTTTACCAATAATGCCACCTGGGAAGCCCACATCTGCCATCAGCCTCCTGCATACCTTTCCCCATATTTCTCTTTTCCCTTGGGCTATATCACCTTGCCATTTTTCTGTTTATCTTAGTGCTACCAATTCTTCAAGAAGCTCCTTCATCCATGAAGGTTTTTCCTACTGTTCTCTGTATGCAGAAATATTGGTTCCTCTTCCTATCTTGGTCATATTTGCTCAATAAAATATAGTAATTGAATATTTACTTGAAGAAAAACTGGCAATCTTAAACTTTTAATTTTAAATTCCTTTGTTCCTTCCTTGAAGGGGTACTAGACACCCTGTATAGGTTATTCTGATTGTCAAATTGGTGTTAAGAATTGGGGACAAAGATTATATTAGGCTTTGTTAGATACTCAACCAACTTTAGTCACTCATAGTGAGATATACCCATTGTATTTAAGGTAATAACTCTTACAAGAACAATTGTGCCCGTTTATTTTTATATACATGCTACTCACTGCATTTTAAAACTGTTTAAAGCAGTTTCTTCAGTTTAAATAAAAGTAGTATTTTGACTTTTAGGTATTCAGAGTTTAAACCTGCTAAATAACTGGCTTGTTAACTCTTCAGATCATCATAATACCAAGTGTGACATAACTATTTTGTGTGTCAAAGTAATTTTCCTCCAATACAGTTTTCCCCTTTAAGAAGTTACATACTTTTATTTCTGTTCTAAAATAATGGAACTTGAAATTCAGACATCATTTTATCCTAAAGCAGTCCTGGGAAATAGTGGCGGTATCTGTCTTATTATAGGAATTCTTGGCTCTTGGGCTTAGCAACAATCCTGAGGAGGCCTTGCCTGCCCTGAGAGCAAGGCGAGAAGTTTGGGAAATGTGCTCTATTTGGTAAAAGGTAATGGCGTACAAGGTTCAGCTCATTCGGAGTTGAAATTAAACTACCTCATAGTTATTTGACAGAAAACGGGTTGGCGTTCAGAATGAGTCTGTCCTCTGCTTTGTTTTAAGCCAGTTGTATTCCAAAGATACAAGTAAAGAGAACAATTTTTTAACAAGTTGAAGCAGGGTAGCTTTTCTTTTAGGAAGCAGCATGTGTGAAGCCCTTCACAGTGTTGGTATTTCTGCCTTGCTTTCATCCTCCTAGCTGGTGTAATTAGAAATTAATCCTAGGAGAAACTTTTTGCCTAATTCTCTGTGGGTTGTCTCTTTGTTAAATTATAAAGACAGACTGTGTTTCATAAGCCAAGAAATGTAGGGAGCACAATTCAATTGTACGTGTAGGGGGGGTACACTTTTTCACACCATTGTTTTAGATTTCCTTCAAGTTCAGTATACAACCAGATGGATTACACGCAGAGCATGATAAAGTTGATTGATTGAGCAGCATGCCAGGACCTGAAAGGTCATATTTTCACCTTGATTCATTGAAATCAGGTAGACACACAATTTAAGTGACTTCAATCAAATCAGAATGAAATGTTAAAATTGTTACCTTGGACATGTTTAATAACAGTAAAACATTTCCTATTCTCACTTTTACACATTCATGCCATTTTGTTACAGATATTTAAACAATTTAGAGATTCCTCAACACAATAAAATTTTTTAGTTTATAAAGCAAATACCCCAAGAATTCTTAGTGAAAATAATAGAGTATGGTTTATTAAAAACTAATTTAAAAGGCAATTGATTTGAGAATGACACAATCCAGATGAGAGTTTTTTTAAAAGAAAGTGAACCTGAATATCTCCATTTAACTTTGCATACCATAATGTTATCGGGTTTTCTTGATGGCTCAGTGGTAAAGACTCCACCTGCAATTCAAAGACACAGGAGATGCAGGTTTGATCCCTGGATCGAGGAGATCCCCTGGAGGAAGGCAACCCACTCCAGTATTCTTGCCTGGAAAATTTCATAGAGGAGCCTGGTGGATTACACTCCACAAGGTCACAAAGAGTTGGACACAACTAAGTGACTGAACACACACACACAATGATGTTGTTTGGATTATTAATGGCCTATATACACAAAACACACACACACACACACACACACACACGGAGGAATGATTTAACTAGATTTTACTAGAAGAAGTAGATTTAATTAGAACAGTTAGTGTCTGAAGGGATAATAGGAATATTTGAGAAATGAATGAAATTTGTGAAACTCCCTCTCCTGACCTCTTTGTTTCCTTTGTTTCAGAAAACTTCTTTCACACAAGAAGCATGAATGATAGAAGGTACTAAACAAATGTTCATTTCCTTTTTAAAAAAATTTTACTGAAACATAGTTGATTTACAGCATTGTGTTAGATTGGTGTACAGCACAGTGGATCAGTTATACATACACATATTTATCACTATTCAGTTGCTAAGTCGTGTCTGACTCTTTGCAACCCCATGGATTGCAGCGTGCCAGGCTTCCCTGTCTTTCACTATCTCTTGGAGTTTGTTCAAATTAATATCCGTATGTCCACTCTTTTTTAGATTCTTTTCCCATATAGATCATTACAGAGTGCTGAGTAGAGTTCCCTGTGCTACGCAGTAGGTTATTAGTTTTCTGTTTTATGTATAGTAGTGTGCACATGGCAGTCCCAGTCATCCAATTGATCCCTCTTCCATTCTTATCCTTTTTCCAACTTTCAGCCTCAACCATGGCCGGCCCTGTGCAGCCTTCCTTCATCAGGGCTCTCTGTTCTCTTTGCTTGGGGAGTCCCTCAGAGATCCAGAATCGAAGGTCTCTGACTGCAGCATCCANTCCAATTGATCCCTCTTCCATTCTTATCCTTTTTCCAACTTTCAGCCTCAACCATGGCCGGCCCTGTGCAGCCTTCCTTCATCAGGGCTCTCTGTTCTCTTTGCTTGGGGAGTCCCTCAGAGATCCAGAATCGAAGGTCTCTGACTGCAGCATCCACCCTGATCCCTACTTCTGTTCTCACCCTTTATTCCCAGAGTTTGTCTCTTCAAGTTCCTCTCAGTAATTGGCTATATTTCTTGAGTTAAATGGCAGAGTTTAGAAGAGCAGGCACAGGGTAAGGGCTTTTATAGCTACCATCAGCATTACCACCACCACCAGTGGGGAGCATTCTGCAGATCTCTAGTGTCTTCCCAGAAGCAAGAGCCCCTCTCCAGTGTCTGCTTCAAAGGAGTCTCTCTCATGAGGAGATGTTCACCCAAGCAGAGCCCTGTGGTTCGGATCTGTACAGGAAAGGAGGTCACAAGGGCGATCTCAAGCTGGATGCTAGGATTATTCTAGCAATTCGGGTTTCTGCACTACAAACATAAATTTTGTCACTGAATTCATTGGTCTGGCCTTGTTTCAAAGAACCATCAAGTAGATTTAATAAGCATGGAAGTTGATGCTACTTATTTTTAGGTTTAGTAATAGTATGACCTACTCTGTAGAGTTTTCCTGTTGTTTTATTTGCTAAGTCATGTCCGATTCTTTGCAACCCCATGAGACTGTAGCCCTCCAGGCTCCTGTGTCCATGGGATTTCCCAGGCAAGAATATTGGAATGAGTTGCCATTTCATTTTCCAGGGGATCTTCCTGACCCAGGGATCAAACCTTCATTTCCTTGCATTGGTAGATGGATTCTTTACTTTCTGAACCACCTGGGAAATCCAGAATTTTCTTAGGGAGTTATCTTTTCCTCATCTTTTACAATATAGTTTTCTACCTTCAGATGTTATAATCTTTTTTGTATGGTAATAAATTTAACTTTTTCCTGTGATACTAAGAGTGAGGCATCAGAACTTTTTTTCAGTTTGTAATAGCAAATAAAGTAAAAGCTAGTATTTATTGTGCTAGCCTCTGTTTTAGGTGCTTTACATGCGTTCACTCATTTAATTCTCATAATAGTTCTGGTAGTGAAGTACTGTTTTTCTACACTTGAGAAAAGTGAAGTACAGAGATACATTCAAGGTAAATCATGGAGCCAGGATGCAAAGCTGAGTGGTGTGGCTCTGGAGCCTGAGTCTGTGAAGGCTCTAATCTGTAGCAACTTTAATTATTATTTACTTGAAATACTTCAATCCATATTTTTAAAGTAGAGCCTATATTAGTTTTCTGATGGTCTGTTTGACACACTCTATTATTTTCTTTATTAATAGCATTTTAAAAAGTATTACATTTTAGAGATATGTACATACATACATATACCCACATGTGTTATACCCACTTAGCTTATACCATCAATTAAATTGTGTGTTTCAGAGAGTAACATCAGGGGACTGATAGCAAAATGTGATGCTTTATTTTGAGAAGAGATTGCATTTCCCATTCTTAAAGCTCATTTTGATCTCAGTCTGAAATTAAAGAGGCTTCAAAGAAAGGCAATGCAAAAAAATGCTCAAACTACCACACAATTGCACTCATCTCACATGCTAGTAAAGTAATGCTCAAAATTCTCCAAGCCAGACTTCAGTAATATGTGAACTGTGAATGCCCTGATGTTCAAGCTGGTTTTAGAAAAGGCAGAGGAACCAGAAATCAANAGGGATTAGGGGCAGGAGGAGAAGGGGACAACAGAGGATGAGATGGCTGGATGGAATCACTGACTCGATAGACGTGAATCTGAGTGAACCCTGGGAGTTGGTGTTGGACAGGGAGGGCTGGCGTGCTGCGATTCATGGGGTTGCAGAGTCGGACACGACTGAGCGACTGAACTGAACTGATACTGAATGTATGTCTCGGGGAAGGCAATGTCACCCTACTCCAGTAATCTTGCCTGGAAAATCCTATGGAAGGAGGAGCCTGGTAGGCTGCAGTCCATGGGGTCCCGAAGAGTCGGATATGACTCAGTGACTTCACTTTCACTTTCATGCATTGGAGAAGGAAATGGCAACCCACTCCAGTGTTCTTGCCTGGAGAATCCCAGGGACAGGGAGCCTGGTGGGCTGCTGTCTATTGGGTTGCACAGAGTTGGACACAAGTGCTAAGTGCTAAGTCAGACACAGTGCTCAGTCGATTGAAGTGACTTAGCAGCAGCAATGTATGTCTGTCCTAATCCCCTCATTTTATAGATGAGAGAAGAAAACTGAGGCTCATAAAGGTTAAGTGATTTGATCGAGGTCATTTAGCCAATGCATGGCAAAAGATGTGTCTAGACTGTCTGTCTCACCATCTAGTGTGGGTTTGCAGGATTCCTCAAGGGAATCTCGAATATTTCTGCAAAATACTGTTAATGGAATCTAGTGTGCCACAGATCCTTAGTACTTTAGTCAGTAAAGGTATTTGCATTCATATCTTGGGTATTGTCAACATCTCATTGATCATCTTCAGAGATAAATATCAGAGGGCTGTTAGGAAAGTTGGTGGGTTTAAAAATTCTCCCTAATTTTCTGTCCAAAAGAGATACATTTGTAATATCTGACTTAGAAAGGCAAAGAATTGTTTGGGATGGGTAATTGCCAGCTTGACATTTGTTATTATGACTTTGTCATTTTTACCCTGTAGTTTATGAAATCTGCTACTGTATATTGCCCAAAGGCTTTGAAAAATCAATGGTTGCATTTTAAAGCATATAGAATATAATAAATTAAATGCCACAATTCACATTGTATAATTTTTAAGACTTTGGGGGAATCTGAGCATACCAAGGTCAGCCTATTCCTGGGGTATTAAGAATACTGGAATATATTGCTTCCAGCTCATTGTACTTTCTATATATTTTATGGTGTGAATTTTACTACACAAATGTGCAAATGAGAATATATTAAGTGAATATATACAGATAGAAGATTTTTTAAATTTAATGCACTTTAAGGTGCCTTTGTGGGTCTTGACTTATGAGAGGCCCGTAGACATCTGTTGTGCTGTCCTTTTATCAAAATATAGAAAGAGAATTAAAAATACGGATGAGCTATGTTTGTATGAGTTGAAAGATTTTGTAGGTGCTCCAAATGCTTATGAAAACTCAACCATGAAATTAATCTTTTTTTTACATGCCTTTATAATTCTTCATGAAGGTAAAATAGAACTTATTGACATATTCCTCTGGAGTTTATCTCACTAACTAAAAGTGTTCAAAATAGTTTAAGATGCAAACAACTTAAAGTATACTTCTTATATTTAAATAATTATTTCCCAGTGACTGGATTATAACCACCATAGACTAGACTACAAGTTTTCAGTGGACAAAACCTACACATATAATTCATTTTAATGTTGGAAAACACTGAGCCTAGCCCTGGACCCACAGGAGTGCCCATGACTCATGTTGAAATGAAGTAAGCTAACTTACTTCATTTCTACAGGTCTTGGTCACTCCATGCCCACATGATCTGGAGCCAGTCATTCTTGCTCACTTCTTTCACTGCTGTGAGGGATTTGACATTTACTTGTCCCTTCCACAAGTACTTCTACTGTGTGCTGGAAGATAACGAAATAAGTTAAAAACATGGTCATTACACTCTTCTTGATGGTTCTTTTCTTCAGCTGCAAAGTTTTCAGGCTGCCTTGGGAAAAGATTTGCCCAAAGAGAAGTGTGTCTTTTGAGAACTTGGCCTAAGTGCTGCCAACTTCCAATGACTTTTGTAAATCTTGTCCCTTCTCTTGTCTGACCTTGGGACAGAGATACCAAGCCCCAGGACTGCAAGCCAGCCTTGAGATAATCTGAGTGTTTGGATCAGCTTGCATTACTGGTTCTTTCATTTTTTAAATTTAATTTTTTTTCCCAACTTTTAGTCACTTTTAATTGATAAAATATTTAAGATATTTAACTTTTTCAATGTTGTGATTTGATTTCTGTAGACACTGTTAAAAGATTCCCTCCACTGAATTAACAGATCCATCATCCCACATAATTAATTTTGTGTTTGCATGTGTATAATGTATATCATACTTTCTTTTATTCATTCATCTACCGGGGGTGTTTATATTGTTTCCATATTTTGGCTATCATGCTATCATGAACATTAGAGTACAAGTATCTCTTTGAGATAATGATCTTATTTCCTATGAGTAAATACCCAAAACTACCATACGGGTGGTTCTATTTTTAAATCTTGAGCGGCTTTCGTACTGTTTTCTGTTGTTACTGGTGTACCAAGTTACATTATTACCAGCAGTGTACACGTGTTCCAGTTTTTTAATTTTTTATTTTCAATATCCTCACCAGAATTCATGTCTCATCTCTTTGAGAATAATCATTCTAACAGGCATGAGGTGAGATCTTACTGTGGTTTTCATTTGCATTTCCCTGATGATCAGTGAGGTTGAGCACATTTTCATATACTTATGGGCCACTTGTATGTCTTCTTAGGAAAAAAATGTTTCTTCAGGTCCTGTGCCCATTAAAAAAAAATCTTTTTATTAGAGTATAACTGATTTACAATTTTTGTTTACTATGCCTAGTTTATTTATTTTTGCTTTTGAGATATATGAGTTTCCTGTATATCTTGGATATGAACTCCTTATGAGATATGTGGTTTGTGAATATTTTCTCCCATTCTGTAGGTTGACTTTTCATCTTGTTGATGGTTTCATTTTGTACAGAAGCTTTTCAGTTTGATGGAATTCTGCTTGCCTATTTTTCCTTTTGTTGCCTTTCCTTTTGTATCAAGTCCAAAAAATCATTGCTAAGACTAATGTCAAGGAGTTCACTCCTTTTTTTTTTTTTTTTATTTTTATGGTGNTAGGTTGACTTTTCATCTTGTTGATGGTTTCATTTTGTACAGAAGCTTTTCAGTTTGATGGAATTCTGCTTGCCTATTTTTCCTTTTGTTGCCTTTCCTTTTGTATCAAGTCCAAAAAATCATTGCTAAGACTAATGTCAAGGAGTTCACTCCTTTTTTTTTTTTTTTTAAGGAGTTTTATGCTTTCAGAGCTTAAATTTAGGCATTCTTCAATCATTTTGAGTTGATTTGTATATTTGGTGTAAGATAGATTTCATTCTTTTGTATTTGGCTATCCAATTTTCCCAGCATTTTGAGGCTCTCCTTTGCCCATTGTATATTTTGGTTCCTTTTGTTGAAAATTACTTTGCCTATATATATATATATGCATCATGGGTTTACATCTGTTATGCATGAGTATGCCTCTGTTTTTATGCCGATACCATACTGCTTTGATTCCTATAGCTTTGTAATATAGTTTGAAATCAGGAAGTGTGATACCCGCAGTTTCATTCTTCTTTCCCAAGATTGTTTTGGCTATTCCAGATAGTTTGTGGTTACACAGAAATTTTAGGTTTCTTCTTTGTGTTTCTGTGAAAAATGTCATTGGAATTTTAATAGGGATTGCACTGAATATCTAGAGAACTTTGGGTAGTTTGGGCATTTTAACTATATTAATTCTTTCAGTCCATAAATATGAAATACATTTTTATTTATTTATGTTGTTTTTAGTTCCTTTCATGAGTGCTATAGTTTTCAGCATATAAATCTTTTACCTCCTTGGTAAAATTTACTCCTGAGCAATTTTTAATGCTGTTGAATTTTAATATTCCTCTTTTTTAGTGCTATTGAAAATGGGGTTTTCTTCATTTTTTGAATAACTTATTAGTATATATTAAACACAACTGATTTTAGTACATTGATTTTTCTATTAATTTCAGTGGATTTTGGTGGTTTCTTTAGGCTTTTATATATATGATATATGATTAGCGAATAGAGACAATTTTACTTCTTCCTTTTCAATTTGAGTTGTTTTTATTTTCTTGCCTACTTGTTTTGGCTAGGACTTCCAAAAGTGGTAAAAGTGAGCATCCTTGGCTTGTTCCTGATGTTAAAGGAAAAATTTTTAGCTTTTCACTAGTGAGTATGATGTTAGCTGTGGGTTTGTCATATATGGCCTTTATTATGTTGAAGTACATTCCCTGTACTCACTTTGTTGAGCTTTTATCACAAAAAGATGTTGAATTTTGTCAGATGCTTTTTCTGCCTCTGTGAGATGAATGTATGATTTTTATCCTTCATTTTGTTAATGCAATGTATCATGTTGACTGATCTGTGGATGTTGAATTATTCTTTCATCCCTAGAGTAAATCCTACTTGATTGTGATATACAGTCTCTTTAATATACTTTTGAATTTGTTGAAGATGTTTGCATTCTCTGAATAGATATAATCCTTAATGATCTCTTCCTTGGGTCAGACTTTTTGACTCCTTCCTTCTCATACTTAAGAGATTCTATCTCTATGCACAGTATTTTGTAAATAAAAGTCATAATGTGGTAAGACATACTTACATAAAGTTATGCAAACTTTGAAGTGAGAAAGACCTTTGTTTTCAGTGGTTGCTTTTGGTTCATGTTGTCCTCATTGCTGCATAATTGGCCTAGTCTCTGATGTTTTCTTGTCATGGATTTCTGTGTTTATCCTGTTTTTTTAACCTTACAACATTATATTTCTTTTACTGGTGTAGAGATTGCTTCAGCTTAATCCATCAGGAATTTTTCATTCAATTATTATATGTCTATAATTTCACAGTGGGAATGCTCCCAAAATATACTTGAAGTAGTCTCTACCCTTGAGGACCTCAGAAACTTGGAGAAGTGTTTTTTTCTTTTTTAATATGTTTTTGACATCTTAGATGTCAGTATAGGTCTTGGATACCAGAAAACTGAAAAGTCATTTGCAAATGTTGAAGCCAAAGAAGAACAGAAGAATGTTGATACTCCCTACTTCACTGGGTCTTTCTTCTCTTTATCTCTCTATCAGAGAGAGAGAAGAAGTAAGACCTGGAAAGAACTTTGCCCCTGTAATTTACATTTTCTGAGACTAATGTCATTACTGATTCCCTTAAAGTGAAAGGTTGTCACAGACTAATGCTTTAAGTACTGGTTGTAAACTTGGAATCTCTTCCAGCCCTCATCTGGTCGTAACCCCTGCCTGGAAATCCCTAGTAGGACCCTGACATGTAAACCCCTAAGAAGTAGTGACTAATTTTATATAAAATGTTCTATCATGAAGCTCATTGAGAAATTTCAAAACAAAAATTGCTAAAATCTGTTGACTTGTACTCGATGTCTTTAATGAAAGCTCTTGTGTTAAAATACAAAATATCCTCATAGATGAGAAATATGAAATGCCATTCATTTGAGCAACTTAGAGAACTACCCAAGTTCCAAAGTGGCAAGGTCTTTGACAGGTATCTTAGGTCTAGTTTTCTTGAAGTAGAGTCTGAGATGGCTTGCTAGTACAAGTTTTGTAGAGAAAGGGTGCTTTCAGGTGAACTTGTGAGGCAGTAGGGGACGCTAAGGACAGGACAGAGGAAGGATAGCTTCAGTGTGTTCCTCTGGAAAGACCTGGAAGAAGAAATTACGTGGAGTTGAGAAAAAGAGCTAGCCCTGGTAACCCACATAAGTCAGTCGTTGACTTGTCTCTCTATCACGTCTCTACCCTCAGTCCCCAAGTGTGACCTCTCAGGCCTTTCCAGAAAGTTTGATTCCCAGCGACTGAGAATAGTTCTGTGGAGAAGGTTATAGCTATGAACACGTGACAGTCACACTCATGAGAGCTGGGGAGTGAGTATTTGATCTATAAAGAGAAAGAGTGGTGGAGAAGCATGCTAGCACCGTCACCCACAAAAGACTTGGACAAAGTTCTCTGAGGGCACAGAGACAACAAAGGTTAATTCTGCTTGGTAGAGATGGAATTTTTAGTCATTGACGACAGTGTAAGACACTCAGGAGTTAAATTTAGTAGAGTGGTATGTGGGTATGTGTTTATGCGTGACAGAGACAGAGAGAGGAAGAGATCATAAATGGGGTAGGGAGGGAAATAAGGGGACAGATTGGGACTATCTACTTCAAAAATGTGCTCTGATATTTAAAAGCTTAATTAGATAGCTTAATTGTATCTATATAATCTTTCACCAGAATAGGAAAAAGTCACACTGATCTGAAGGCTAAAGATGAGTTGCATGTCTTCCCCTTGAAGCCCATAATTTAAGAACAGTGTTGTAGTGTTATTGTTGTTTAAACAATTTTGCAGCTTTAGACTATTAAGCACATGTCACAACACCAGATTATCATTTGACAGGTTGCCGTAGAGTAGACATTGTCCTCTCTGCACATCCGTCAGGTCACCCAGCTCGAGAGGTGAATTCCTTCCTGGAGGGCACGGGAGGCGAGGGATGGAGATCATTGGAAATAAACCCCAGGAAGCTTTATAGCAGCATTGTAGATAACCACAGCTGGGAAAAGATCATCTTTCTACCAGTGCTCTTATTATAGAGCTTTGGAGTACAAATACTTATTGAAAAATAACTGATTTTAAAAATTCCTCCATTGTTTGCTATTTCTACCATCTGGTTCAACATTTACCAGAGCGGTGTTAGCATAATTAAACTAGCACTTTTCTATCTCACCTCCCTCTATTCTGGTGTGTACTGTAACTAATATGTTCATTTTTGTTCACAATCTTTTTGACAAGATATTTATAAAATTAGTAATATATTAATTGAAACTGTAATGAAGGATGAGCCCCTTATTAATCTTTAGTTATTTTTCAAAGTGAAAGTAGAAGGAAAAACACACACAAAAAGCATATTTGAGCTGATTGTTATTACTGTGGTACTGTGGTGATGTGCAGTTTTTACTTTTTCCCACAACATGGATAAATTAAGTGACTATAAATTTTTAACAACAGTGAGTAAGCTGATGAAGATCAAGGTGACACCTTCAAGAGCTCATTGAGTTCAGGCTTGGGGCCAGCCTCCTAGTACAGCACTTATGATCTGTTTTCTCTGGCCAGAAATCTTGTTTTCCCCTTCTGTTTTGCTTAGCATCTTAGGCAAATCAGTATTTGAGTCAGACACATCATTTGTTGATATGATAGTATTCAGCAGTTCTCCCTCAGACTCAGTTAGTTTGCATTTTTTTTCTGCAAAGAGGACCTACTTACCATAATACCTGTAATTATGGCAGTGGGATGCTCATGACCTTTGTCGCAACTGCTTGGTTTTAGCTAGAGCTTTTGTCTTTGAACCAGAGTCACAATCTTAAGTATCTTGTAGAAGGGCCAGATAAGAAATGAAAGTGAACTCTGTTTAATTTTTATAAGTATTTACTTTGTTTCCTCAAGTAAAGCATCACTGGAATTCTGACCGATGTGACATCACAATAAGTAAACAGTCTTCATCGAAGGCAATTAGTTTTGGGGATGGGGGAGGGGGAACACAACTCTCCAAAAGGTAGTGATCACTGACAGTTTTGTGGGAAAAAATCTGAAATCTCTGTACAACTTTATGCATTTGGAATATTTAAATTAAACTGTGTTGGTCTAATTTCTTCTGTTACCATGAACCAGTATTTTTCCTTTATAGTCCAGTTTCAGTCCAGCTAAATTACTTGTTATGCTTCCAATCACTGTGGCAACTTGCTGATCTCCCATCGGTGCCCCAGTGCTGAGCTCTCACTATGTTTACATTGTTGATTTTCTGCAAGTGACTTCACTTGGTGCTCTGCATGGGATGCTGTTTGACCCCTGGGGAGCATTTGACCCTGTGGATTGTCCCAGCTTCCTTCTTCCCCGACTTCTCTAGTCTCTCCCTCTTCTGCTTGTTTCTGGATTAATTCTCTTTCAAGTCTCCAGCTCTTTTTCTTAGGGGGTCCTGGGTTCATCCCCTGCCAGCCTCCCTCACATCGGGGCTTGTCCCAGGATGCTTCCTTAGATTCTTCTGTTCCCTTTCTACATAGTATAGGAAGTGAAAGCTTTAGAATTTGAAACAAGGCAAGACAAAACAAACACAAAAACTCTAGGTTTGAACCCTAACTCTGCTACATACTAGCTCCATGACTTGTAGAAAGTTATTTACATTTTCTTGTTTATAAATTAAAGGTTATAGGTTATAATACTTCCATCCTGAGCAACAAGCTGTAGATACATGTGATTTTTGAAAAGTTATTCACTCAAACCCAGTGCTCTGTGACAACCTAGAGAAGTAGGATGGGTTAGGAGGTGAGAGGGAGGCCCAGGAGGGAGGGGATATGTGTATATCTACGGCTGATTCACACTGATGTATGGCAGAAACCAGCACAATATTGTAAAGCAATTATCCTTCAATTAAAAATAAATAAATTAAAATTTAAAAAGTTATACACGCAATGCTAGCCTGTAGACTAAACTCATAAAAATTCTACTTTTTGCTTTTGTCTCTAAATAGTTATGGACCATCTAGGTTCCTTGACTGTGAACTCGTCAAGGTGGATAAACTTGTTTTCTTGGATACCAGCACCGCAGTAAGTGCGTGGCACATAAACGTCCTCACTAAATGGTTGCTGAATGAATGGATATCCAAAGAAAACACTTTCACTGAAATAGTGATTCCAAAATTTAATAGGCCTTGGTGATCTCTCACCTGAACTCTAGATCTCTCTTGCCAGTTCTTACTCTGTTTCCCTCTGAACACATCAAGGCAAGCAGGTCCATGAGCACATCCTTTTCTCAATCTGGCCTCCTGTCCCTGTGGTACCGACCATGAACTGGATGCCACTGTACTGTCGCTTTGTCCCCAGACCCCATATCTAGCTGGTTCCCCAAATCATCATTGCAGTATTCCCTCTCGCTTCTGTTCCCACAGACAGGCCAGGTTCAGACCTATCCCTTCTCGTTTGCATTGCTACACTAGTTTTATAATGTGACTAGCTTCCTCTCTTTTAGTTTGGTCTTGAAGCAGTGTCTGTGCTATTCCTAGAGCGAGTGTTATGAAACTCAAAGCATCCAAGTAGCATGATAGCATAGTAGCTGTCCTAGCTGAAGCCTCCACAGATGGTGGGAATGGCTTCTCTCAGTTAGCTGGGAGCTCAGTTTAGAGTTCAGGCAGGGGCTTAGAATTTAGGCTCCCTCTTTCAAACCCCTAAGCCTCTTCCGTTTGACCAGAATGCCTTCCCATTAGGATATATATATGCCAGAAATCTAGCAACTTAAAAAAAAAAGAGGGGGGATGCATTTTTATGTAAGGAAAGTTTCAGGCTCCTTTTTATTATATTAGTGGAAGAAACTGAAACATTGCACGAAATGTAAGTCGCAGAAACTCAGCAGCGGCAGAGCCCGTGAGAGTTCCCAGATCTGAATCATGAGTTTGCATCTTTCCTCTTGACTGCTGCTGCTCCTCGAAATTTACAAATGTACATGTGAGAAAAAATGCTTCTCTCTAAAAATCCCGGGGTAAGAGTGAAAATAAGAATCCAGATAATAAAGTGTAGCTACAAAAGGGAGCCCACTTAGTTTGGAAAAACCATTACTGTATCAGAATGATATATCTGCAAGTGACTTGCATGAACATATTTTATGAGCCTGCCAGCATGTTTTTTGTGGTTCCCTGCAGCAGATATTGCTCTTTTTATTACTCGTTAGCCACTTAAAATCCAGCCCAATTTTAACAGTACTAAAAGAGCAAGGAAATTTATTTTAAAGAAAAAGGCTACATTCTTCTTAACCAGAGTCATAATATTAATACTTAAAATGCATAGCAACATGCTGGGAAAATGGGATAGTTATTTAGATATATTATAAAATGTAGCCCACCACTTTGATGTGATTCACTACTATTTCACCAAACCAATTTAACAGTATCCTGTAGAGAGGGAATAGTGCAATTAAAATTAGTAACAGAGATTTTCACATGCATAGATCTAAATCAGGGTAGGTTGATAATGAATTAAGTAATTTTGCTTCCTTGCTTGTGAAGTTAGATCCGTAATAGATGCATCCAGGATAGATTCATGTTTGAAGGACTTGCCTACACACAGCATTCTGACTCGATTGACAGTATTCCCAGTTGTTTTCTTCCTTTTTTTTTTTTTTTTTTTTTTGCCCCTACTCTTTGGCTTTGATGAGGGATGTTAAGTATGCAGTCACAATAAATTAATATAATTTGATTATTTGATAACTGGACCTGTTTCAGTAAAGGCCAAATCCTTTCAAAATATAATTTCCCAAATCTAATTTGTAAGAAATCCGAGCCACAAACTACATGTGAGTCTTTATATAGATACTCTAACTTTTCTGTACCAAAACACACAATAAGTTTGTCTCATCATTTAGTTGTTATTGAGTTGCTAAGTCATGTCTATTTTGTGACCCCATGGAACTGTAGTTCACCAGGCTCCCCTGCCCATGGGATTTCGCAGGTAAGAATACTAGAGTCGGTTGCCGTTTCCTTCTCCAGGGGATCTTCATGACCCAGGGATCGAACCTGCATCTCCTGCCTTGGCAGGTGGATTCTTTACCACTGAGCCTCATGTTTTAGTACCTAGTTTTATATGAAAGCACCAAAGGCACCCACATAGGTATCACCCTAGGGGATTACTGTGTATCAGTGCTTGCCGGTTCAAACTTCCATTCTGAGACTGAGTGTGCAGCAGTAGTGTGCAGTGAGTGGACACTGTGTGCTGAGGACTGTGTTAGCACTGGACCCTAAGATTTGTTGTATTCATCATTTCTACCCTGAAAGTAGGAATCATTTACTCTGAGGAATTTGATAAACAGTTGTGAATANACCCTAGGGGATTACTGTGTATCAGTGCTTGCTGGTTCAAACTTCCATTCTGAGACTGAGTGTGCAGCAGTAGTGTGCAGTGAGTGGGCACTGTGTGCTGAGGACTGTGTTAGCACTGGACCCTAAGATTTGTTTGTATTCATCATTTCTACCCTGAAAGTAGGAATCATTTACTCTGAGGAATTTGATAAACAGTTGTGAATATACTGTTTCTATGACTTGATAAAAGTGTTAAACATACTCACCAGAGTAACACAGAAGTAGTGAGGATGGGAGTGAATGTAGTTATCACAACACTTAGAAGGATTTAACTTGTCTTCAGCCACCAATGGTTATCTGCAAGGTTTGTGTTCTGTATCCTACATACTGTACCTGAATGGGTGGNTATACTGTTTCTATGACTTGATAAAAGTGTTAAACATACTCACCAGAGTAACACAGAAGTAGTGAGGATGGGAGTGAATGTAGTTATCACAACACTTAGAAGGATTTAACTTGTCTTCAGCCACCAATGGTTATCTGCAAGGTTTGTGTTCTGTATCCTACATACTGTACCTGAATGGGTGGCCTTTTGCCATGTTAGAAGTAACTATGAAACCAAATGTTTATTTCTGTCCCCTGATCTCACTGCTCTAAACAATAATATTTATTCCGAAGAATACTGCTCCATTTTAAAAGAAGTATCAGTAATATGGCTTATTGGAAAACTTATGGATTTCTGAGACAAAAGGACATAGATTCTAGGATGAATCTCAACTTCCAGTTCAGTCCAGTCGCTCAGTCGTGTCCGACTCTTTGCGACCCCATGAATCGCAGCACACCAGGCCTCCTTGTCCATCACCAACTCCCGGAGTTCACTCAGACTCACGNTTTTTTTTTTTTTTTTTGAGCTTTATGTAGTCCCTTCATCTGTAAAATGAACATAATAATGGTAATTAATTTCACAGGATTATTGTGAGGATCAGAGATAATGGACAGGAAGTACTTGGCATATAGAAGGCACTTTATAAATTATGATAAACAAAAATTATGATTATTTTCTCATGCCTTAAGATAAATGACAAGATGATAGCAGAATGTCTGTAAAGAATGGTTGGTAGAAGTTAAGGAGCCCATGTTTTTTCATCCACTCATCATGTGCTTTGGGAATACTTGCTGGTATTAGAATGCAGGAATGAACATTATGAAGCCATACCTTTGCCAAGCTTACATTCCTTGGTGAGAAAGTACACAAATATACATAAAATGTATGACAAATGCTACAGACGAAACAAGCAGTATAAGAAGGCAGAGAGTGTTATGGGATGATATTTTAGATAGTGTGCCAAATATTTTTTCTTAAAGTTGTTGTTGTTATCCAGTTGCTTAGTCTTGTCTGACTCTTTGTGACCCCCCATGGACTGCAGCATGCCAGGCTTCCCTGTTCTTCACTGTCACCTGGAACTTGTTCAAACTCATGTCCATTGAGTTGGTCATCCAACCATCTCATTCTTACAGAGAGAAATCCAGAAACTTGGTAATATTAGCCACTTAAAAAAAAAAAGACTTTCCTGTCTTTTATATAGAACTGCTTTATTCCCAGGGTAGATAATCAGGTGGGGAGGCAGGATGGTCAAATGGGAGACATATGGATGTCAGAAAGTGGGCAATCTGATTTCTAGTCCCGCCTCTAGCACTGACTAGCTGGCTGCCTTAGACAGTTCCCTTTATCTGAGCTTCGATTATTTCATTTGTCAAAGTTATCAAGTGCCTACTATGTACCAGGGACTTTTGAATAGGGAAATGAACATAACCAGTAAATGCCATCAAGGAATTTGCTTGTTTTCAAGGGAAGGTAAATCAGCAAATGCACGTGTGGTATCCGTTGTAGGTGCTATTAAAGAATATATATAAGGCAGGGCAAAGGAACAGGGTGTGACAGGATGGCATTTCAGATGGTATTCCAACTGTTTCATGTCCCTCTGAGATACAGCATTCCCTCAGTGAAGTGAAGGAGCAAGTTACGCAGATCCCTGGGAAGAGATAGAGGAAACAGCATTGTAGAAGCCTCGTGGGAGCAACACTGATTGACTCTAAGAAAGGCAAGTTGGTTGGTGACACTGGAGCAGATAAAAAAGGGGTAGGGCAAGGAGATGAGGTTGGGACTGTAGCCAGAACCAGACATAGGCTTTGGATTTTATCTTAGAGGGAAGGAGGCCACCAGAGGGTTTGAGATAGAAACAGATGTGATTGGAATTTTAAAAATGATTACCCTAGTTACTATGTAGACAGTAAACTAGGAAGGACTAAAGTGTGAGCAGAGAGACTAGTTCAAGAGACTGTTGACTGCAGAAGTCCAAGTGAGGGAGAAGGGGGAGCTACACTAGGGTATGCTGGAAGATGTGAGAAGTAATCAGCTTGAGGATATATTTTGAAGATTAATTCCTGCATAATCTCATAATCTATTGATATGGATTTGAAAAAAAGGAGTCAAGCCTGACTTGAAAAATTTTGCCTGAGCTGCTGACTAAATGATGGGGACCACACGACAGAGGATGAGATAGTCGGGTGGCATCACCGACTCGATGGACATGAGTTTGAGCAAGCTCCAGGAGTTGGTGATGGGCAGCAGCGCCTGGCGTGCTGTAGTCCAAGAGCTGGACACAACTGAGTGACTGAACTGAACTGCTGCACAAAAAAAAAAAAAAAAAGAAAGAAAAAGAAGTTCCTGACTAACTAAAAGGTTTGAAGAGGGGAGCACCCCCAGTTCAGTTTTGCAAAAATTAAGGCGTTATCAAGGCAATTGGATGTGCATTTGTTATGAGTGTGTGTCTGGTGTTTAAAACCAGAGGACTGGGTGAGGCTACCTAACAATTAACGTAGATAGAGAAGGAAGAGTTTTGTGGAGGGAGCCCTAGGGTCAACCAATATCTGCAGATCAAAACAAGAAGAGGATCCAGCTCAAGTATTTCAGAAGACCCAGTTAGTGACTTGGTAGGAATGTCAGGACATTGTAGAGTTCTGGAATCCAAGTGAGAAATGAGTACCTCCAGAAAAGAAGGGGAAAAAAAAAAAGAAGATAATACGAAAAGCACAGAAAGAAAATATGCAAAGCATATTAAAGATATGAAAACCGCTACTTGAACAATTCTTCNGGACATTGTAGAGTTCTGGAATCCAAGTGAGAAATGAGTACCTCCAGAAAAGAAGGGGAAAAAAAAAAAGAAGATAATACGAAAAGCACAGAAAGAAAATATGCAAAGCATATTAAAGATATGAAAACCGCTACTTGAACAATTCTTCTAGCTCACCTTGATCTTACAATCTGGTATAAATTAGTGACGTTCACTCACTTTCCAATTAAAAATTGTGCATATCACCAAAACGTGAGCTACAAAAGGAGAGTAAACAGATTTGAAATTAAAGCATCTTATGTTTGGTAATACTGAACTCAAGTATATCAGACCACNCCTTGATCTTACAGTCTGGTATAAATTAGTGACGTTCACTCACTTTCCAATTAAAAATTGTGCATATCACCAAAACGTGGGCTACAAAAGGAGAGTAAACAGATTTGAAATTAAAGCATCTTACATTCGGTAATACTGAACTCAAGTATATCAGACCACATTTTGAACCAAATGCTCTTATCTTATAAAGTATAAAGAAGCTCTATGTAAAAGTTTAATGCAAGTGTGTATATAATTTACATGAGCAGGAAGGACATAAAGATTTTGTCTTGAGGAACAGCATAATAATAGACATGAAAAGAATTACAGACATTGCAGTTAAATGAGGTCAAACTTATGAAATAGCTGTGCTATGAATATTTGAGTTAAAAGCTTATTCCTAAGTAAAAGCATCAGTGCCTCTCAAACTTCAGCATTTATCAAAAACAACTGGAGAGTTTATTCAACATAGATTGCTGCTTCGTACTCTCAGGATTGCTGATTCCATAGGTCTGCTTTTGGCCCAAGAATCTGCATTTCTAACAAATTCCTAAAGTGTTTCTTGCTAGTGGTCCCAGGGCCACATTTGAGGAATTACTCTATAACCTACAGCTCCTAGGGGCTGAGGTCCTTTTGGTTTTGTGTTTATTAAACAACAATAATAAGAGTAATGGTGACTTCATATTTATCTAATAATGTCAGGCCCTGTGCTAGACATTTTGAAATCATTATCTCATTTCATACCCAAAACAACACTGTGAGATAGAAGACATTTTATGTATGTGAAAGCCGAGTTGATCACAGGAGTTAAATAACATGCCCAGTTATCAACTAACAACTGGTGAAAGTGAAAGTTGCTCAGTCGTCCAACTCTTTGTGACCCCATGGACTGTACAGTCCATGGAATTCTCCGGGCCAGAATACTGGAGTGGGTAGTCTTTCCCTTCTCCCGGGGACCTTCCCAACGCAGAGACTGAACCCAGGTCTCCGGCATTGCGGGGCGGATTCTTTACCAGCTGAGCCACCAGGGAAGCCCAACGGAGGAAGCTGGGAATAAAAGTGCTGTCTGCTGGAACAATGCAGTCTAGAGCCTTGCTCGGAAAACTGTGGTGTGGGTTCCAACTGCATTGATGTCACCTGGGAGCTTGTTAGAAATGCAGAATCTCAGGCCTTTTCCCAGACCTCTTGAATCAGATTCTTTAATTTTAACATCCTGAGGTGATTCATCTGACCCTGAAGTTTAAAGTGCACAAGTATAGAGGACTTTTCAGCCTGATTCTGAACAGATAGGCAATCAGGAAACAAGGGGTAGAAGGAAGAATTCAGAACAAGTAGTAGTTTGGATTCTCTTTGAGATGACACCAGAATACAAAGCATTCCCCCCGGGGGATGAGAGAGGAGAGATGCTTCAGGGATTTGACTGAACCACATGAAGTTGCCACATTTTAACTATTTCTGAACTGCCGTAGCCGTGACCTGACAGAGCGAGGGACTCAAACTGAGCTACCTCTGAGACCCAAAGGTAGGCTGCAAATAAATAACGTCAGCTGATCTACTTTATTGTGAACGACTTGAAAACAAATGTCAGAGGCCATGCAGCCTGACCCTGTGTGGGGCCGAACCTGTGTGCTGAACTGAACAGATGGGGGCTGCTCCCCTGCCGCTCCCAAGGGCGGCTTAGAGTATCAGCCCAGCCAGGGCTTCTCTGGCAGCTTCAGTAGTGGTGGTGGCGTCAGATCTACAGTGAGGACCCTAACCTATTTCTCTTGGGCCAGTATCACTTTTCTGCTATCTATTCCAGTGTAATCATCAAAAACTGCCTTTCACTCTGGAAAGTGTCTCACTTTGGGTGATGAATTGTATGGTCACACAACTAATAAGAAAACTAGGGGGGGAAAAGTTATGTTTGGAAAACTACCCTCTTAAAATAATAGCAAGATTGGATATGAAATATTTAAGACTTAAGTAAAAATGATCTGAAATGAAACAAAGACGGTTTACCGCAGCCTGTTTTAAGATTTTTTAAATAGCCACAGAATGTAGTGGCAGGAGCATGATGAGCGTTGGAAGACCTGGGTCTTGATCATAGTTTTGCCATCCTGAAATTTTGGAAAAGTCAGAGAAACTCTTGTGAGTCTGTTACTGGACTTATGAAATGAAAGTAGTACCCTCTACTACTCCACTGACCCTAAGAGCTTATGCTGTTGCTGTTCTGCCATAATGAAGTATTTTGAAAACATTAAAGAGCTGCAAATGATGTTACTACAGGGGGAGTCTCATTCTATAAAGAAAGGAAAAATGAGGGAGAGAACAGGCAAATTTTGATCAGACACAAAATGGAGATTTACTAATGCCTTAAATTGAACTATGAAAGATAACTCTTAGGAACATAGCTGGTCCTTTTCCCCACACGGGGGAGAGCTACTCATTTTCAGTGAATTGTGAAGATACTTTGCCATCATAACTTAAGTGTCTCCCCCTCCATTAGCAATTCCAATCAAAGGGAATTAGTAAGAAATGAAAATAATATACCAAATCCTAATATTAAACCATAATTTCCTATACATTCCAATTTCTTTTTAAAACAAGATATTGCCTTTCATCTGTTACTGGATTTGTGCCTCTGATTAAGGAGATAAGAGTTCCTTTGAAGTCTCTACCCTCCTTGTGGTAATGAAGTTGGATGCATTTCTTGTCTGGAGGTGTTTTGAAGACCATTTGTGCTGTGGTCAGTGACTTCCTTTCTGTTTCTAGACTTAAGTACAGACTCTTTAAAAGAAAGATAGCAAATGAGGCAAAGACTAGTTCTCAGCGCCTCATCATGGGGCCTGAGGGTGTTAGGTTTCTTGGTTTTTCCGCTAGCCTCAGGAAGTCTATTGACCTTCATACTTAGACTCTTTTGTAATAGATGCTTTGAAGTAGATTTAAAAAATAATAATAATTTTTCTTTTTTGTTTACCTTCTTGGGCACAGAACTGTGTAAACAGTTAAGTATGCCTGAGAACATTGTTTTCCTCTTTGTCACAATTGTCCTGATTTCTTTATTTCCGAGAATGGTTGAAAAACATCATACTAAACTGATTAACTTAAATATGTTTTTAAAAGTTCTCTAGTTTTACTGTTACATATATTTATCTAATACTGTGCTTTGACCAAAGTACTGTCATTTTACTTGTTAGGGTTTGACAGTTGAGGGATGTGCAAGAGCAGAGTTAACGGTTTGAACCCATGCTATGTGGGTATAGTGTTATCAAACTAGTGATTCATTGGTCCACTTTTTTGCTAATGCTATGTCCTTCAGTCCTTTCTTTTCCATTGTAGGATAATGTTCCAAGCCTGTCAGTGTCCCAGATGCCCATATATTCCACAAAATAATGCCCAGGAAACACATGTGCCTTATGGAAATAGTGATGCCGAAACTGGTCCATTTGCTTGAATGTATTAGAGTCCATAAAAAGCTTACTCACAATTTAAAAACTGACTTTCTCCTGATTTCCATCTCTGGGATTGTCATTGTTTGCTCAGTTATAAAGTGGCTTGTTGACACCAAATATTTTAATAATTTGCTTCCAAGGCTTTGTGCCTATGCCTTTGAGAGGCTGGTGTAGTAATTAAACTGTCTTTTAGCTGAAATGCTTGCAAAGCGTCCAGTTCTGTGCCTGGCAGCTGGTGATGCATTATAGAGACATTGAGCTAATCGATTAAAACCGCAGAGGCATGGGAGTTGTCTGACAGCACTGTACTAGGATGAAATTAGTTGGAATTGCATGGTGAAATTAAGGGGAATGCAGCTGATTGCAGCCCTTCTGGGAGAGTCCTGGGTGAGAGGGACGCTGTGCGTTGATCCCTGTGTAATTAGGACAGCCATGTTTTAACAGTATTTCTAAAGTATTAAAATGGACTGGATAAATCAGCAGGGCTGCTTCCAGTGAACTTGGCATCCATCCACTGTGACTGAAATAACATGAAATTTTTCGGCTGCTAGAGAATGTGAAATTGGACTAATTGTCTTTTAACTAGTCTGCTCGACTGCTAGCCTGGAGCTAGACTGAGAAGAGAGGCTGGTTGGACTGCGACTGGGGGATGGAAAACTTAGATTCATGACTGTTATTTCAGCCCATCTGAATGGATAGCACCATCACATATTCAGACAGCTCTGATTTGTACTATCTCATCATTAAGATCCCCTCCTAAATATTTAAAAACCCATTTTAAAGTGGGATGCTTTGATTCAAAGAATGCAGGCATCTAATTCCTTGACTTATATAATAATTACTCATTCCCTTCTTGAGGTTCCCCCAGAAATCAGGGAGATTTAGGAACTTGTAACTCTCCCAACATCTGTCCACGTGTAACTCTGGTCTGAGGTTTATTCTGAGTGGAGCACATGATGCAGATAAGATACGCACACGACGCATACTGCTGATTCAGTGTGTCAAACAGAAGCTTGTTCTGTAATGACTGAGCGTTATGACTGGTCCAGCATACACTCTCTACTTGTGATTAAAGAGAGAGAGAAGTTAACTGCCACTCCTGTGGACACAGAGCTAGGTCGCCTGGGTGCACGGTGACTGCTCTAGTATGCATTGCGTCATGGTGAATTGCTAACACCAGGTAGCACTGTACTTTCCATGGATCCATAAATAAAAGGAGAATTTCTGAAGTGGAGACCATGTTAACAGTCTTAGAGCACTTATTATCCTTTATTTTTTAACGTCATTAAGTCACTCGAACTCAGGAAAGTTCTCCCGAGCACTATCAGTTTGTGTTCTAGAAGGTAAAGTATGTGTGCAAGCATACACACACACACACAGTGACATTCCAGGAATTCCAAAGAGATGTAGGGGTCATCTAACCACATGTGCTTGCCTTCAGAAAGGTGTGTTTACTTATCTTGCCTGGAAAATCCCATGGATGGAGGAGCCTGGCAGGCTGCAGTCCATGGGGTCGCTAAGAGTCGGACACGACTAAGTGACTTCCCTTTCACTTTTCACTTTTATGCCTTGGAGAAGGACATGGCAACCCACTCCAGTACTCTTGCCTGGAAAATCCCAGGGACGAGGGAGCCTGGTGGACTGCCGTCTATGGGGTCGCACAGAGTCGGACACGACTGAAGCGACTAAGCAGTAGCAGCAGCATCTATTCCTCCAGAGATGACTCTTTACAATCTGTCAGAAAGCCTCACACGAGACTGTCTCATTTTGATTCACTAGAGAATTTCTTGGTTTAAGTTGTGTTGTGGCATCAGGCTTAACATTAAGGAGTATCAGAAAAAAATAGTCTGGGGAAAAAAAAAAACCCTACTAATCATTGTGCTGTCTGCATGAAAGTTTTGGTTGTCATACATTGGGTTTCCTCTGTCTCAGGACCCAAGGGGAGAGGTTTCGCTCTGGTCCAGTGAGGGAATAATTCAGCTTCTCTTTGAGCTGCTAGTGGGTCTGTTTGGTATGGATCCTGCAAACAGGGTGAAGATCAGAATTGTGACCTCGCTCTGTCAAGGTCAGAGGACTTCATGGCATGTCCTTTGCTATCTCATTCCTCTCTTATCTTTCTCTTAATTCCCCATTCCTTTTCTTTTTTTCTTCATGTTTTTATTTTTTGTTTATTTTATCTTGCAGTCTTGTTTGTGTCATTTTAAAATAAAGTGTGACATTAAAAATAAAATAATTCTCATACACGTTTCCTTCATCCCAAAGTGCATACAACAAATACTAGAAGGAAAAAAGGTACAGTATTAGGTACACGGGCACTTGTTGCTTGTCTCCAAAATACCTCATGTGCCCTACTCTTTGGCTGTATTTTTGACCTGAAAGATATTGTTTATTCAGAGAGACAGTGTTCAAATCTTTTAAAAGGTTTTTAATCATATATCATTTCTGTGAATTCTAGAATTATAAATAATTGGTAGAAGCAATCCCAGAAATACATTAGACAGATGTGGATAGTATTTACCAGTATGGAGTGGAAACTATAGATGTGAGTTAAATGTAATTATGATACTAATGGAAATGAATAGCCTCTATATAGAGACCCTTTATATTGTATACAGTGTTTATTACTTATGACAATAATTAATGCAGAAGATTACTCTTATATCACCTTGGAAATGATCTTTTCTCTTATTTTGATAGAGAATAACTATTTCTTAAACAAAAAACCCTACTTTTTAATTTAATGTTTATGAATACTTTGCATGTACCTGTCACTCACCTAAACATTTCATGTCTGTGTATCATTTATAAGTGACAATGGCATTTAATATTCTCAACATTCATCTGTAGTATTTATGAGCTCTTATTTTACAGATGAGGAGGACAAAGCTTAGTGGTGAAAGAACCTGCTCACAGACACATAGCTAACAAAGGTTAGGTCTGATTGTTGAGGCCAGGCTCTGACCACCACACTAGCATGTGCTTTGGAAAGGGCCAAGCAGATGGAAAATATGACTTCCTAAGTGGCTTTCCTGCAGATTTCTTCTCTAAGATTAATTAAAGGGCTCATGGAGCACTCACTCCATTCACAGCATAGTCATATGGAGAATGAAAACATTCTTTAAATAAAATATCCATTTTGCACTCGGAGAAGCTTAAGAATCTGATTATGAGAAGTTGATCTCAGATGGCATGAGGAATAAAAATCAGTGAATGGCAGCTGGGGCCACCATAGTCAGATGGTTGCCTTCCTCCATGATTCCACACATGGATGGGAAGATGATCTTTCTAGTTACTGATCGAACAGAAACCTCGGTCACCATTATCTGTTTTATGAATTAAGGAGCAATTTATTCTGCATTTAAGGTGACCTAGATAGTGTACGAGGCACTGTTTAATAATTGAGTGAAACCTTTTCATCTGCATCATCCAAACCCAATGAGCCACCCTTGGGATAGCAGAGAGAGCCAAGAATCAACAGCAGTGAGACAGGAATGCCGTTACCCTTTGTTCCATCTCAAGCATAACCTAAGGGAAAGGGCTTGAATACATTTCCTTCTCTCTTCCTTGCTCCTGCCCAGCTGGTGGGAGACCGTGCCACTTCTCTCCTCCTCTAAGTCAAACCTGGGATGATAGTTAAGATTTTAGATAGCAACTTAGAATAACCTTTCCAGGACTTAGTATCAGATAAAGAACAATACCAAGGCTCAAAATTTGTCCGGTCTTCTTTGAACTGAACTTCTTAGAACAGCTTTCAGACAGTAAAGAAAGGCAAGGATAGGAATTAATATTGTGCAGTTGTTGTTCCTCATTGATAATAGGACATTTTATTGTAATAATCTCAAGGTACTATTACTGAATTTTGCATAAAATAGTACATAATAGTAAAAGTGAAGAGAAATGAGGGCAGTTTTCCTCATTTTTGACATTGTAGATAAGATCCTTCACAACTAAGCTTCTGCCTTTTTCTGCAGCCTCATGTCTCACACAGCCCTGTATACCCTGGCCCTACAGATCTCCCCTTCTGAGTGCCAACCTCTTTTCTCTTTACGTTCAGACACTTGCACCTCTCTCCTGGATTTCTTCCTGTCCCCTACCCCTGTTCCTTCCTCTTTAAAAGCCTAAATTTACTTCACTTTTGAAGACTCAGAGTAGAATTTAAATGTTTATGTATAGCACTTCTCCCACCATCTCTTACCAGTTAAAACTCAATTAGGTGCATACTCCTACAAACCTCTGTAGTACCCTGCATCCCATCCCATCCCCTCCCAACCCCTCCCATCCATCCCCTCCANGTCACGCGAGACACACTGGTTTTATATTTTTGAGGTATTTCACTTGCTGTTCAGGTACAAGCTGTCAATCAAGGCTAATCAAACTGGCACAGTTAACATGATACATCATAAAATTTCACAATAATGTCAACCTGTAATTCTGTCAATCTGGTTAAGGGAAATGGGCTAAAAACAATATTGTCATTTGGTAATAACACTCAGAAGGCATTACAGAATAATGTTGCCATCATCCCCTAACTCTGTGCCTGGCTGCTACCAGAGGCAGCCCTTGCTGCTAACAAATGGCCAGGTGGTCTAAGCCCATCGTTGCTGTTGCTACCGGTGAGATTTGGAGTAGGGCCACGCAAACGGAGGATGCTGCCCTGCAGCGTTTCTCCAGGCTGACCTCTTTGATGCATTACAAAAAAAAGCAACTGCCAGTATTTTTCAGGACTTGTCTCATGTGGTATAATGTGCACAGGCCTTGAGTATTCTTATTTATTCAGCCAGCTTACTTATTATACTTATCTTTCCCTTCTTATGAACCTACGTTCAGTGGTATTTCAAAAGCATCCACTTGAAAAAGCACGCACTTAACTATAAAACACAGGCCACCCATTACACAGAGTGATAGAACAGCTCCTTCTGTGAATGTTCTCTTTTGCTGTGCAGCCCCAGGACTTTGGGGCTCCTCATGGAATTAGAGAGATAAGAGATTCTCCACTCAGGGAGTGTTTAACCTTGACCTTCCCTGGGAATCCATGCCTATATAGTGGACTCCATTCAGTTGGCAGCTCTTTCTTATAGCCAAGACTACTGGATTATAACTCTTATATATTTCTTTCTCTCATGAAAGATAAACATAAATAAAATAAAAATAAACAAAAACCTTCGACAAATTATTATTTTAAAGCTGCAGAGATTTCCTGCAAGTATGTCTCACCCAGAAGCATAAACAAATGAAAGAGTAGAAGTCGAGCTTCACGGCTTGACTGGAGGAAGGGTCCAGACACAGCTTCCTCTTCCCCTGCCCTTCATGAGCACATTTTATAAATGGCTGATATACATCATTTCTTGTATTCCATTCTAGGACTCGCTATGCATTTTCTGGAATACATTTTGCCCTGATGAGAGACAAACTGTTTTGAAGGAACAAAGACTCACGAGGTTGAGAAGTTTTCAGGTTGCCATCTTGAATGCGGATGCATGTAAAGTTGCACGAGGGTCAGAGGAGGATGAGGAAGCGGTCTTGTCAGTACCACCACTGCACTGGTTACACTGCCTTAAGAATACCAGTATCACGTCCCGGCATGTCGTACCATTCGCATCAGTAGCGGCTCTGGTGACCGTCAGAGATTCTAGTAGTCGTCTCCTCAGGATTGAGCTTCTCTTGTAGACTGTCCTAGGCACTGGGCTGCATCCATGTTATTGTTCTTGCCCAACTCTCTTCATTGCTGCACATCCCTGACTCATAGTCTAGTGGTTCAACAGTCTTAAGATGTAGAAAAGAAAAGTGGAATCTACTGGATTTGGGAAATAATTTTAAAAATCAATTTAAAAGCATGGACAAGTTACTATAAAACTTAATTTAAGGCAGCAAAAGATGAAGGTGAGCATGGTAGAGATGACCCCTTCCTCCTCCTCTTGCTTCCCTCCTTTCTTCTTAATAAACGTTTATCGAGCATCTATTTAGGGTTAAAAATCTTGACAGACAATGAAGATACTAAAATCTTCTAAAAACCTTTTGATAAAACATTATGATTCAAGTGATTTGATAAGTATAACGATAGAAAAATGAGAGAAAACACTTAGGATGGCATCTAGCGTTTCCTTCATGAGTTTTGATAAGGAGTTTTCAATATAATAGAAAGCTCAATAAAACAATGAGTAATACATACAAAGGGCTTACCAGGTGACTGCTAAGTCACTTCAGTCGTCTCCGACTCTGTGCGACCCCATAGATGGCAGCCCACCAGGCTCCGCCGTCCCTGGGATTCTCCAGGCAAGAACACTGGAGTGGGTTGCCATTTCCTTCTCCAGTGCATGAAAGTGAAAAGGGAAAGTGAAGTCACTCAGTCGTGTCCGACTCTTAGCGACCTCATGGACTGCAGCCTACCAGGCTCCTCCATCCGTGGAATTTTCCAGGCAAGAGTACTGGAGTGGGGTGCCACCTGGTTGGTGACGAAGGAAGAGATCCGAAGAACAGGAGCTGCTCCAACACCTGACCAGGCAAATGGGGCTTCATGGCCTGGGTTCAGCTGGCATAGGCATCTAAGAAGCTTAGATTTTATTCTCATCTTGCAAATGGAATTCCCTGGTTATTGAACATGTTTGGTGAGTTGGGACATTCTGCCAATGCCTGTACCAGGTGGCACTTGTGGTTAAAAACCCACATAACAACGCAGGAGACAAAAAAGCATGGGTTCGATCCCTCAGCCAAGAAGATCCCCTGGAGGAGGGCATGACAACCCACTCTGGTGATATTGACTGGAGAATCCCCATGGACAGAGAAGCCTGGTGGGCTACAGTCCATAGAGTCACAAAGAGTTGGACACGACTGAAGCAACTTAGTACAGCACTGCACAATACATACATAAAGATTTCTTTGAGTGGTAAATAAGTTACCTTGAAAAAAGTAGAAGAAAGTATCTTGTAATTATCATATGATATAATTAATTGAAAAGAGAGATGCAAATTTCCAAAACTTAAAAGTGCTATATTTTGCTTATGGCCAGACTCTAGAGGTAAAACTAATCCCAAGAGCTATGTGTTCAGAATTCAGACGTTAGAGAATTAAATTAGTGTTAATATATGAAAATAAGCAGTTTGGTCATTGGGTAGTTCAAAGTAAAGGAAATTGTCATCTTTGATCACTAAATAATGGGTCATTAATCCAGGAAGGCTGTTTCCTGAAGAGGTGTAGGCAGCATGCCCTGCAGGTGCTTCATAAGGCAAGGTGAGTAAAGGGATGTTCACATGTGCCCATAGAACAAGGTGGAAGGCAATGGTGCCCTGAGTGTGATGCAGGCATACAGCTGAAGCTTAGAGAAGGGAGAGCTTACTTCTCTCCTGGGAAAGGGGCCTGGTTCCATGAAAAAGGTTTCAGTGGTTTCCTGTTGCACTTCAGCCATGGGAGTCTAAAATCATTCCCATGAAATCATAGTCTCACCCCCACCTGATTCTCTAGCTTCTTTTCATCACCCACATTGGCCTTCAGTGTCCTGAACTCTCCATGTTCTTTCCCTCTGCAGTGTTCAGATGTATTTCCTGCTGTGTCCCAGTGCCCATTCTTTCATCTGTTTTACTTTGATTCTCACTTCACAAAAAAATCTCATCTAAAGGGTAACTTGCTTAGTGAAGCCTTTTTGATGCCTCACTTTAGGTCTGGGTTCCTTTGTTATAAACTCTCAAGGGCTCAAACCTTGCCTTCCAAAGCCCTTGCAATTATACATCGATTGTCATGATGATTATTCAGTATCTGTCTCCTCCACTGACTGTAAGCTCCATGAAAGAAGGAATAATGTCTATTTTTGCCTGACTTTTTATTCCTAGTTTCTTATGATTGACATGTTTGAGACAGTAAAGACATCTGCATTTGTTGGCTAAATGAGTAGCTATGCTGGGCCTTAAAAGATGGTCAGGAGTTGCACCTTCCAAGACTGGAAAGTGAGGGAAGAGCATCAGCAGGGATCAGTGATGAGCGTGTCCTTAGAGTGTCAAGGATCTGTGAGGTCTGCCTTGGTCAGAGCCGCCTTGTGGGAAGGTGGGGCTGGATCACCAGAGAGCCCCTTGCCCTTGATTGTGATGCTGGGGCATTTGGAATCTTGGAGTGGAGTCTGGGTTGTTAAGAGAATGACTTCTCAGAACTCTAAGAAGGAAAGACAATTTCACAGGAGGACTAGACCAGTTTTATTTATTTCAAAGTTAAGATTTACGAAAGGATTTCAACAAAACTTGTAGTGATCACAAAAAGTGCAGTTATACAAAAGTAGTAATTTTGAATGAGAACAGCTTTAAAACACTTAAATGTTTATCATGTGTAAAACACCATTCTGACCACTGATAAGAAATGAGTAAAGTGTGGTTCTTGGCCCTTTCTGATGAAGAGATGGGAGGGTGGGGGATGAAGTAGGTAACTACACAGTTCAGCAAGGAACAATAGAATTTCCCCAGAGGACTGTGATGAAGACATACTGTGATGACCAAAACGGAATAAACACCTCTCACTCCTGTAAGGTGGTGGCTTAAAAGTGAGCCCCAAAGTTGATATCTTCCGTCTCTACCATTCCAGGGAGACATTAACAAGACTTCTTTTTAGAGGCCCTTTCTAGATCCTAAAAGCCTGACACCCTGTGCAGAGTGCATGGCTGACTGTCATTCCTCTCCAGCTCCATCCTGGCCTCCCACGGCCTTACCGGAAGCCCTCCAAAGGTTCCAAAGATAAGGCACATCCTACTCCTCAAATAAAGAACCCAACAACAAATGTTTGAAATACAAAGAAAGGCTGCTTATTGGCATCAACTCCACAGGATAACTTTAGGCTCTGTTGCCTGGTTAAAGCATATGGATTGGTTCTAAGTAAACATCATGACCTATAAATAATCGAGGTGATTATTCTCCAAACTTTTAGTTAGCATCCAAATGAGACATATTTCGTTTTAATATGGGAGTGTTTATGGTGCCCATAAAGAGTGATGTTTCAAACCTTTGTCCTATAGGGAGTAAAGTCTTTATTTATTGAAAGTTCAAGATGCCCTTTGGGGAAGGATGATATTGCTCACTTAGAAAAAAGTAGTCAACCAGAATGCAGTGGAATGGAATCAGAAATCCTGTCTGTTTTCACAAGCTAAGGCATTAATATAATGCTGTTGTGCTCATTCTTGTCCAACTCTTTGTGACCCCATGAACTATAGTCGCCAGGCTCCCCTGTCCATGGGATTCTCCAGGCCAGAATACTACAGTGGGTTGCCATTTCTTTCTCCCCAGGATCTTCCCGACCCAAGGATCAAGCTCACGTCTCTAATGTCCCTGTATGAATGAAAGAATGTTAACTTATTTGATCATCTATGCTACAGCACTTGTCAAATATTAAAATCTTAAAGCAATGCAAAGCATAACACACTCTACCCTTTGAAAGACAAGTACTCCTAGCTTCTTCCAAATGTTGCCATGAAATAACAGTAAAAATGCAGTCTTTGATTAAAAACTCAGGAATTAGTCTTGATTTTCTGATGCAGTTCTACTGGCAGAATGAGTTGAACCATCATTCTCCCATGCAGAGAACTATCTCCATTGAATATGTTGCTCATTCATCAGTGTCTCCTTTCCTAGGAACATATTTATGTAGACATTCAGTGTGTATACATATGTGCACACATGTGCCCCGTGCACCCATATGTACACATACCTGCCTACCTTGGTAATGAAACCTTCACATAAAAGGCTCTAATTTTCTTTCATAAATGCAGTTTCTTCCATGCCTACCTATCTGTCTTTGCAACATTTTTTTTTCCTTGATGTTAATTCAAGGAATTGATTTAAACCTATTAAGCCTAGTCAAGTCCTGTGTGTCTTAGATAATGTAGTCCTAGCAGATGAGGGCACCTGGGGTGCAGCTGCGAACCACCACGATATCACAATTATGTTTGGCTGGGGGTGTAACTATCTATATCATAGAGATCTGCATCTAGTTTTGCGTAGTCTGCATAAAAATTTGGTATCCTGTGATAGCTACAGAATTTTGAGTAGAAATTCTCTCAACTCCATTCTTTTTGATTCACATATAAACCGTCATGAAGTTAAACTGCCTGTAAATTGAGAACATAAGCTTAAAATGCAGTCTGCCTGGATCTAAGCCCAGTGCTGCCTTGTACTAGGAGCATGATCCGAGAAAGTTACCTGACTCTGTTTCCTCAGTTTCCTCACCTACCTCTGGGTTGTTTTGAGCATAAATACATTGACACACACAAAGCACTTAGATTACTCCATATCATATATCATATGCTGCCAATAAATGTCCTTCATTGTAATTATCTGGAAATGTTTATGCTGTTATTCATGATCTAACCAAAAATAAAATTATAAAAGTGTCTTGTACCCATAATGAATATAGGAAGATTTTAATCTCTGTATACCTTCCCTTTACTTTCATTTATCATTATTTTTAACTTGGAGATGCTGAGTATGTATTTTGCTAAAAATACTGCCCAGTAGCCAAATGGTTTCCATGATCTTCAGTAATTTGACTCATGGCTACTTAAGAAGCAAATAACAAAATAAACACACTAAAAAGAAAACAAAAAAAACCACACACTATATTAAGTGTTTTGGATTCTCTTTAGTCTTGCTGTCAGGAACCCTGCTGCTTGCATAAAGGAAGAATCCACCGCACATCTTTCCATTAGGAAGGAGTGGGTGCACTGACATTTCCAACTCTTTCAGGGGAGCCTGTCTGAGTTCGCCAGTTCGCTGGTGTCGGAGCCTCTTGCTGCCGCCGCAGCACGAGACGCATTATGTATCATCACAGCCAGTATCACTTCACCTGTTCCATGTTTTCAGGCTGCTGAAGGTGTGTCTCTCCCTGCCCTCCTTTCGGATTGGCTTTGTGGAGCTGGGTGGACCGGAGGTTTGATCACACACTGTGTGGTGCATGGAGAAATTGGTTGTTAATATTTTTGAGGCACTTCTTGCAGTGAAAGGTCTGTTGTGCTTGCCACTGAACCACCCAGATGCTCAGTTTTTTTCTCAATTAGCTCTTTCATATTGTGCCAGGATAAAGATGAAGTTTCAGGGAAAGCTTCACAGACTGTTCTTCAGTGGCTTTATTGCCTGCCTACGATGAATCAACTTCTACCATTCTGAGAAATTCCTAGAACTTTGCTGACCAGTATACTTGATAAATCAATGTATGAAGCCCAATGAATATGTTTTCTTCTACCTTTCTAACCCCTTTCTGTCCTACCTTTGATTTTCCTTTCCATTTGGTCTCTGAGGATATACCATATGCACAGAGGTTGTAGAATTTTTATTTCAGAGAATTTTAGGGAGATAGTATGTAGGTAGGAAAGAAGTTTAATAGTTGCCTAACCTATAAAATCCTTTTCCATATAAATGAATAATATTAATATATTTTAATTTGGCCATGTTTATTTAACTAAGCATAATACCTGGAGTGCTTCTCTGGTGGCTCAGCGGTAAAGAGTCCACCTGCCAATGAAGGAGACAAGGGTTTGATCCCTGTGTCAGGAAGATCCCCTGGAGCAGACGATGGCAACCCACTCCAGTATTTTTACCTGGGTAATCCCACAGACAGAGGAGCCTAGCAGCCTACAGTCCACGGGGTCGCAAAGTAGCCAGACATGACTAAATGACTAAACAACAAGAACAATAACTGGAAGCTGAATAATAGAAAAATAGGGACAGAAATGACCTTTCCTTCCTTTTCCTAGTTGCCACCACTAACCCCGTCCGGTAATGGTGACTGTCTCAAGGGGTGGCCGGGGAGGGAGCCATATTAATTTTGCAATCTGTATCAGTATTCAAGTTACCAGTAATTAGTATGCAATTTAAATAAGAACACTGGGCTTCTATGCAGATGAAGCTTCATGACTGGTCTACTTGACTACCTCCATTGGATTCTTACCTTTAGTATCCTTAATACAGAATCAAACAAATTGCACTCATCTCACGTGCTAGCAAAGTAATGCTCAAAATCCTCCAAGCCAGGCTTCAACAGTACATGAACCGTGAACTTCCAGACGTTCAAGCTGGATTTAGAAAAGGCAGAGGAACCAGAGATCAAATTGCCAACATCCACTGGATCATGGAAAAAGCAAGAGAGTTCCAGATAAACATCTATTTCTGCTCTATTGACTATGCCAAAGCCTTTGACTGTGTGGATCACAATAAACTGTGGAAAAATCTGAAAGAGTTGGGCATACCAGACCATCTGACCTGCCTCCTGAGAAATCTGTATGCAGGTCAGGAAGCAACAGTTAGAACTGGACATGGAACAACAGACTGGTTCCAAATAGAAGGAGTCCGTCAAGGCTGTATATTGTCACTCTACTTATTTAACTTCTACATGCAGAGTACATCATGTGAAACGCTGGGTTGGATGAAGCACAAGCTAGTATCAAGATTTCTGGGAGAAATATCAATAACCTCAGATATGCAGATGACACCACCCTTATGGCAGAAAGCAAAGAAGAACTAAAGAGCCTCTTGATGAAAGTGAAAGAAGAGAGTGAAAAAGCTGGCTTCAAAGTCAACATTCAAAAAATGAAGATCATAGCATAAAGTTCCATCACTTCATGCCAAATGGATGGTGTAACAATGGAAACAGTGACAGACTTTCTTTTCTTGGGCTCCAAAGTCACTGCAGATGGTGACTGCAGCCATGAAATTAAAGTATGTTTGCTCCTTGAAAGAAAAGCTATGACCAACTTAGACAGCATATTAAAAAGCAGAGACATTACTTTGCCAACAAAGGTCCGTCTAGTCAAAGCTATGGTTTTTCCAGTAATAATGTATGGATGTGAGAGTTGGACTGTAAAGAAAGCTGAGCACCAAAGAATCGATGCTTTCGAACTGTGGTGTTGGAGAAGACTCTTGAGACTCCCTTGGACTGCAAGGAGATCCAACCAGTCCATCGTAAAGGAGATCAGTCCTGGGTGTTCATTGGAAGGACTGATGCTGAAGCTGAAACTCTAATACTTTGGCCACCTGGTGCGAAGAGCTAACTCATTTGAAAAGACCCTGATTCTGGGAAAGATTGAAGGTGGAAGGGGAAGGGGACGACAGAGGATGAGCTGGTTGGATGGCATCACCAACTCGATGAACATGAGTTTGAGTAAGCTCCAGGAGTTGATGATGGACAGAGAAGCCTGGCATGCTGCAGACCATGGGGTTGCAAAGAGTCGGACACGACTGAGCAACTGAACTGAATACAGCATCGTTGGAGCTGCGCAAGCTCTGTGTCCATGTCCAGTACTAAGTGGGGGCATTACGGAACATGTGTTACTCTGCTTTACCATCTGGTGTTTATTCACTCAGTGTTACATTTTTCCTCTCAGGTACCAGTCTTATTCCACTTCTCAGCTCCTGAATTTGGATTGAGTTGCTTACACTTGTGATTTTGGGAATGGGTCAGGATTTAGATGTTTCAAGTAGACCTCTGCTTCTGGTTATGCCATAGTGTGGGGTTTAGCAATGGACATGCAAGCTCTTTGCTAAGACTTTTAGAAGAAAAGCTCATTCTTTTCTCTGGATTTGAATCTGAGAATACAGGGCACTGGCAGTGTTGTTGGCCATCTTACTACTTCATGGAGCCTGAGCTTGAAGTCCATCAAGTGGAAAGCAAATTGGAGACAGAGAGAAACCTGATCTTGCTGACATAATTTGAACCTTTGATTAAAATGCTATCTGAAATCCTAGATGCTAGGCCCTGCCTTCCTTCCCTCCTTCCCTTTGTCCTTCCCTTTTTCCCTTCCTCCCTCCATTTTTTAAACACTTAAGTCTGAGCTGAGTTGGTTATGTTATGCCTATGCTTCAGTTTATGTTGATTTGAATCTTCTCTCTCTTACTTAGAAAAGTTTTCGATGTTACAAAGGAAGAGAGAAGTGGAATGAAAATCAGAGATAAAATATATGATATTTCAGAGCTTTTTTTGCCTTTAGAAGAGAATAAAATTAAGATCTAAAAAAATATTTGGAACATTATTCAATGTCACTCAATGAATCATTGAAACATTTAAATTTAGTACAGTGGTTTCCAGGGAAGTGATTGCTTTAAGTACCAAGTGCATGAGTTGTAAGTCATACAAAAGATGTAGTGGTTTAGATGTGAGTCATTCTTATGATAACTTCTGTGAAGTAGTTTTAAATTGACTTCTCAATTTGGAGAATGAAAGGATTTACCCGTATTTCCAATGACTATGTAAGACCATTTGCAATTCTTAATTCAAATGGACTTTGGAAATCTTTGTGATTAAAAAGTACTCAAAGATTTTAGTTTAAATCTGTTTAGAAGCTTGAACATCTCTAGGATCTTTTAAAATTTTTGTTTTGCTATTAGTTGGAAGATAATTGCTTTACAATGTTGTGTTGGTTTCTGGTATACAATAATATGAATCAGTCATAAGCATACTTATGTCCCCTCCTTCTTGAACTTCTCTCCCACCCACTCCTATCCCACCCCTCCAGGTTGTCACACAGCACTGGGTTGACCTTCCCGTGTTATATAGCAGCTTCCCACTAGCTATTCGTTTTGCATATAGTAACGTATATGTTTCAATGCTACATTCAATGCTAATTTCAATTCAATTTCTCAATTCGTCCCAGTTTGTCCCAGTCTTTCCTTCTCCCACTGTGTCGTAAGTCTGTTCTCTGTATCTGCGTCTCTGTTACTGCCCTGCAAATAGGCTCATCAGTAACATTTTTCTAGATTGTGTAGATATGCATTGATATATGGTATTTATTTTTCCCTTTCAGACTTACTTCACTATATATNGATAGATCCCCTGGAAAAGGGATAGGCTCCCCCTTCCAGTATTCATGGGCTTCCCTGATGGATCAGACAGTAAAGAATCCACGTGCAGTGCGGGAGAGCTGCCTTCACTCCCTGGGTTGGGAAGATCCCCTGGAGAAGGGCATGACAATCCACTCTAGCATTCTTGCCTTGAGAATCCCCATGGACAGAGGAGCCTGATGTGCTACAGTCCATGGGGTCGCAAAGAGTCGGACACAACTGAGCTGCTAAGCAGAGCACAGCACAGCACAGTACATATAATCAAGCAGTGAGGAAATACCTTAAGGTAAGAGATTCCCCTTGTGTGTATTTATTTCTTTCTGTATAACAGGGCCTCCCCATATTTGAAAATATCTGTTAAAACAAATGTTTCCAGAGTTGGTAAAACTATTATGTAAATTTCACATACAGGCAGATAGATAGTAAGTAAGAAGGAATTTTACTGTCTCATTTGGAAATAGTCAGAATTTCGGATATCATAGGCAGCTACAGTACACTCAATTCCAATTATATACAAGTATCTGGGTGTTTTCTAGATTTACTGAGATATAATTGACAGCTTCCCTGGTAGCTCAGACAGTAAAGTATCTGCCTGCAATGCGGGAGACCTAGGTTCAAGTTCAAACCCTGGGTCGGGAAGATCCCCTGGAGAAGGAAATGGCCATCCATTCCGGTACTCTTGCCTGGAAAATTCCATGGATGGAGGAGCATGGTAAGCTACAGTCCATGGGGTCACAAAGAGTCAGACACGACTGAGCAACTTCCCTGAACATATTGTGTAAGACTAGAGTATACCGTGTGTGTTGATTTGATACACTTATATATATGCAGAATGATTATCAGCATTGCATTAATTAATACCTCCATCACATGAAATTGCCATTTCTTCTGTAGTTTTCTGTTAATGCCCAGAAATTGGTATGGGTCTGTCTTGAAGCAGACAGAGACAAGAGGTAATAGGTAACTAGCCAAATAGCCCCATTGCCCTGGAGAAAGGGAAGGATTTAGGAGCTAGAGGAGAGCTGTAATAATTTTTTTTAGGTGTGGGATTAGGGCTAATCTAGTGGATAAAGTGGAGGGAAGGAATAGGCTTTTTTTTTTTTTTTAATCATTGCATGTGTGCACGCATGCTAAGTCACTTCAGTTGTGTCCGACTCTTTGCAACCTTATGGACTGTAACCCACCAGGTTCCTCGTTCATGGGATTCTCCAGGCAAGAGTACTGGAGTGGATTGCTGTGCCCTCCTTCACGGGATCTTCCCGAACCAGAGGTCAAACCCAAGTCTCCTGTGGCTCCTGAATTATAGGAGGATTCTTTACTGCTGAACCACCAGAGAAACCCTCTTGAATCATTATTGTGTTCCAAATAAATAATATTATAACTTGTTTATAAATTGTTATTTAAACAGTCCACTTTGCCTTCTGCATTAACTATATTTAATAGTTAAATATTAATCAGTAAGGAAACTAATTAGAATAACTCACTTGCCAAATTTGTCTAAATCCTTTAAGGCAATTCTGTTTTTAATGAAATACCACTGTGGGAATAAATGTAGAAGCAACTGACTTTAATCTAGGTATGAGGGTCTTGTCTTAAAATGACTGAAAAAGGGAAATGTCATATTCCTCCCAAACTGTTTATTTTAACTGTGAGTGGAGCTTTTGCTAACTTTGTGACTTTTTTGGAAGCCAAGAGTTATGCTTGATTTTTCAAAAAATCATATGTTATTTAATGGTTATATACATATATTTATATTTTACAACTAATGAATAGTTTGTGGGAAGTTTAAAAAAATAAATTAGAAATAAAGAGATTGATTACAACTGTACCCAAGTTTTATAACATTTTAAAATTGCCACCATCTTATTTTAATTGAATNAAGCCAAGAGTTATGCTTGATTTTTCAAAAAATCATATGTTATTTAATGGTTATATACATATATTTATATTTTACAACTAATGAATAGTTTGTGGGAAGTTTAAAAAAATAAATTAGAAATAAAGAGATTGATTACAACTGTACCCAAGTTTTATAACATTTTAAAATTGCCACCATCTTATTTTAATTGAATGAATAAATCAGTAATACAAACACTACTGAGTTTCATTGGATTCTCCAAATTCTTTCCATCAGTGAGTTGTATTATTATATCATCCTTAAATAACTGTGGTTACCAAAAGTTCAAGTTGATGCAATAATTTAGAAAACAAACATTCTGCTTCTTGTGTGTCTGATATTCTCTGACTAGGTAGGTTCAGGGTTAGTAGAAGGATGTTTGATTTCTTGGCTTGCTGTGGTATGCTTGCCTAGGAGTAAGGCATGGGTAGTGATGGTAGACTTTTGGTTTATTAGACCATCATTATATATTTCTTTTAAACACAATTGTAGCATTTCCCCCATTTTCTTAAGTTTACAGCCAAAAGGAAAGTGAAATACTTATTTGGGAAAAACTCTAGGGTATAAAAATAATGCTTAATTTACGAAACTAAAAATTAGCATATAAAATTAATATTTGTAATATTTGACTAAAGCTCACTTAAGGTTATTTTTATTTCTTTCCAAGGATGTCTCTGATTTAACTAGTAAGATACACTAAGACATGTTAGAATTTCTAGCTATAAATAACATTTTTCTCATAAACTGACCTAGTGATATTAAATTGGTACAAAGCTCAAAATCAGTATTTAACATTTAATAGAACGAACAAACTAATTCTGCAATTTAACTCAACATTTTCAGTAAGATGACTTGTACCCTAATGGCTTGTAATTAATTTCTCTGAAAATCATATTTATGATAGTCTGCAGATTCGGGGCTTTATCTAATACATAATGTTCATTTTGAGCCTTTAATTGCATTTAAATTAAAATTGGCTTAGCAGGAAGATGAATTGTGGGAATGCATCAAACCACCCAGCATGTCCTGAAGATGTGAGCCTGAAAATGCAATTTGGTGGAGATGTGCAAAATCATTTGGAGTTCATTAATTTTTATTGCACAGGTAGTTTTCCTAAAGTAGGTTATTTTCTTTGAAATTTATATTTATGTTTATGTCAATAGCTGAATATTATATTAGCCCTTACATCTATTAGAGTTTATTAACCTGGCCTAATAGAGGTTGTTCATATTGAGAAGAGAGATAATTTGTGTTTGCCTCTCATTCTGATTTGGTGAGACTGGTCTAGGAGGAAGGTATTATTTACTTTTTTTTTGGAATGTGATGGAAGTGGGTGGGGAAGGTAGTCTTGGTGAAGGAAGTCAAACGAGTGTGCATTCAAGATTCAGAGTAGGACTCTGGAAGAATCTAGTGAGGGGCTCATCTGAGAAGACATTCTTATTCCTGACCTTCTAAGGCCTTTTAGGCTGAATAATCTTTTTCCCTCTGCAATGACTGAGGTGCTGACCTGGCCGTTGCAGTGAAGGGTTATTGATGTGCACCTCTGTTTGGTGGCTTAATGCGCCTGGGCTTTGGCCAGCCAGCCTGTAAGTGATTCCTAACTTGCAGATGCTGCTGAGGTTATCCAATTTAATTATAATGTCACTTTACAATTATAAGGGAAAAGAGGTTTTTACATTGTCTAATGAATACAAATTGTCCGCAATTTGAAAATACAAAGAAATAAAAATTAACATTTGTCCTCTTTGCCAGAGAATTTACATCTATGCAACTGGTACTAATAAGTAAAATAATTCCATTACCTAAATTCATTAAACACATGTGCTTTTTATTTTGGAGGTTGTATATCTTTCTTATTAATAAAATGACACTGTTAGCATTTGCCATTCTGGACTCATTTTTCCCTCTTTGCAGACAGTGTAATTAGGGATGGAAAAAGCTTCGGGATGAGCAAATGCCTGCTATAGAAATGAATTATATAATTGTGGTAATGATTTTCCCTAAAACTCCGCCAACTGTAACATTTTTCACCTCACCATGTTTGTGTGTGTGTGTGTGTATGCACGCACACATGCGTTTGTGTGCTGTCTTATTTCATGAAAATGTGGAAATAGTTTTCCATCCTGACAATCTGCTGCAAGTTCCTAGTTTGTGGTCGGAGATGATAGAAGCCCATATTCATTTAATACTCACCAATCAGAACTTGACAGAGGTATTGCTTATTTTCTCATTTCATCACTGAAGCATGCTGTTGTAGTTTAGTCCCTAATTACTCTCAGACTGAGACGATCCAAATATCCCCACGGTGGTAATATTTTCCTGCCTGGGTGAGTCATTACGTTGTTTGGCAGGCTGCAACACCAGCCTTCCGTTGTTGGAACACTACCCCTCATGTAGCGCCCCATCCTCCCCTCAGTGCTGTCTGCTCCACGACTCAGGTCCTGCTGAGACATTTCAGGCTGCCCTGTACGCAGTCACATTTGCCTGCCTTCTCTCTGACTGATTGGCCCACTGCCAGTTCCCTCTTCAGGGCCAAGGACAGGAGAATGGGGGGTATCTGAATAGAACTGCTTAATGATCTAATGGACCAGTGCCTCTCTCCTGCTGAGAGAGGGGGCTTATTTGTTTGCTGGTTACAGGAAAGGTCAGGGAAATCCTTTTCAACAAAGGCTGTGACAGTGGGAATGTGCAATATCATACATTACTGGTGTTTGAATAACTTAATACCTTGGGTGCACTCCACCCCCAACCACAAAACCAGACACTTTTGGGTCTTTATTTTATTTTCAATATCCTCCAGATGGCAGAAAATGGAAGTGATGAAGCTTGGGTTCACACAATAGTTTACACCAAATGCCGAATATCAGGCCGCTTCACAGGTATTCAGTTCTGAAGAGTGTGATGAAGTTTGGAAATCTGCTGAAGGGGTTCTTCTTCAATTATTTAAAATTATATATATATATATAAACATGAATAAAACCACAACAGCGGTACACCACATCTTATTTGGTGAAACTTGAAAATTCGTTCCTTTTGGTTTTGAGGGATGCTTCTTAAATACCTTTCCCAGCTGATCATTTCATCTGTTAAGCACGTCATCAAAATAACCACAAATATTTGCCACAACACACTGGGAAGTTTTGAACAAAAGCTTTTTAAAGAAATTTTTAAATAAAGAAATTAATGCAATGGCATAAAACTCCATTAAAAGTCCTCGAGTTACAGTGTTAAGGATAGCATTCTAAGAAAGAGGCTTTACGTGTATAAATCTGGCATTTTTCTTCATATCCTTGGTAAACAGTGTTAAGAGCTGTAAAGTGGTTTTTTAAATGAAAAAAGGTCATTGAAAATTATAAAAGAAAACATACTGTAAGGAAAAAAAAAAAAAAGCTTAGATGAGCCAGCTATCACACTTGGGAGAAATTTCTTGAGAAATTAACTGACTCCAAGAGATTTAGATTAAGCCTGGGAGGAGCCAATTGCTACCACAGCCTACTTCTATTGAGATGTTTATTTAAACAAAGAAATCATCAAACAATAGTTTTGAAGGAAATATTGTTTTCTCTCTTTTTATATTTTCTGAAAAAGGAGTGGAGAAGGCAGGAGAGGTTTGTCCCTCTGAGTCACGGTTCACCTGCCCTGGAGGTGGAGGGTGGGGAGGCTTGCGGGCTGCTCACTCAACTGTATTTGACTAGGGCCGTCAGCCCCTCAGCTTTCACAAGCATTGAATATGTCAAAAAATCTTTCAAAGAAAGTGTAAATTTTAACTGGGCTGTTTCTGGTTCATATTTAATGCTGTTTAAAAAGCTCCCCGCATGTCGACGTCCAAGCAGCAGCTCTCAGATGTGTGGGCCGTGCAGCTTAGCCGAGGTGTTGGTGGGTGTGTGATTCTAAGCAATTAGGATAAAAGATGGTTGGTACAGATAATTTTTAGATATCCAGGAAGGCTGCAGGATGTTGTCAAGCAGCATGGAGTGAACCCTTTTTCCAAAGAGGCTGGCTGTACCTAGATGATGATTTTTCTACAGGCTCTTCCACTTGAAAGAGGCGTCTCTTTTGGCAAGTGTCACTCCCTTTTAGAAGCTTTTTACTTTTACTGCTTACTTTATAAAATGGACTGCAAAATGCTTTGTAAGAACAAATTGTTACTGTGATTAACATGGTGATAATTATTTTCTATGAGTCTGCCTTCCCCCAGCACATAAAAATCTAATCCTCAGCTAGCCATGGAGTTGGGAGAAATTGTTACACACCTTGAAATCCTTACACACCTTGCCCTGTACAAGGAGAAGGGTCACCCCAGCACCAGCTGGAATGTGACGGAAGGTGGTGAATAGACAATCATGGCCCTCAGGTCCTTCGTATGATCTAGTTTGGTTTTGTTTTTATTAGTATAAGAATAAAGAAAGAGATTAAAAAAAAAAAAGAAGAAGTCCTATTGTATAGCTCAGGGAACTCTGTTCACTATCCTGTGATAAAGCAAAATGGAAAAGACGATGAAAAAGAGCAGGTATATGGATGTATAACTGAATCACTTAGATGTGTAGCAGAAGTTAGCACAATGTTGTAAATCAATGCTGTGTGCTGTGCTTAGTCGCTCAGTCCTGTCTGACTCTTGGCAACCCTACAGACAGTAGCCCANCTCAGGGAACTCTGTTCACTATCCTGTGATAAAGCAAAATGGAAAAGACGATGAAAAAGAGCAGGTATATGGATGTATAACTGAATCACTTAGATGTGTAGCAGAAGTTAGCACAATGTTGTAAATCAACGCTGTGTGCTGTGCTTAGTCACTCAGTCCTGTCTGACTCTTGGCGACCCTACAGACAGTAGCCCACCAGACTCCTCTATCCGTGGAATTCTCCAGGCAAGAATACTGGAGTAGGTTGCCATACCCTCCTCCAGGGGATCTTCCCAACCCAGGGATCGAACGCAGCTCTCCCACATTGCAGGCGAAATCTCTGCCAACTTCCCTAATATGAGCCACCAGGGAAGTCCTACTTCAGTTTTAAAAAAGAATAAAGAAACATAGCCATAAAATGCATGAAAATGTGAAGTTCAGGTGCTTGAAATTATTATTTTCTCAAGCTAACATGTAGAGAACGAAGGGTATAGTATCCATGCCTACATATCTCACTCTTGATGGAGTTGAGAGATGTTTAGCGACGTTTTTAAAAGGGTAGCCTGTGGAAAGCTGAAACGTGGCCCACCGTCTCTTTCTCAGCTAGTAGTCTCAAACTGTATAATACATGTATACATGCATGCTGAGTCGTGTCCAACTCTTTGTGACTGCATGGACTGCAGCCCACCAGGCTCCTCTGTCCATGGGATTCTCCAGGCAAGAAAACTGGAGTGGGTTTCCATGCCCTCCTCCAGGAGAACTTCAGTCTCCCACATTGGCAGGCAGAGTCTTTACATCTTTAAAAAGTGGGGCTTAAAGGAGAGTTATTTATCCTTGATGCCAAATTTCTCTGCATAAGCTATTTCCAAAAAATTACTGGGGGATTTCCTCTGAGAAAAGAGGAGATGGGGCAGAGAATTGACAAAAAAGAGTAAAGAGGAAGACAGACCCTCACATATTGAAGAACAGATTCTGTAGTCCTGGTAACTGGCAGAAATGTTAAGTGCTTTTCACAGGCGACATTCAAACAGATTATCAGATGGCATATTTCGCCCTGTTGTTACTTTAAATGAAGTGACCATGAAATCAACAAATCTGCTGGCAGGCGCCTGTCACTAAGATAGTTCTTCCTGTCACACAATGCCTCACATAGCAGGTAATGTGTTTTTAAGAGTCAATCCTGTGTCACCTCATCAAGTCCTTCTTCAAAAAGATGGAATAAGACGGATAGTGTTGTCTTCCATGGAACTGACCGAAATTCAGTGGAATGAAATGTACAATCCCCAGAGAAATGCTTCGAGAGAACAATGTGGGTCCTAGGAGGAACTGACATCTGTTCCTACCCTCTCATAGGTCTTTGCTTGTGTGCCTAGGGTCTCTCTGCACTTGGCCTTCTTCCTTAAATTCTAGACTTCAAATGAATTAGTCAGATTTTGCATTCAGTAATGAGGGCTAGGTGACTTGAGTTTACACCATCGAAGCGTGTGATGCTGCAGAATGCTGCCATGAAACTGACTTAGCATCTTTGGGATAGACTTGCTTTCCTCTTCAAAAGCGTGAGAGAGAAGTTTATTGAGTCTTAAAGCGTGTCTCAGAGTACTACTGTTGAGATCTCTTACTGCATTTGGAGATATTCTTTGGAATGTCATCATTGTCCTATTTCAGCTGCCGTTTGGCAAGATGTTCTTGGTATTTTGAATGATAAGGGGAAAAAAAAGAGAAAAATTAATAATCCAAAAATAAACCATGTACATACTGAAAAGCACATGAACTCTGCAGTAAGCACTTACATCTCAGTTTGCCTACTTACTGACTACAGTTTTTGTTTAATCAAAAGCCCTGTTTATACAAGAATACATTGTATGTGTGAGTTCAGCTTGGTTTATTATTGGTCATGAGTATGATTTTCTTTTTAGGAAAGAGTAAAAGCACGAGCTACCCATTAGGTATAGCACTGAGCCTACATAACCTGCACCTGGAATTCCTGGTGCCATGAAGCAGTAGGTTCTTTGAGTACTACCAAATTTGTACCATCCAGATTCAGTAATTCAGCACCAATTCTTATTGTGGCATCAAAGTCAAAACACCAGAATGTGAACTGAAATGGAGGGACCTTGCTATTGATGCATGCTTCTATCCCATTCATCCAACTCTTACTGAGTAATTATTATAGCCATGATAGATTTGGATATTTAAAAAAAAAAAGGAATGAAAACCAATATCTTTATCCCAGGAATTCAATCTGGTGGTAGAGACACACACTGGATTGTTAAGACCCATGAGTAAGTGTAAAGGTGAAACTTGGCCTAAGAGAGAATGAAGGATGTTGTTTGAGAGGGATCTTGAAGGATGAACATGAGTTCATCAGGGAGAAGGCAGAGAATACATGCCTAAGTGTGCTGGGGGGCCTGGGGGGGTGGGTAAAGGGCTTGATGTTTTGGGGGAAGGCTGAATAATTTGGGTAACACGAGGAAGGTTATGTTGCAAAATTTTTATTTTTGAGTGGTTTCAGGAAAGGGAGGCTGCCTTAGAGAAACATTAACACATTTGACATGTTGAAATACAAGGGTCAGAACCCGTGGCATCACATGGTATCGTTATGGGAGAATGTTGTGCGTGCGTGCTCAGTTGTGTCCAACTCTTTGTGACTCCATGGACTGTGGCTCAGACAGTAAAGAATCTGCCTATAGTGCAGGAAACACTGGTGTGATCCCTGGGTTGGGAAAATCCCCTGTAGATGGAAATGGCAGCCCACTCCAGTATTCCTGCCTGGAAAACTCCATGGGCAGAGGAGCATGATGGAATATAGCCCATGGTGTTGCAAAGACTCAGAGAGGAGAGCTGCTAACACTTTCACTTTCTTCACGGACTGTAGCATGTCACGTTCCTCAAGTCTATTGAATTCTCCAGGCAAGAATACTAGAGTGGGTTGCCATTCCTAGGCAGATGCTCTCGGGCATCTTCCTGATGCAGGGATCGAACCTGGGTCTCCTGCGTCGTCTGCATTGGCAGGAGCATTCTTTACCACTAAGCTACCGGGGAAACCCAGGGGAGAATGTGGAACTATTAGGAAATCAATCAGCGGTCTCTTCAAATAAGAAAAGCTTTAAGAAAATTTATGTAATTATTATTTATTGTTAAAATTGCTACTACTATTATGTAATTTGCCATTTATTTCTGTTTTCTTAGCTATGTCTCAGTTTCCACGGATGGATTTCTTGATGTTCTTCCCCAGGTTGCATTTGTAATGAGACTTGCAGTTTTCTTCACACTTCCTTACAGCTTGGTTGATAAAAATCACAATTTTGTGTGTGTATGTGTGTGAAATATTCCGCTAGATAATCACACCTGTGGGCTCTTGTAACAACAGGAGTAATGTGTTTTTTTCCCTAAATTGCTATATTCTAATTACTACTTGGATTAAAAAATTGCAACATTGAGTTGGCATTTTTACTGCTTAAAGATTTTGACCATAGAAATATTATTTGTAATGTTAAATTACCTGATCATGTCTTCAGTATTATTTTTGATATGTATTACACATTATGAAGTAGGTTGACAAGTTTATTTTCTTTATGCTGTGGTTATTGATTCTTCCAGGCTTTGAAGTGAAACTCTGCACTTGAATGTGTGTGGGATAATTATATTTCTCAGTTGTGAGGATGCTTGAAACAAAGTCAAGTGAAGCACAAAAGCCTTAGATACATACATACACAACTTTGGGAGGAGGGGTAGGAGAAGCTATTCATAATTTTATTAACTCATAGACATTTGAGTTTATGATTTCCTATTATTAGTCATTATACAGAGGATTATGGTAGTTGGTCCTTTAATTACAGCATCCATTTAGAATATTCTAGTGTCTTAATGTGTTTTTTGGGAATTGTGGAACTTGCTTTTCCTATCCTGAAATGAGCTCATGAAAATGCATGAATGCTCTTGTCATTTGAGGTGGCAGGGGGTGTTTTTGGCAGTACAATAAGTTTTTCCCTATAAAGAATAGCTAGGATGTAGCAGTGGAGTGTCGGAATGCATGGAGATCAGATTAAATGGCTTTGAATTAGTATCTCTATGGGTTTTATATCTCAAAGTCAAAATAGTCATTCTCATCAGATAAAAATATTCTTGACTAGAGAAACTCTGATCCAGAAACAATCTATCATTTGAGTCCCCTGATTGTAATATGAATGGATATTCAAGTTCTAACACACTGAGAGTTAATGCTGTATCCCAGTAGTTTATTGAATCACAGTGCCATCTAAAGTGATCCTCTAAGAGGAAAACGAGTCAGAGTAAGTATTTAGATACCAACTACCAGGACACCTCTGTGTAGCACAGTTCCTGATGGTAGAATTTGTAAATGAAGTTTCTGTTCAGCTCCTCATCCAGGCAGTGTTAGTTCCTGGAGTACAAAAGGCTTTGCTTATAGGGTATTCTTATCTATGGACATGAACTTGAGCAAGTTCCTGGAGATGGTGGAGGACAGGGTAGCCTGACCTGCTGCAGTCCATGAGGTCACAAAGAGCCAGACATGACTTATTGACTGAACAACAACTCTTATCTTTAAGATCCTGTGAATATAAAATGATGTCAATATTGTAAAAAAAATCCAGTGTATATGCCTGCCATCAGTAGCTGTGACATCAATAGGTATTTACAACTAAAGGGCCAGTTGTCATTACTTAATATGATCCCTGCCATTACTTACTTTAAGTCATCAGAACTTTAAACTTGCAATGCTCCACTATGGCAGTCTTTGGGGATTACTTTAAGTGATGAATGACTAGAGGCATAGTACCAAAGAATCATGCCCACTTTTGACTTTGGAAACTAGGAATCTCTATAATTGCGATATGCTATTTTTATTTAAGTGTTCCTGTGGATCACATTTGCTATATTTAAAGCATTGTTTCTCTTTTACCTTCCAAACATTACCCGTAATTTGTTGAACTCTATTCAGTCTATAGAGCCAGTGTTTCCAATATATATAGCCTGAAGTACCACATTTTTCTTGTTGTTGATTTATGTTATTTGACTATTTCCTGACTTTTTTGTTCCCTTTGGGTCTCGAAATATTATATATGGCATTATTTGACTGAACCTAGTAGGCCACTTGAAAAATAAGTGTCTGACTATAGATTCTTAGGTGGTAAGAGATAAACTCTTAGGCCAATTCAAACAGTATGTCCAAACATGGAATATAAACTTAGTGACAATCAGATACAAAGTATATCCATTTCGGTATAAATGTTTGTTTTAAATAATAGATCTCCAAAACCTAAGTTATTTTTATGTAGTGTAAATAACAAAGCTTTTGAATTGTACTGAACTGAGTTAAAGTATTAGATCCATTCTTTATTGGGCGTCAGTGCAAGAATCTTTGACCTTCAGTGTCTCCTCTGTGAAATGATAATTGTGTCTATATAAGATTGGGATAAGAATTGGAAATAACATATTAGAAGTACCTGATGCATACTGAGAATCAATACATGGTGGTGGTTGTTATTATTATTTAAAATTACCCCTTCCCATTGGCCTCTGAATGTAAAAAACATACTCTAATTGGATGATAGAATATCACCTACATGTAGAATATTATCTGTACATATAATGAATGCTATATCTGCAGCAGAATATTAAAAACATGTTGAATGGAATATGGAACTCCTGTGCCAGCACAATTTGAATGACAAGGAAACATTCTAACTTTACTGTTTAACCTTTAGCAAAATCTGACCTGGTTTGCTCGTAAACTCAAGCCTAATTTGTGGCAAAAGGAAAGCTTTCTTTAAAAAAAAAAAAGAAGCAATAAAAACAATATTTTATGCATTAATTTTAATCATCTTTGCCAGCCAATAGCAGCCATATTTATTAAAGGCTAATAAAAAATAGAAACCCCATCCATACCTTAATGAAGTTTATAATCTGCTTATAGAGATACAGTACTTATTAAAGATCTAAATAAAAGGTGATAGCAGCAAATGGCAAGATGAAATGATGAAAAACTATATGAGTAAATGCTAAAGGGATATGGAGAATGAGCAGCAGTTTAGTGTTGAAATGCTTCTTGGATAACATAATTGGAATTATTAGCAGATTGGAACGGAGAAGGCAATGGCACCCCACTCCAGTACGCTAGCCTGGAAAATCCTATGGACGGAGGAGCCTGGTAGGCTGCAGTCCATGGGGTCACTAAGAGTCGGACACGACTGAGCGACTTCACTTTCACTTTTCACTTTCATGCATTGGAGGAGGAAATGGCAACCCACTCCAGTGTTCTTGCCTGGAGAATCCCAGGGACGGGGGAGCCTGGTGGGCTGCCGTCTCTGGGGTCGCACAGAGTCGGACACGACTGAAGTGACTTAGCAGCAGCAGATTGGAAATGAGTTAAGGAGTGGGGCAAGGAGTAGAGATCCACAATTAAGTGAGAGTAAGAGTTGGTCAAAGAAACTTAGATTTGGAATTTTGTTGAGAATTCCGTTAGTGAAAAATGTGCATGAGATTTATTAGTTTAAGATTTCCCAACTGTAACAGAGCTGTTTTGATACCAGTACTGACTAAAGGTCCCAGTTGGTGACAGTGTCTGGTTTATTCATTTTTAACCTTAATGTGGAAAAAGTATCTCAGAAAAGTTAAAATTGCAACTTCCTTTTGCAATTTTGCAGGGCATATTCATGTGAGAAATGATCTTTTATACATTGTCTTATTTTTTCTTTCTATTTTGTCTTTTAAGTAGAATTAGTGATTCTTAGAATCATCTGGAAGAAAGGAGATCACTGAGCATTGAATATGCATCAGTTACCTTAATTGCCAAATTATGCCTCAAAATTTAGGTCAGCAATTTAAAATTTGTACAACAGGTTTGGTATGAATGAAGTCAGTAGATTTTTCTCATGCATGGCTTATGTATTGAGTGCTTTCCTGAAATATATATCATCCTGCAAGTGGAAAATATATTGATCAACAATTGATGGATTTCTTGTTCTAGTGCTACCTGGGTTTAGCTGTGTAAAGTAGATCACATGAGGGCCAGGGTGGTAATACACAATCTTGCAGACTGAAAGAGGCTCTCGCCCTGCAGGATCATGAACTTGGATTTTCTTTCTTGAGATATTACTTTTAAGCCCCAAATAATTACCCTTTGGCTCTGAACAAACATTAGTATAGGGGAATCTCTCCTAGTTTGCATGACTGTTCTAGTCACAGTGTTGATTAATAAAGTAAATTCAATCCATTTCACATCATACAAGCTCTTGCATTGTTTCTCGTCTGAATTGTCAAATGTCATGAAGAGAGGCAATCTAATCTTGAGCTATCGCTGGAAATAGTTGCAGGCTATCTTGTGCATGCTTTAGCGTAAAGAAAGCATGTCATGTACTCTTAGAGTTAGAAGGGATTTTAGAGGCCAGTTGCTTCCTGTCTAATCTAAAATAGGAAGCCTCTCTTCAGTACCCCAGGAACAAGCCAGAAGGGGCAGGTATGTCCCTCAGTCTGAGGGACAGCAGTCACACCAAGACCTCAGAACTGGGGAGGAACTGAGCTGTGATGTGCTTATTCAAGCAGAACTTGAATAAGTGGATGAGGAAGTTTGATTAGGTACCTTCTACAGTTCTTTCTAAAATTCTGTAAAAGCTTGCACATTCCGGTTTAACCAGATTTCAGGTTTTGTATAGGTGTAAGTGGGGAAAAAAGAATACAAACCTTCCTGGAGGATTTAAGCAAAGCAAGTTACATTGAAAAACAAAGCATACTAATGAAAAGCCTAGCTTTCCATCAGAGAAGGCAATGGCACCCCACTCCAGTACTCTTGCCTGGAAAATCCCATGGGCGGAGGAGCCTGGAAGGCTGTAGTCCATGGGGTCGCTGAGGGTTGGACACGACTGAGCGACTTCCCTTTCACTTTTCGCTTTCATGCATTGGAGAAGGAAATGGCAACCCACTCCAGTGTTCTTGCCTGGAGAGTCCCAGGGACGGGGGAGCCTGGTGGGCTGCCGTCTATGGGGTCGCACAGAGTCGGACACGACTGAAGCGACTTAGCAGCAGCAGCAGCTTTCCATTTTAAGACCATCTGAAAATGACAAGAGAGGAATATATGGCTATTCAGAACTATTGATGATAAAGCAACATGGGTTTGCTCCATGGCAGAAATCTTTCATCAGAGCAGCCAAAGTGTTCTGAGACCGAGTGCTTTTGCTGTGCTCTTTTCTTAAGTGTTCCAGCATCTCCATGAGGTAGATGTGTTGTCATTACCCCGTTTTATAGGTGATGAAACCGAGGCTTAGCAGAGCTAAGTAGCTTGTTTGAAGTCATACATCCAGTGAATGGAAAAGCTAGAATACAAACCAGAGTGTCACCTAACAGCTGCTATATAGTCTGAACCTTTAACCAGTAAAAGGAAAGACTTATGTAGCTTATAACCATCATTGGTCAATCCCACGTGTTGAAGTGCTTAGGAACATAATGTCTTCTCCTATGATCCAGCAGTTCCACCTCCATGTATATACCCAAAAGAGTTGAAAGCAGAGTCTCAAAGAGATCTGTACACCCCTGTTCATAGCAGCATTTTTCACTGCAGCTAACAGGTGAAAGCAGCAGACGAATGACGAAATAAATGTGTATACATACAAGGGACTATTATTCCACCTTAAAAGGAAGGAAATTCTGACAAATGTTGCAACGTGGATGAATCTTGAGGACATTATGCTAAATGAAATAAGTCAGTCATAAAAAGACAAATGTAGTATGATTTCACTTAAATGAGGTACCTAAAGGAGTCAGTTTCATAGAGACTAGGAGTGAAGTGGTAATTTCCAGGGGAATAGGGACTTATTGTTTAATGGGTATAGAATTTCAGTTTTGCAAGATGATAATCTTGAGAGTAAATGCACCATGATATAATGTATTTACTACTGGAATGTGCACTTAAAATGATCAAGATGGTAAATTTTATGTTATATATGTCTTATCACAATTTTTAAAAAGTGTCATGAGGTCTACTGTGTATCTCCAAATGTTTCCCAAAACTATATATGTGCATGTTTATAGTATGAGCCACAATTAGGAAACATTAACAATTGTTGAATTTAGGCAGAAATTATATGGATATCTACTATTATTTTAACTTGTATGTATGTTTGAAAATTTTATAATAGTTGAAAGAAGTGTAAAGTTATGAGTAACAAAAATGATTCCATACTTACTTAATATTTAAAATATTAACCAAATCTTCTTTAAGTTACAGCTTAAATCTGACATCTTCTAACACATTTTTGACTGTTAAAAGTCATACAGACTTATCTTTTTTTATATAATTAATGACCTTCCATTACTAGCTATATCCTCCAATTTTTTTGTATGTGGCTATTTTAATTATCTATTGCTGTATACCAGTAGGGACCCCCAAATAAGTAGCTTCCAATAACAATGAGCTAATATTTCTCATGAGTCTGTGGATTGCTAGAGTTTTCCTTCTGGTCTCCCCTGAGATAATGTGTCATCATTCACCTGACACACGGGCATAGGCTATCAGAGTGTTGGGTTTTCTTGCATGTAGCTTTGCTACATGGTTAGTACAGGCTGCAGTGGGTCTCAGGCTAGTGACATTTCTTACATGGCAGCTGGACATCATGAGAGCAAACATCGTGGTTACCCGGCTACTTAACAACTGGGCAGAAAAGTTTACAGCATTACTTCTGCCACTTCCTATTGATTAAAGCAAGCTACAAGGCCATCCTCGATTCAAGGGAAGGTGAAATAAACGCCACTTGTTTTTTACCTTCTTTGCTACTATTCCCACCTACTCATGGGAGAAGCAGCAAAGAATTTATGGCCACCTTTAATCTACTACAAAGTTGAAAACTGTTCAGTCTGTCACACTGTGGGTTAGACTCTGCATTGATGATTAAGAGGCAGTCCTGCTCTCTTTCATAGCACAGTTCAATCCTGAGAAGGAAGTCGGGAAAGGAAACTGACATGGATTAAGTAACCATGGAAAACACAGTGCTAGTTCCCTGTCCTTCACAAACAATTCTAGGGTAGCACCTACTATCTGTGTTTTACAGGTGAGGTAGCTGAGGCTCTACCTGGTTAAGAAGCTGCTGACTCAAAGTATGAAAAGTAGAGAAATTCAGCCCCAGTTCTGCTTTGCACTTTCTTCTTTCCTAGATGTTTCACTTGCAAAATAAAATAGATAAAAAATCAGCCTCATCAATTTCTAAGATCCTTTCTAGTTGTGCCACCATGTTGATCTGATGTTATATAGTGAATGCTTTATCCTATGAAGCCCTGCTCCTTCCAGCCTCTCCTTTCCCTCTCCTATACCATCAATATACAGCTTCCACTGTCCTCTAAGATCCTCAGGGATGTCATTCAGTGTTTGATCTCTATGTCTTCACTATAGCCTGGGTATGCCCCAGGCCACCTACATTCTCATCCTTCAGGCTCTACTGTGTAACATCCTTGGTAAAACGCTGTCTCCCAGGCCTGCCTTCCTGTGCACCTCAGCATATTTTGTGAAATCCTACAATGCAGTGGTTTGCAACAAGGCGCAGTTTTTTGCCCCCAGGAGATGTTTAGCAATGTTTGGGGACATTTGAGGTTTTCACAACTTAGGGCATGCTGCGGGAATCTAGTGGGCAGAGGCCAGAGATGCTGCTAAACATCCAGTAATTCACAGGACTCCCCCGCCACATAAACATACACACAGGACTCCTCCACACACATACAGCAAAGAATTTTCTGACTCAAAAATGTCCATGGTGCCAAGGCTGAGAAACTTTACACAAAGCATCTTGTCACATTAACTGTTAACTGCTTGCGTATCTCCTACTTCCTGATTAATTATGAGTTTTTGTGAATATGTTTTATTTTTAACTATTGTATCGCCAGTACATGACACATGGTAGACACTCAGTGAATGTGTTCCGATCGGATGAATCAAACCCAGAATATGACCAAAGCCTTAGGGGAGTGTAACTATAAGGGGGTGGTGCTTAGGGGAAGAGATTTCTTCCCACTGTGACTGGTCAACCGGGAAGGATTTTGTAGAGAAGGAGGGCTTAGAGAAGCCATCAAAAGAAGAATAGGTTGCTGAGCAACAGAAGAGCACTTGAGGGAAAGGGAAGAGTGCAAACAGCTACGGGAGAAAGAGAAGCACCGTGTGCTCAGGAAAGAGGGTGGTGCAGTGAGGCTGGAACACCGGATGTGTAAGGAAAGTCACAAAGTGAGACCTAGGGTTGGGAAGTGTTGGCTTGGAATGACTGCCTAGAGAGTACATTTCAGGCACCAGTAAGTACACTTAGAAAGTTTTGATTGGAAAGGAGGTTTAATGTTGTTTTTAGGAAGATTGATCTGGTAACAGGGTATCAGAAAGAAGAGAAATACAGACTCACTGAGTAATCGTTGGTCTTGTTCAGATAATGAGTATCTCCTCAGAGATGATGCTTGGAGGCAGAAAGAGGAAGTGGACACATGACATGGTTTGGCACCCCAAGCAGACAGCAAGCTAGGTGAGGACGGGAACTGTGCTGTTGGCATCTGCGTTACGCACAGCGCTTCACCTGGCAGAGGAAGCACACGGAACACACGTTCAGTACATGCACGAGCCAGATGTACTCCATCGAGACCAGTTTCCACATATCGTTGGGAAACAAATCTCATTTCTTTCTGGAAACGGAAACATAGAGTTGCTGATGACTGGCGTTTTGTTCATCGCGTGATCAGTGGTAGGATAGATGGCCAGTGTACAAATGTCAAACCAGGAGAGGAAACCACAGTTTGGAGGATTGAATCAAGACATCCTTTAGCTTCTCCAGCTGGCGCCTCCAAGCTGACTGTGCTTCTTGTCCTGTTCACCGTGGACACGTGCGGAAACCCGCAGAGAACGTCACCCCTCCAAGTGACGAGTGACGGGAAGCACCACGCGAAGATGAGTTTCGCTAACCTTCGTGTGTTTACTCTGTTATCAGGGTTTTGCACACCTCCCCTAGGGTGGAAGAGGTAATTAAATTTTAGTATAAAAGACTTCCTACCAGACATCAGGCTTCATGGGGGAATAAAAGTAAATAATAGATAGCAGGGGCTATCAACCAGTGATTAGAGCTCGTCCTGCTTAATTAGTTCAAAATAACTTCAAGGCAAGATTGTGGAGATTTGTAGATACTCTAGAGTTGACCAACACAGGATGGGATTTGAAATGGGATGGAATTCATCTTTAAGAGGTAGTCTGGGCTGGGAAACAGTGGGAAATAGAGTGGGCTATCATTTTAGTGTTTTCACTGACTCCTGAGGTAACCTGTGTAAGGCACACCTTTATTCAGATTCTCCAGTCTCATTATAAATAAGAGTAGAACAATGTGGTCCTTACACTCTGCTTGGGAGCATTTGGGGGTTGATATGATTGATGTCTGTAGACATAATAACAGCAGAAAGAAGGTATAAGTATTGAAGCCAGGTTGTCTGGGTTTGAAGCTTAGCTTCATCACGTCCTAGACAGATGACCTTGAGCATCTGATCTGTCAGTCTTCTGCCTCAATTCCTTAACTGCAAGAGGGAGATAATGATTGGCCTGGCCTCTCTCTGTGTGGTAATAGGTTAAACATGTAAAGCTCTTAAAAGATAGCTGAACACAAAGTAGGTGCTCAGTACATTGAAGTCCTTGCTATTAATCACTGTTACTGCCTTTATTTTGGGCTTCCCAAGTGGCACTAGTGATGAAGAACCTGCCTGCCAATGCAGGAGACTTAAAAGATGCAGGGTCGACCCTTGAGTTGGAAGGTCCCCTGGAGGAGGGCATGGCAACCCACTCTAGTACTCTTGCCTGGAGACTTCCATGGACAGAGGAGCCTGGCAGGCTACAGTCCATGGGGTCACAAAAAGTCAAACATGACTGAAGTGGCTTAGCACACAGCATCTTTACTTTATTATATCTTTAGTGGATATATCATACATTCAGTTCAGTTCAGTTGCTCGGTCGTGTCCGACTCTTTGCGACCCCATGAATCACAGCATGCCAGCCCTCCCTGTCCATCACCAACTCCCGGAGTTCACTCAGACTCATGCCCATCGAGTCAGTGATGCCATCCAGCCATCTCATCCTCTGTCGTCCCTTTCTCCTCCTGCCCCAATCCCTCCCAGCATCAGAGTCTTTTCCAATGAGTCAACTCTTCGCATGAGGTGGCCAAAGTACTGAGTTTCAGCTTTAGCATCATTCCTTCCAAAGAAATCCCAGGGTTGATCTCCTTCAGAATGGACTGGCTGGATCTCCTTGCAGTCCAAGGGACTCTCAAGAGTCTTCTCCAACACCATAGTTCAAAAGCATCAATTCTTTGGCGTTCAGCCTTCTTCACAGTCCAACTCTCACATTCATACATGACCACTGGAAAAACCATAGCCTTGACTAGACGGACCTTAGACGACAAATTAGTCAGTATATAAATAATTGTATTCAATAACTGTATTCAATTCAATTAATGTCTTTAAGGCACAGCAAACCCCAACACCAATACTAGTCTTACAAACAAAAATGATGTGATAAGCCTTGAGAAATCAGTAGGCTTTAGACAAGTAAGAGGGAGCAGGAATTCCAGAAACAGCTGACAAACCTACAAGAGTGGAAATTGGGCCAGTTAGGTTTGGTGAGGGGGCACAGAGCCTGGCCTTGCTAAAGAAGGGGTTGCTTTGCAGAGTAGTGGGAAATAGACGTTATGCTCCCTAGCGGCTCTCCTGTGTAGTGATGTGGATGTATAGACACTGGGCTAAAGGTGAATAGATTAAATTGTACCAAGAGTGATGAAAATTACTGGCAGTGACAAAAATCAAGCTATCTCTCAGTGAGTTGCAGTACCAGCAGAGTTTGAGGCTGGGGAATGCTTCTGACTCCCACTGCCAGTGACTAAGTGCATCTACCCAGACTGATGCTGTCATAGTAATGGAACCATACTGGTTGGCTTCAGATTTTAGTCTATAAACTGACTGGCAGATTGTAAGCATGGTATTCATATCTCCTTTTTGCATTCCAGAGGAGCCATTATGTCCTTGATAAGTGTACAGTATAACTGTGCATTTTAATATGCATACATATACGTATATAAAGTGCAAATTCTTTAAAACAAAATTTTAAAGAAGGCTATTTGTCATGGAAGCTCTCTCATCCTTCCTTGGCCTTTTGCTAAACAATTTGTCTTTTCACTCCCATTCCAATAGTCCTGTGCTCTCTGCCCGTGTTCAACAAATTCTAACTAAAAGTTCCTTTAAGCCACTCATACTTGGTGGGTAAATCTATAATAGGTGAAACTGAAAACAGAAAGCTGCATAGATCCAAGTGAGTAACTTGCTGCGGGTGGAATTTCAGGTTGTAGAGGAAGTTTGGGTGAGACACCCTTGAGTCAGGCAATATCCTACTCTGGCCATGGAAAGATAGGTGCTTTCTGCCTATATGTGTATCTGACCTACATAATAAAAATTATAAGAGATTTTTCTGACTTCTTGTTCATTTGCTCAGTCATGACTGACTCTTTGCGACCACATGGACTGCAGCAAGCCAGGCTTCCCTGTCCTTCACTGTCTCCTGGAGTTTGCTTGAGTTTATGTCTGTTGAGTTGATGATGCCATCCAGCCATCTCATCCTCTGTTTGCCCCGTTCTCCTCCTGCCCCCAATCCCTCCCAGCATCAGGGTCTTTTCCAGTGAGTCAGCTCTTTGCATTAGGTGGCCAAAGTATTACAGCTTCAGCTTCAGCATCAGTCCTTCCAGTGAATGTTCAGGGTTGATTTCCTTTAGGATGGACTTGTTTGATCCCCTTTCTGTCCAAGGGACACTTTTGAGTTTTCGCCAGCACCACAGCTTGAAAGAATCAATTCTTTGGTGTTCAGCCTTCTTTATGGTCCAACTCTCACATCTATACATGACTACTGGAAAAACCAGGTATCACTTATCTCTACTAAAACTTACGTCCTCACAGGCAGGTGCTGTGTCTTATTCTTCTGTGTTTGCCTGGCTTATAATAGCACCTGGTACATATACATGCTTAATAATTATTTGTTGATGGAATGCTTTCATAATGCATCAGGGTCCCCAAAGCTATTTATCGTAAATTCCCCCTCTAGATCTGTCTTTTTAAATAAAATAACCTAATGGACTGTGAGTTAGTATCTCATTTATCTGCATATTCCATCCACATCCTTTGTACATCCCCTCCCACCCTTGCAGAGTGTTCATTAATGTTTGTGAAGAAAGGAAGAAATAAATAACTCGGTAATGAGAATAAGCTGTTGGCCCCATGTTGAGTGTCGTCTTGGTATTCTGAGAAAAGTGGTCGACTACCGAATATTAAGAATGTCAAGTAAGTAGCAGAGAGACATTTTTCCTGAAATATTCAGATCAATTTCGAACAACTTTTAACCTCTTTCTTCTTAGGTACTGAATACAAAGGTTTGTTTGAGAAATAAACAGTTGTTAAACTGTTAAGTGTTACCATGGAAGGTGGTAACACTTTGATATGCTTTGCTGTTTGTAGACTTTTAATGCAATATCAATATATGAGGAATTGTGTAGATGTGGGCACTTAGAATCAGGGTAAAGGGAGTGAGGAGACGTACTTTTAGGATGTAAGCGTCATTAGCTGTATCCTTGCTCAGGATCATTCCCAAAGTGTAGGAACAACTATGGGGAGAAAAGTTTATGACTCAGTTTGAATGAATAATTAGTACTGTATAAATTTGGGGGTGGGGGGAGCAAAAGGCTTATGCAGATGTTTAGTAAAATTTAAGAAGGCTATAGTGTAATAAATTATTCTAGGATAAATTTTCTGCCTCTCTTCTCAAGACAGATAAAAGTTCTCTTTTTTTCTGTGTAAACCCTAGTATCCAATTCTGGTTTAATATTCCCACTCTGTTTTTGTAATTAAAACATCATTTATACTGAGAATAATTAAGACAACTGTACATTTGATTTTAAAATCAGTTTTGAGTATTGTGCCTTGTCAAGCTACAAGAATGGTTCCTGCAGCTTTTACAACGTAGCATTAAGAAGCAGACAGTGACCGCAGGCACCTGAGTGGAAGGTTTGACAGTTTGATAAATTAGGAATGACACTTGCCAAAATGGCTGTCCTTCCTGCCGTCTGCCAGTGGAGCATTTGCACACTGTTAATTGAATTGGCAATTTGTGTAACAGTGCCTGCCCCTGAGCTTTTGTAACGCCGAATCTGCCATTTAAGTCTGATAATCCAGGACTTGGGAATAAGGACGAAAAGCTTCACATGATATTACTGCAGATTTAAAATGACAGTCGGGGACCTTGTTGCCAATTTCCCATTAAATGAGAAATAATTAACAATAGCAATAACAAAGTCTTATAAAGCTGGAAAGTTAAATTGACTTTTCAGCACTAGTATCGTACAAAATTGCTTCTAGTGTGATTATTGGATTGCCCTTTCAAGATTATATACCCTAAGCAGTTTCATATGATGAACCAAACATGGGATGTTTTGTAAGCTAATCTGTTTGATTGTTGTGAAAATCTCCTGATTATCTACAAGGATTGTATCATCATTAAGAATTTGCTTGATGCTATAAAATTTCATTGAGATAGAGACCTTAATGAAATAACAGAGATTCTTATTTCCTTAACTTTGCTAGTAATTTAATGAAAGCTGCAACAAAATGTTGAACTACAGTTAGATAATGTCCACTGTAAGCATTTATAGAGTACTATACGTGACTTTTTTAGATGTCCTCCTTTGATGCTTCTAAGAGATTTAAGAACTGCTGGGTAACTTTTGGTGTGTGTTTCAACAGTGGTTTGTATTTGGAAAAATGGTTTAGAACAATACAGATTCCTGGCATGGGGTTCTTTTTAAAATTGCAAAAGATGTTAATTTTCTATGATTTTCAAACTCATGGAAGTTTATGTTTCACTGTTACTATCTGTTTAGTTCTAAAGTTCAGATCTTTCGGGGTGGTGCTGGGTTAGTCACGTCAGCACAGACTAGAGTGATTCTTACCTGATACCCTCTGAATGGCTACATCCAATGGGTACAGCCAGCATTTGCAGTTAAATATTTTGACTGCCACCACCTTTGATCATATACTGGTATGTTGATATTTGACAGGTAAGGAGTAGGCTCCCAAACAGCTAGAAGAGTTTAAGGAACCAAGTTGATAGCAAAAGATCATCCTTTTTCAAACTTTAGGTTATTTTTTTTATTATAGACTCATTTCACAATGGGATAGTCAGGATATTCAAGAACAGGATCGAATCTTCTGTTTTGTTTTTTTTTTAACTGTGGTTAGAGAATAAGATAGTCTTGCTCTGTGTTTTAAGAGTTTGCATTTTTTTGACCAGTTAGTGCATTTGACTGATTTAATTTAAGGCAGAATGTAGGAATGGAAACCTCCAGAGAGAGTGGGGAAAAGAACCTGTCACCTTGATGGAGACCCGGGCTTTTCTATGCGGAGGTTATATTTGAGGCCTGAAGCTGTAGTGACTGCCAGGGAAAAACACAGAGAGAAAGAGTGTTCTGAGCATTAACAACTTAGGCTTAGGAGGGGGGCAGAAGTCTATGAAGGAAACCATAAATGTAGAAGAATAGAGGGACAACATGGGGTGGAATGAGGTGAAAATGAACTTTAAAATAAAAAGGGCAGTATGTGGACTCATGGCGCCTGGGTATTTTTAACACCTCAGTGCTATAAAATTTGGCAAGTCAGACTCCTGGATTTCCATCTTTTCACTGAGAAATGGGGATAAATAAATGCCTGTTTTTACCTCATGAGGGTTTTTTGGTATGAAAATTAATTGGATTATTTTATGTGAAAACAGTTTGCAAATTATATGAAAATACAAGCTGTTAATAAAAGTAGCAGTATAGTAAGAGCATAACTTAGAGAGAGAAGTGGTCAAAGCTTTAAAAGCTGTGGAACTCTGAAAGAAAAGGAGGAGGAGGAATGCCCGGTGGGTGATGGGAACATGTTCTGAGTCACATGGGGAGTCTGATGTTCATACAGTGATAAGGACAGATGCCGGGGTCCAGAGCTTACGGAGAGGCCAAGTTTGTAAAGAAATGCAGTAGCAGGTGTATATGTCAAGGTGGTGGGGGAGCTGCCTGTTATCCCCAGAATGACGGGGATGTGTGTGCCAAGGACTGATGAGTGTTACAAAACAGGAGAGTCACTGGGCATGAAAATTGCCACATTGCCACACTTCACAATGTCTCTGAAATTGAAAACATATCTTGTGGTTGATGTATATGCTTAGTATGATGATTTATCTTTTTTTTTCCCCAGGAGAACTGATAGTCAACTGATGACATATTTAAAAATTAATGGCAGTTTAAGATTGTTGCAATTTGGCCAAATATTACTATGAACACAGCTAGCTGGTGGCCAACTTTGGCATACTTAATCATTTTAAAATATTTGGAAGATTTCTATACCTGTCCTTATCCAAGATGAAGACATCATTTGATTGATCATTTGTTGAATACAAATCATATTGAGTGCTTATGGTATATTAGACACTCTACTGGGGCACTGTATACATAATGTCATTTAATTCTCAAAGTCAGACTAGGAGTTAGGTACTGTTTTTAGCCCCCTGCATTATATGTGAGAAAACTGAGGCTTAGATTAGACGCTATGTTACTTAAAATCCTGGCTTGCTGTAAAATCTGATGCTAGGTTAGATGCTATTGAAAAGTCAAAGGTACACACAGTTTGTTCGCCTGGGTTACATCACAGGAAAACTAAAGCACATATTCAGAAAACAACCATATAAGGGAAGACACACTACAAGTACTATCAATATCACAACGGAGGCACAGGCAGGCTAGAAGGATTCCATGAAGAGAGGCATTATTTCCAACTAGGAAATAAGGGGGAGTTTCTCCATGGACAGTGGGAATATTTGAACAAGTAGAGATGAAGAGGTGGTAACACAAGCAGAAAGAACCGGGTGAGTGAAAGAAATGGAAGCTTCCACACAGCATGTGTGTTGAGGAAATACTAAGTCACCACGATTAACTGGACTGCAGTGTGCTTGAAGAGGAATCAGTTCAATTCAGTTCAGTCGCTCAGTTGTGTCTGACTCTTTGCAACCCCATGAACTGCAGCACGCCAGGCCTCCCTGTCCATCACTAACTGCCGGAGTATACCCAAAGCCATGTCCATTGAGTCGGTGATGCCATCCAACCGTCTCATCCTCTGTTGTCCCCTTCTCCTCCTGCCCCCAATCATTACCAGCATCAGGGTCTTTTCCAGTGAGTCAGCTCTTCACATCAGGTGGCCAAAGTATTGGAGTTTCAGCTTCAACATCAGTCCTTCCAATGAACACCCAGGACTGATCTCCTTTAGGATGGACTGGTTGGATCTCTTTGTAGTCCAAGGGACTCTCAAGAGTCTTTTCCAACACCTCAGTCCAAAAGCATCAATTCTACTGCACTTAGCTTTCTTTATAGTCCAACTCACATCGATACATGACCACTGGAAAAACCATAGCTTTGATTAGATAGACCATTGTTGACAAACTAATGTCTCTGCCTTTTAATATGCTGTCTAAGTTGGTTATAACTTTCCTTCCAAGGAGTAAGCGTCATTTAATTTCAGGGCTGTAGTGATTTTGAAATCACCATCTGCAGTGACTTTGGAGCCCCCCAAAATAAATTCAGCCACTGTTTCCACTGTTTCCCCATCTATTTCCCATGAAGTGATGGGACTGGATGCCATGATCTTCGTTTTCTGAATGTTGAGCTTTAAGCCAACTTCTTCACTCTCTTCTTTCACTTTCATCAAGAGGCTCTTTAGTTCTTCTTCACTTTCTGCCATAAGAGTGGTGTCATCTGCATATCTGAAGTTATTAATATTTCTCCCAGCAGTCTTGATTCCAGCTTGTGCTTCTTCCAGCCCAGCGTTTCTCATGATGTACTCTGCATATAAGTTAAATAAGCAGGGTGACAATACACAGCCTTGACATACTCCTTTCCCTATTTGGGACCAGTCTGTTGTTCCATGTCCAGTTCTAACTGTTGCTTCCTGACCTGCATACAGGAATAGTGAGAAATAAGGGCAAAATATTCAGTGCATTTCCAAAGGACACCACCCAGTGTTTTGTTCGTATACTTAAGAGTAATCAGTTTAATTTTTTTGCCTGTTATTTTGGTTTTATGTTACCACCCACTTGGTAAAGCCATCCCTGGAATTATAATAGATTTCTAATTTGTTCTTGGTTATTTTGTGTTTTCAAAATGTTCTATAATCTTTGACTAATAGTTCAATTTACATAAAAGTTTATTTTAGAAAATTTAATGGAAGGAAGCACTCTGATTTTTAATGGTGATGCTAAGTTGTCATGTCAAGATGAAGAGTCTCGGATGAAATTAATTGAGTTGGGATCTCAAAGAACTTGGGTGAAGTTCTTCTCATTTTTGAAGCATCATCTATGATGATAGTTGCTGCCCCTTTTTTTATTTTTGGATGATAATGGTTTATTTTCTCTTTTTTAAAACATTTTCTTATAGAGGTTACAAATTCATATCTGCATATGCTTGTTATATATCCATCGTTTAAAAATACAGTTTCATTCATTAGTTTTCCCTATAATTTTTCTCCATTTGTGCTTACGAGACAAAGTATCTTTATTTTCTTTCTTTTTTTGTTGCTTCAGATTTTCTTAACTGTGCTTTTCCTGCATTCTTCAGGTAAATACTCACTGTTTTAAGTTGTGAGTTTCGTGACGTCTATCTCTAAAGGTATACATTTCCCTCTTAAGTACTGCTTTAGCTGCATCACACAAATTTTAATATGGACTGTTTTCTACTTTATCCACTCAAAATCTCCTGAAATATCTGATTTTTATTTTAAACTCGGGGTTTTAGTAATGCCATTTAATTCTGAAACATGTAAGGATTTTAAACATCTTCTTGGCATTAATTATTTCATTATATGTTTGAACACTCAGGCAAATGATGCCTTCAAAACTTCTTAGGCTGATAGCTCATATATGATGTTCTGCTCTTTGCTTTAAGGATTAGATGCATTCCACAGATACTGCTATCTGGGTGACAGGATATTTGACACGCCCTACTCATTAAGCTTTTATTCTAGAGTCGGGTGGAGGGAGCAGGCAATAAACAGGCAAATATGCTAACAACATGATTCAGGATAGTGCTGAGTACTGTGAAGAAATGAAGCAGAATGATTACTAGAGGTAATCATTGTATGGGTACGTGTGCTGCTGTTGATGGGAGAGCAAGGAAGGCCTCCCACGATTAAGATTTTGGCTGAGACCCTGGTACTCAGAAGGAACTGGCCACAGCAAGTCTAGAGACAGAGAAGTTCAGTGGAAGTGACAAGCACAGAATTTCTCAGGTAGGAACTAACTGTGTCCCTTCTACGAGTAGAATTAAAACAAAACAAAACAAAAACACCCAGTGGGGCTTGGGTGTATGAATTGGAAGGACAGACTCAGATGAGTTTGGTTAGACAGGCAGGGGCACAGTGGCGTGGGCCTTCTGGGGCTCGGTGCGAGCTGGGTTCCAGACACACTCAAAAGGGTGTCTGGAACACATTAAGTGTTTAGGTTAGCATACGTTACTGATAGATGACAGTGAGCAATCTTCTGTCGTTCTTTGCAAATGCTCTGGGCACATACTAGGCAGTAGGAATGTTTAGGTGACTAAATAAGAACCAGAGTGCGTGGATCTGCTCACTTCACCCTCACACCTTTGTTGTTTTTAATTTTAAAGCTGTTGGTTCTTAAAAACACTTGTGTTCTCTAAATTGATGATCTCCAGATTCATTCTTGGGTACCTCGTGGGTGATCCTGGGCAAGTCACTCTTCAGAGCTGTCGTGAGGATTAAATGAGATAATCTCAGCAGCAGGTGTAATGGTGGCATGTAATGTGCACTCAGCGGTGGCTCTTTTAATGATCTAATTATAGTTCAGTACACTCTGTTTAGGTTCATAATTCCTTCAATTTGTGATTTAATTACTTGGAAGGATAATTCCATTCACTGTATACTAAATATCTCAAAGTGTAAAATAAGACTAAAATCCTCTTTCATGTCTTCACAGAGGCACTTTTATAGTTTTTAGACATCTCATATTCCACAGGCCTTCTCAGAAGCAGACAAATAAATTGATAGTCACTTAACATTCAGTTTGGAGGGTCAGGGAGTCGAATTTTATGGAAAAGGTTATTCAAAGAGTCTGTTTTTCCTGAATTTATTTGTTTGTGAGGACAAAAAGAGGAGCTTGCAATTTATAATTTCTATTGAGCAATGACCTATATGTAAAGAGATATTTTACTTATTTATGAAGAATAATTAATTATTTGCTGGCGTGAAGGAGGAAAGCATTCTAATGAAGGCATACATTTTAAAGCTTGAGGTGGAGGACAGGAAACAAAAGTTGCCAAAATTTAAACTATTTACAGTTTGATGATTTAGTATGAAAGAGATAAAACATTCCTCAAACTGGTATAGTACTAAGGGTAGCAGTGAGTTGAAATTTATAATAATGTTTTATATGCTGCATCGTAACTCTTGAAATTCAGGCTTGTAAATCAGGAATCATCTTATCAGGATAAGATCTCATCAGTATCCAGACATTTTTAGGGCTATAAAGTTGTTCATAATTTATACATATGAATATAGTACATGTGCAAGCAAACTTCAACTCTCTGGAACTTAAAGGAGATTATTTTGGATAAAAGGGGGCCTAGTCTTTAATCACCAAACTTTTTCTTTTTTATTTAAATTATCGTGGAAAGAATTTTTGTGTGGAAGATAATTTAGCCTTTTCTTTATGACTTAGGAGTATTGTTATGTATGCATTTCATTACCATGAAAATAATATGGTTGATATCCTCAGGGACTTTTGGACTATGAGACCTGCTTTAGCAGTATACCAAATTGGCCTGTATTACAGTGCATTTTGAGAATTGTTTCCCCTGTTGTTTATCTCCCCCTTTTTCTGTTGATCCCTTACTGTCAGTCATAATTCTTCTCTGCTGTTAGCATTTCTAGATCTCCCTTTTAATTTGTTGTTTCAGATATGGTTTCATCTTGGACACCCGGGTTTGTTGGCATTATGTATAAGCCAAACATGAATAGAATCTGATAAAAGACAAAGGGATCGTCTGCGAATAAAGTACCTGGTCGCTGTGATAGCTTTTTTGATCTTTCAGAGGCATTTTCCAGGTTTCTTCATCTCATTTTGCGTCTCGGATGAGTAAAATATCCTTACATAAGGCTCACAGTCACTTCCTGGAATAAACTGTCTTAGCTACATACATGTATGTGTGCGTGTATATCATGTGCAGTTCCCCAGCTGTGAAATGTACTTCTGTCTAGTTCTCTGCCCTGCACTAATACGACCCCCAAAAGAATGCTCTTCCTAATGATGTTTTTAGAGATTTGGAGAAAATGCTGTCACTTCTCTAATTTCCTTTGCAGCTTTCGTTCCTGAAAAGATTGTAGTCCATGCTTTGCGCACTGAGAATGTAAATAAGATCTTTGAGAGTTCTACATAAAACTTTCAAGGAACAAGCCTTCCTCCCAAACTTTAAGTAATTAAAGCTTCTGAATTGTCCAGACTTTAAACTCACATAAAATTATTCTAGTTGTAAAGTTCGCAAACTGATTTTATTTATTTCTCTAAGTTCCTTAATGTGGTTTCACTGCTTGGCTTGACCTCTTGACTAAAATAAGTTTACCAGCCTTTCACCAAAATGATGCTTATCTTTACAAAGATAAATATGGCCATATTTCTAAAAAAAATTCAGATTAAGCAAGTAGGTTACTGGGATTTATGAAGACTATTTTTCTTTTCAAATAATAGATCAGTATCATGGAATGCAGTTAGAAAATGCCTTGGAAAGCCATTAAGTAGAAATACGTCATGATTTTTAGGGGAAGAAAGGCAAGCACAGAGACTCGAGGATACTGTTAGATGGTTCATCCACGTACCAAGCTGGCCATTTGGGGCCAAGGAAGCTGATTTTTATGTTTTAAAATTAATCCAACCTAGATTAACCATGTCGCGTCCCCTTAACCACAGGCACGCGAATCTCAGGGTAGACAGCTGTTTGGATGTCCCACACTGGGACTGCTGCCCTCAACAAACGCTTCTGATTCTCCTACATGGTCACTTGGCAGCATCTATGTGCACCCATATGGCTGAATGGCATTGTGCCTGTTTACAAGTCGGTTGGATCATTTTCACTAGGACCCAGGTGCCAAGCAAACATAGAGTCACTCTGCCTACTGAACTATGCATCTTCTTTCTCAGAAACAAAACACTTCTCCTTGGTAATGACCTCCAAGTTTAAGGCAAGATATTTATCGCCATTTTGTTGCCTTCACTATATTTTGACATTCTCTGTCTGTAAAGATAACAAAGGAAACAAGAATAATGATATCTCCTGTAATTACGAAGGAGACAGTACCCCCCCAAAAATGTGAAATACAAATTTGGGCTGTCACTTCTGACCTCTTAGGATGCATACAATTCCCAGAGCATCTGTAGTCCTGCTTGAAGATGAAATGGAGCATTGGTTGCTTCTGTGACACCAAGACTGAATATTTAGCTTTTCTCTTCACAAGCTTCACAATTTGAGTAGAAATAGTAGTTTTCACTGGAGAAGGCAATGGCACCCCACTCCAGTACTCGTGCCTGGAAAATCCCATGGGCGGAGGAGCCTGGTGGGCTGCAGTCCATGGGGTCGCACAGAGTCTGACACGACTGAGCGACTTCACTTTCACTTTTCACTTTCATGCACTGGAGAAGGAAATGGCAACCCACTCCAGTGTTCTTGCCTGGAGAATCCCAGGGACGGGGAAGCCTGGTGGGCTACTGTCTATGGGGTCGCACAGAGTCAGACACGACTGAAGCGACTTAGCAGTAGTTTTCACGTAGAGGATATGATGAAGATATATGAGATAATACATATGATATGCTTTGAGTTCCTTGAAATAAATTTATTTTATTCATGTGACTACTATATGCCTCAATGAAGGAAATCATGTCCTTGCCTTAGAATTAACAAATGGATGTTTAACAAATTCAACATCTTTTGCTTTTTGCTTTCTAAACAACTGACTTTTGTATCCCACCTGATTTTATAAAACTTTCCCGTATATTCTTTTACTTAGTCTTCATGTAAAATTTATGAAGTAGGATGGTCAAATATTATTAGTTTTATTTTACAAATAATGGAAACTGAGGCTAAGGGCAGTATTGTGACTTAAGGTTTCTCAACAAGTTTGAAGTGACAGAGTCAAGACTCCAACACATTTTTTTTCCAGAGATTCCATTGCATTTAGGATCAAAGCGTCCTTGAGATAATATATTCATTTAGATGGATTCAGTTTTATTTCATTATTAAGTAAAACCTCCAAATAGTTAAGAGGTTGATTGGAAAATATATATTAACATACTCATTAAAAGTGACTTTAATAGGAAATATCCCTAACAGCTGCCATTGTAATTTATTGCTCTTATTTTCTCATTTAATTTGCTTCTTGAGTAATGTTTTGGGTCAGTTTCTTGGCAACAGTTTTGATTTGATTGTTTCCTTTTGTTTAGAAGGTCACAGAATTTTCATTTGTCTAAAAGGAAGAAAATTTGTCAGGATTCTAAAAACCCATAGTATTTGAGATGTGACATAAAATTTTAAATCTTCATCACTTATAATTAATACCAATTTATGAACACTGGCATGACTTTAAGTCCATTTTATTGAAGCAATTGAAAACAAATCAGAAAAGTTATGGGTAAAGGAGTTTTGAAGGAGACATGGCTTAATTTGACTTTGGTATTGCTTTCCTCTTTTAGTAGGATGTGTGTCAGAATTTTCTCCTGGAAAATTTTCAATCAGAAGCATAATGTGAATGGGAGAGAAATTTTATAACCAGGTGGATTATAAGATAAATTTTTAATGCTGAATATGAATACGAAAGGATTGAAAAGTTGGATTGTCATCGTCAATGTTTGACATCTGAATAAGAAATATTTGGAAAATAGGTATGGCAGGTTCATTTTGTCTTATATTACAAATATCCTACTTTTCACTCCTATTTGAATGGTGTTTTGATATGGTGTTTTCACTTTTAAGAGTCTTAATGAAGTGTATTTTACACACCATGCCGCCCACCCATTGTAAATGTATAATTTGGATGGTTTTAGTAAATTTCAAATTGTGACCATCAAACAATCCAGTTTTGAAAGAAATCTATCATCTCCATCAAAAAGTCCCCTCATACCCACTAATCTCTGTTCCTACTCCTAACCCAGGCAAGCATCAACCTGCTTTCTGTCTCTCTATAGTTCTGCTTCTTCTAGAGATTTCATGTAAATATAAATATGTAGTCTTTTGTGCCTGGCTTCTTGTGCTGGATCTTCATTGCTTTGTGCAGCTTTTCTCTAGCTGCAGTGAGCAGGGGCTACTCTCTAGCTGTGGTAGATGGGATTCTCATTTCAGTGGCTTCTCTTGTTGGGAAGCAGGGGTTCTAGGCACATGGGCTCAGTTTTCCCACGGCATATGGAATCTTCCCAAACCATAGCTTCTTTTACGAGCATAATGTTCTTGAGTCTATTTAACTTGTATGTGTCTATATTTAGTTTTTTTTTTATTGCTGAGTATTAGTTTACTGCATAAATATGCCATATTATATATGTCTTATAAATATATTATACATATATTTATGTATTTAACAATTGATAGATATTTAGATTGATTCTGATTTCTGGCCATTTCGAATAATGCTGTTATGAAAATTCACATACAGGTCTTTGTGTGGAAAAATGTTCTCATTTCTTATAGACAGATAATAGTGTAATTTAATGTTTTACAGTAAAAGCATGTTTAATTTTGAAAGAAAAATGTAAAAATTGTTTTCAAAAGTGATGATATTGGACCATTTTATATCCCCAACAACAACATATGATGACTCCAGGTTTTTTTTTTTTTTTAATAGCCAGTTCCAATTTTTTTGATTGTATAGTAGTATATCACAGCAGTTTTATTTTGAATTTGTTTTCTATTGCAGTGTAACAAATTACCATACACATAGCAACTTAAAACAACATACCCTTTCATCCACAGTTCCTCTGAATTAGGAGTCTAAATACAGGTTAACTGGGTCCAGTGTTGAGGCGCTCACTGATGGAAATCATAGGGTTGTTTGGGACCACAGTCTCACCTGAAGATTGAGGACCTCTTCCAAGTTCACTGGTTGCTGGAATGATTTAGCTCCCTGAGGATGTAGAGCTGAAGTCCCCCTGTTCTTGCTGGTTATCAGCTGGGGATTCCCCCAGCTTCCAGCGAACACCTCGGAGTGGTCCTAGACGTGTGGCTCCTTCCAGAGGCAGCTTGCAACATGGTTGTTTGCTTTGTCGCGGCCAGCAGAAGAACCATTTGCACTTTGAGCCTCTCTTTCAGAGAAGACACATGGGCCTCTTTTAAAGGGTTTGCCTGATTAGATCAAGCCCATCCAGGATAGTATCCTATTTGATTAACTCAAAGTCAACTGCTTAGGAACCTGAGTTACATGTGTAAAATCTCTTCACTGTTTATCTTACAATTCCACCTTATCAGGGGAGTGATATCCCATCATATTGACAAGTATTGTCCATACTTAAAGGGAGTGGTTATACAAACCAGGGAGTGAGAGTTTTTAGAGACACCTTACAATTCTGCCTACCACTATTGCCTTAATGATTGATGAGTTGAGTGTCTTTTCATGTATTTATATATTTACATTTATTCATTTATTCATGTCCATTCTTATTATCTTCTTTGGTAAAATGGTGAAAATTTTTTACAAATATTTAACCATTTTATTGAGTTGTTTCTCTAATTGAATTATAAAAGGTCTTTATATAATCTGGATACATATACTTTATCAGGTTATGATGTGCAGATATTTCCTCCCAGTCTGTAGTTTATCTTTTCATTTTCTTAATAATGTCTTCTGACTTTTAATTTTGATGAGGTCCAGTTTATCATATTTTTTATAGATCATATTTTGAGTGTCATATTTAAGAAATCTTTGCCTGATTGAAGTCAGGAAGATTTTTCTCTTAGGTGCCTCTTCTAGAATTTTGTAGTTTTGCTCTTAAATTTAATTATGTGATCCATTTTAAGTTCATTTTTGTACAGAGTATAAGTACCTAAGTTTGTTTGCTTATTTGTTTAGGCATATATATATACACACACACACACACACACACACACACACATACATATATATCTGTAACTCAGGTTCCTAATCTGTTGACTTTGAGTTATTCAAATAGGAAATTATCCTTGATATATATATAAAATTATCCTGGAGATATATATATATATATATCCAGTTGTTTTAGAAACATTTCTTTAAAAGACTCTCTTTTCTGTTTGAATTGTCTTGATACTTTCATTGAAAATTAGTTGACTATATATGTAAGGGTTCCTTTCTGAACTCTCTCCTGTTCCATGGATATATGTGTCTATCTTATGTCATTACAACATTGTTTTGATTTCTGTAGGTTTAAAGTGAGTTTTGAAATTAGGTGTTGTAAGTCCTACAACTTTGTTCTTTTTAAAAATTGCTCTAGCTAGTCTAGCTCATTTGCATTTTCATATAAATTTTAGAATCAACTTGTTAGTTTCTGTGAAAAAAAGTCTGTTGCAATTTTGATAGAAATTCCACTGAATCAATTTGAGCAGACTTCTTGTCTTAACAATATGGAATCTTCCAAACCATGAGCATGGCATATCATTTCATTTATTTAAATTATCTTTAATAAACTCTAAGCAGTGTTTTGTAGTTCTCAGTGTGCCTACAAGTATTGTAATTCTTTGGTAAATTTATGTGTGTGTTAGTCATTCAGTCATGTTTGAGTCTTTGCAACCCTATCAGCTGTGGCCTACCAGACTCTTCTGTCCATGGAATTCTCCAGGTAAGAATACTGGAGTGGGTTGCCATTCCCTTCCCCAGGGGATCCTCCCAACCTGGGCACTGAACCCTGGTCTCCTGCCTTGCAAGCCAGTTCTTTATTATCTGAGCCACCAGGGAAGCCCTCTGAACCAATATTTTTGATGACTGTTGTTAATGGAATTTTCTTCCTAATTTAATCTTAAGATATTTCATAATATATGGATTTATGGCTGATTTTTATTTAAATGTTGATCTTTTATCCTGAAACCTTGCTTGACTTGTGTATTATTTCTAAAATTGTTTTGTGAGCTTCCCTGGTAGCTCAGCTTGGTAAAGAATCCACCGGCAATGCAGGAGACCCCAGTTCGATTTGTGGGTTGGGAAGATCCCCTGGAGAAGTGATACGCTACCCACTCCAGTATTCTTGGGCTTCCCTGGTGGCTCAGCTGGTAAAGAATCCATCTGCAATGTGGGAGACCTGGGTTGGGAAGATCCCCTGGAGAAGGGAAAGGCTGCCCACTCCAGTATTCTGGCCTGGAGAATTCCATGGACTGTATAGTCCATGGGGTCTCAAAGAGTCACATACAACTGAATGACTTTCACTTCACTTAGGATATTTTATTTATAGAGTCGTATCATCTATGAATAAAGACAGTGTTAACCATTCCTTTTTAATTTAAGTGGTTTTAATATCTTTTTCATACCTTGTTGCACTAGCTAGAACCTTCACCACCATGTTGAAGAAAGAGCCTTGTAAGGAGAAAACTTGGTAATTTGGGAGGTAGCTTGAAAATAAAACAGAAACAGTTTGTTACTGTCCATTTCTCAGGTGTAAATGTCTCTTCTGAATAGTTATTCTAAAAGCCATCTTTTGTCTAAAACTCTTCTTCTTTTGATTTTTTTAACCTAAGGATTGTGATAAATCTTTTTTAAATGAACAATTAAATATGCATGAATTAGTGGGATGATGGAAAGATCTCTTTAAGCCTTTGCCAAGATCCGGTGATTCCCAATCCACGGAGATCATTATTGTCTTCTGTCTATGCTGTTACCAAATCTTTTAGTCGTGTTTTGGTGTACTATCACAACTTATACTCAAATATCACGTGTTTTTCTTTCACATGTTTTCTCTTTTCCCAAAGAAGAAATGTAAGGTGCATTGTCCTGATAGTCAGAAGACCTGGAGTCTAATTGCTAGTCACAGTTTGATTTTTGGCAAATCACTCACCTTTTCTGAACTTCTGGTTTTCATTCATTTGTATAGTAAGGTGATTGGGTCCTATTTTATAAGCTTAAATACTATTCTGTGTTTTAATATTTTATGGTTATGAGCACACACTGCTTTATGCATCCGCAACAAGAAAAATAAAATTAAGTATACTTTAAATAATTTTTAAAAATTAACTTTGTTTTCTAAAGTTAGGGAATTGAGAAGACTCCATACAATCACAAAATACACTTGTGCTAAAACAAATTTTTTTCTTGAATAGCATGGCCATCAAATAGGCAAAAATTAGGAATTAATATTAGGCTTTCTGAGAAATAGCATTGTCTGAAGCTTACACATCTCTCATTTCCATTAAAATATAACGCAAACTATGTTTTTGCACGCACTTTCAGGAAGTCACTGCAGTTATTTGGCTTACTTTTGTGTGTGTGTGGCATTAGCACTGTGGAATTTTGTTTTAACTTTATTGTGTTTGACCTAACATTTTGTGTCATCAGAAATGTAGAATTTTATTTTAATCGTATTGTGCCTGGCATAAACTAACCTTGTAATTAAATGTGTAATAACACATGCCATAAAGTTTTCTGCTAGCCTACCATTTATTTATTATTGTTATACTAAATACATTGTCACAATCATGATAAATGTGAATAGGGTACATTATTGCATTTCAACCTGATTCAAATTGACCTTTCAACTGATGATAGCATGCTGTCTCATTTAAGACCACAGTTATTAGACCTTAAAGTATTGTGGCTGATCGTTTTTGTCTTTCTGGGGGCAGGGAGGCAGTGGGGCAAAGCTCAGTGTAGCAGCATCAGCTTACAGTGTTTCGCAGCAGCTCAGCTTTTTCAAAGCCTCTTTTTTTCAAGCGATGCTAAAAGGGTGTTCAAAAAAGATGAAAGCTACATGATTAAAATGAAGCATGCTATAATGTTTAACTGGCAGTTTATGCTACACAGTCTATATACTCTGGGCTAATCATCTTGTATTGTGTCTGACTAGTTTATAGTGGTTGAAAGTTTCTTGGCCAGAAAGGACCTTGTAAAATTAGTTCTTATTAGAAAAAGCATGGATGGCTGCAAAATTTGGAGACAGGCTGATTTTAGTCCTGCCAAACGACATAAATAAATAATCAGGAAGGGTTTTGTCTAATTTGGAGGGGGAAAAAAAAAAATCAAGTGGTGTTTGTGTGTAGCGTTTTTCTAATAGATAGAATTCCCATCAAACTAACATTTCAATTATTTTTATAGATTTAGCCCTGAATCCTTGTTTTAAGAAATTCTGATGTGTGCATGTATGTATACTTCCAAATTTAAAGATAACATATGACTGATAAAATGGTAGAACTTGAATATAATACCTTGGGATATCCAAAATAAGTAAGGATATAAGATGATAGTCCTGGGTACCAGGACTCAAAATTTGAAGTCATATTAACAAGTGAGCCAGAGACAAAAAGCTTAACTATTTTTTTCTTAATCTGATGGTTGGACAGTTTTTTGGGGGGGAGGAGAAGTGGTTTGGGGTGGATTTTTTGCAGTTTTAGATACTTTTCTTTAAATTAGTAAGATCTGTGGTCTCCATCTCCTAAATGGGAATTCATATACAGTCATCTCTCAGTATCTGTGAGTTATTGATATCAGGACCTCATGGGTATTAAAATCTCCAGATGCTCGCCCTTATATAAAATGTCCTAGTAGAGTTGACCCTCTGTATCAGCAGGTTCTGCATCAGATATGCAAGGTTGTGGTTATTTTATTTGTTGCTAGTCACATAGTATAAAGAGTTTACATCAGAATAGCATTTTGGTGTTGGTTTATATGTATTTTTTTTAACTTCTCCCTTCTTAGGTAGCAGTAGTTTTTTGCTTTCATTTTTTGAAATTCAGCATTTGCTATTTTGTTCGCTTACCAGTTGTTAAGATTGCCCCCTACAGCCTGAGTGTTTTTTATAGATTAAAGGGTAAAACATGAAAGTACCTAAATACGCTGTTTTGGTGAAAGAAACAGGTCAGTTTTTTTAGGGTTCTCTAAATTTCCAGAGTAATGGAAATAAAAGCAAAAATAAACAAATGGACCTTAATTAAACTTAAAAGCTTTTGCATAATGAAAGAAACGATATGCAAGGTGAAAAGACAGCCTTTAGAATGGGAGAAAATAATAGCAAATGAAGCAACTGACAAAGAATTAACCTCAAAAATAAACAAGCAACTCCTGCAGCTCAATTCCAGAAAAATAAATGACCTAATCAAAAAATGGGCCAAAGAACTAAACAGACATGTCTCCAAAGAAGACATGCAGATGGCTAACAAACACATGAAAAGATGCTCAACATCACTCATTATCAGAGAGATGCAAATCAAAACCACAGTGTGGTACCATCTCATGCCAGTCAGAATGGCTGCTATCAAAAAGTCTACAAACAATAAATGCTGGAGAGGGTGCAGAGAAAAGGGAACCCTCTTACACTCTTGGTGGGAATGCAAACTAGTATAGCCATTGTGGAGAACAGTGTGGAGATCCCTTTAAAAACTGGAAATAGCACTGCCGTATGATCTAGCAATCCCACTGCTGGGCACACACACCGAGGAAAGCAGAACTGGAGGAGACGTGTGTACCCCGATGTGCATCACAGCACTGTTTACAATAGCCAGGACATGGAAGCAACCTCGATGTCCACTGGCAGATGAATGGATAAGAAAGTTGTGGTGTGGCACATATACACAAGGGAATATTGCTCAGCTATTAAAAAGAACACAGTTCTAATGAGGTAGATGAAACTGGAGCCTGTTATAGAGTGAAGTAAGTCAGAAAGAAAAACACCAATATAGCATCTTAACAGATATTATGGAATTTAGAAAGATGGTAATGTTGACCCTATATACGAGACAGCAAAAGAGACAGATATAAAGAACAGACGTTGGACTCTATGGGAGAAGGCAAGGGTGGGATGATTTGAGAGAATAGCATTGAAACTTGTGTATTACCATATGTGAATTAGATGACCAGTGCAAGTTCAATGCATGAAGTAGGGCACCCAGAGCCCGTGTACTGGGACAACCCAGAGGGATGGGATGGGGAGGGAGGAGGAAGGGACTTCGGGACCAGGGGACACATTTACACCCATGCTGATTCATGTCAATTTATGGCGAAAACCACCGCAATACTGTAGCCTCCAATTAAAATAAATAAGTAAATAAACTTTTAATCCTAAGACTGAAACCATGCCTGATCATTCCTGTGAAATTCTATTTTGACAGTACTGTTGGGTTAACTCCACACTTACAGTTTTGGTAGGTATGATTTCTCACATCTTTTATCTGAGTAATGTTGAAGCTGTTAGCTCAAGGGCCTTGTGAAAGGAATCTAGAAATAATTATTACAGAGAACCAGACTGTTTTATTCTTGGGATCTTAGGTAAAAATGCTCCTTCTAGTGAAAGAGCCACAACACTGTCACCTCCGATCTTAAGATAAACAAACAAATACACAAATCTTCCAAGATATTCTATTTATAAGTATCTTTGATCTCAGTTTTCAGCTGAGGATGTGTAGTTTTCCTTTGCCAAACTCTACTAAAACAGGCAAAATTTTCATTGACCTATAAATTACAACCATGTGTTACTTCCAATTAATCTTTATAAGCTAGTGAAAGGAAGTGTAGTGGCTTTTATAGCTTGACAGTTTTAAAAACAAATTATCTTCAAGTAGATCAACTTTTGAAATTAAGGAAGCCACATGTAATCTCAAAACTATACATTGTAGTGGCACCTGCTGAGTATCAGGTGTTTATAACTTGGCCATAAAAATTCATTCCAGCCTAAAATCTGAAGTCTCAGCAGGAATCTTAAAACAGAATTTGGCTAAAATGATTTATTTCTTTTTGTTGAAATCTGAACGGTGGAGAAGCAAAAGGCTTAAGATTGTGAGCATGGTTTTATGGAAAAATGTTAAAGGAAACACAGATAGGACATTTGTATGTACTATGGCCCAGTACCCCTTGTCAACTGAAGAAAGAGTGAGAAAGGCAGGGGGAGAGAGATGGGAACAGGGTTGAGCAAGGGAGATCTTGACTGTTGGTGAAAATCGCTGCTTCATCACGGGCTTATTGGATGGATACATGTTTGATTCAGGAATATGGTGTATGCCTGTATTCAGTGCTTGTCAGGTTGGTAGGTGGTAATGGCAACACTGGTTTCTGTTGGTGTCTGATCTGGGGTTCTGCTTCAATCATCCTATGTCTTGTTGACTTGAAGAGGATTCCCTATAGCACAGTTACACCTTGGAAGGCTAGGAAATGATTTTGGAGAGATGAGCAGTTTTCATTTTAAAAAGTTGTCCTTAGCTTTGTCTTGGCCCCTCCAGAATCATTTGAAGTAGACTAAAGTCCTCTTAAGCACAGTTTATCTTCAGGGCTCCATTTTTATTTCAGTCATTACCTCTGGGTCATTAGCATCTTGTCACCAGCCCTTGGCCCACCATTGTGCCCTGGGAAACAAGATTTTCCTTTCTCTTTTCTTCCCTGGTCTAATGCCCAATCCTTCCCTCCAACCCCCCGGCCATTCCTGTGCCTCCTCACCCAGGGAAGTGGCAGGAGGAAATCTGGTCATTAAGTAATTACTAAGGTGTTACACAGAGATCTATAGTGTCTCTCAAGTGGCCTTACAAGAATGATGAGTGTAAGGAATCCCAGAGACATGTTTATGGGAGGGAGGTTCATATGCTCAGGGAGAAGTGAGGGAGTGAAACAGTTTGAAAACACAGCTTATGGACACCGAGCATGCTCTGAGGTGATCCTGAGCCATGCAGTACCTGGGAACAGTTGAATGAGTAGGCTTACTTCCTCAACCATCCAGAAACACGGGAGGAAACTGGGTTGAAAGTGAGGGCACTCAAGCCTACCAGCTTAGAGCTACAAGTGTCCTCGTCCATCCCTGGTTGTGGACTGTGTGTGGCCCTGTTTTCATTTAACCTCTGTGTCTGTAACTGGAGCAGTCTCAGATACCTACAAGCAATTATGGCATTTCAGTAGGTTACCTGGTGTGAAGCTCTCTGGACCAGGCCTTTCCATGTGGCAACCCGCTGACTTTTATTTCACAGCCCTGCGGCAGGTCAGCTTTTGACATCTCAAGGGTGGTTTTGCAAGTGTGCATTTTAATGTGATAAGCATGTGTGTTTTTTCCTGAAGTGTTTGCACTTGTGTATTAACATGGCTATTTTAGAAATTGGACTGACATTTCCATTGTTTCCTCCTTGTATTATCTTGCTTTGTTGCATGCTTTAATAGTTTTTATAAAGTTTATTGCCCCCTGCTGCTCAATATCTTCATATGCTGTGTGTTGTTCTTTACATCCTGCTGGGGTGCAGTTTAATGAATTATTTTTCAATGAGAATGATATGATTTTTACAGCCTGCCCACAGAGATAAGCGATTTTAATGTAGTATTTGTTTGATTCTGTTACCCTAACCCATTTTTTTTTTTTTCTGTAGCCTGTACATGTCACCAGTACTAGTATCTGAGTATCAGAAGGCTTTGGCTGTCCAAGTTTGATGCTGTGCATGTAATGGTCTCTTTTATTGCATATTTAATTCTTTATCTTCTCCAGTCTTCTCTCTGGACCTCTATCTTTCATTCCATTTCAAACAGTTTGGCTTTTATGCCAACATCTGTACATTTGCTTTGCATTGAAATTCCAAGAAAAGCATCTTTGCTGCTGGTAGTCTCTCTTGCTCTGTAATTGAATCCACACATTTCTAGGATGTGTGATGTGGAGCAATTTAGCAACTTTAGGTTTTTGTCAAACTAGGGCTTCTTTGAAACTCTAGAAACGAGTTAGGGTTTATTTCGTGAGCACTTTTTCCCACTTTCTTCTCTTCGCATCATCCCCTGTCTTACACAGCAACTCTTTTTCCCTAATCCGGTTGAATCATAAGAGGTTCTTATTTCTATTTCCAGAAATGTAGTTAACATTTAAGAAACACCATTCTAGGTCCCATTCCTTTCAGTTTAGTCTGTTTCCACATATGCTTTCCCTGTATACATCACTATCATCCCTTAACCCCCACCCAGCCACATACCCCGTACTCCTCCATGTTAGGCTTTAATTAATTAATGTAGGCATTCATGACAAGGATTGTCTCAAGTTTGGAACACTCAGTGAAAAAATTTAAAAGTCTCAACATTGAGGGGATAACTTGATATTGACTATGCGAGGTTTTGTCACCGGTTTAAAAACAAAATTTACCAGATATATCAGTTAAAATATATTTGACTACAAATAATAGAGTATGCAACCTGTGGTGAGTTAAACAATAACATGATTTAATTATCACACTTGTAAGGGGAGTCCGGAGTAGGAAGCCCCAGATACTGCAGTGGCTCCCCATGGTTAGATAGGACCTCAGTTGTATTTTTCTTCTTTGCCATCCTCAGTGCGTTGACTTTTCCATTCAACTCTTTCAAGTTATGGTGGAAAATGATTGTTGCAGCTTCATACACTGGTCCTTATACAAGATGTTTCAAGATAATGTGAAGAAGTGTGAAGCATATTCCAGAAGCTTCCAGGAAAGTTCCCTTTATGTCTTTTTGGGGAGACCAGGATCATAGCCCTAAACTTTGGGTGAACGCAGATGTGGGAAAACTGGCTTCAAGCCCATTATTACTCTTTTCCTGGAAATGGGTACACTGCCTTTCCAAGAGCATCGGGCTTTTCTTTGCAAAGAAGATGGGATAGAGCAACAAACTTGGTTCCTTTTGGGTGGGCAGTGTGTATGTTTGCTTAACCAGGGATTGGACATCATTGAATTTAAAAAGGACACATACAGTCTGTGCACAATTGCATCTAATTCTCTGTTTTCAGTAGTGAATGTGGTATGCCTTACTTCATTTTAGATTCATCAGGTTCCATTTGTAAAAAGTATTCTATATCCTTATTTGCAGCCGGTTTACTAGTAGGCAGATTGCTATTTCAACAGTGACATCCGTATTTTGACATTTTGAGACTATATGACAACAGCTGTGGTATAAGCAGTGCTATGCTTTGGATTGAGTTTCATTTGCTGCAGTACCCGTCCAGAAAACTGTAATCCCTGTGAAAGCAGGGGCCGTCTCTTCTTGTTCCTCGTCATTTCCTTTAGTGCCATCAGAGTCCCTGGAGTATAGTGGATGGTCAGTACATACTTACTGAGTAAATGGACCTCAGACATACGGGAATGACATTTTGAACTCATGTTACTTGCTCTTAACAATAAAATGCTATACGCGAGGATGAAATTTAACATTTGAATCAAATAAAAGAGCACTTTTTATTCATCAGTTTATATATCCTCATGTAATTAAAAGGATTTAGTTGCACCTAGTTTCATAANTACTGAGTAAATGGACCTCAGACATACGGGAATGACATTTTGAACTCATGTTACTTGCTCTTAACAATAAAATGCTATACGCGAGGATGAAATTTAACATTTGAATCAAATAAAAGAGCACTTTTTATTCATCAGTTTATATATCCTCATGTAATTAAAAGGATTTAGTTGCACCTAGTTTCATAAAATGCTTTTCGTAAGTCAATAAGCAGCTCCCTTCTGCTTCCCTGGACCTGCGGTAAGACCAGCCCATCACACAGTTAATGTCATTATGAAACCTTGAAGAAGAGAAAGAAGGTACAGGTTTAATGTTACTGGTGTGTGACACTGCAGTGTCAAGTGTTGCCCTACCTCCCACTCCTCCTGGGTATGGAAATGGAAAGGGAAGGTGCCAAGGACAGATAGGGTAGTGGTCGGTAGTGAAGGGAGTGGAGAGGGACTGCATGCAAGCTCTGGTATGCCTCCTCCTCTCTTTTCCTCCTTACCTGGCCAGGTAGGTAGCTAAGGGAAACATAATGGAAAGGGATATAGCAAAGGAATATGTCCCAGAATATTTACATTTTCCCAAAGGGAGCACAAATAGTAAATAATTTACTCTAAAATAAAATACATCAAACTGAAAATAAATATAAACTTTCCTTGAGGCTATGCAAAGCTCTCTTCTAAACTCAGCTTTTTATAATCAAACTGGACCTAAAAGATATGTACCAACTGAGAGAGGCAAGGAGATGAATCCAGTTTCAAGAGCATAAACATTGAATTGCCATTTGTACTGATTTTCAGATGCATTTTAAAAATTAATCCAGAATGTTCAGGTCATGAGTATTATGAAAGCTTTTTATTGTAATCCTAGACAAAACTTTATTATATCATAAAGAAGTCAGGAGTCTTTAGTGAAAATTGTAGTTGACAGGAAAATAAAGTCGATTCCACTTAAAGCTAAAAGGTATACTAGGTCAAGAGATCCTTATATGTACCTTTTACTTTAGAGTGCATTTACAGCTCATGAAAGGAAGTAGATTGATATTCTAGAAGTTAACTTCCTTCTCTTGTGTTCACAAAGCCTGAGTTAGCCAGGTGGAAGGATATGGAATTAAGCTTTTATTACTCTGCCTGGGAGCATATGAGCTGGTGTAACCAGCCCAGGGATGAATGTGCAGTTTCCAGAGACAAGCCGACCTCTGCTGAGACCACACACTTCCCTTTCTTATTTTTTTCCCATCTCAGCTGAGTACTGAAATAGAAATATCTCAAATGATACTGTTTCTTGGAATCTCGTTTCATTCGTCACTAGCCACTCTCAGCTGCTGGAAATTAATCGTGATCATCAGTATGTGTCTATGGAAAGACTATGGTGTGTGTGACAGACATTACAGCCCAGATGATAATCTGCCTGCAGTGAGGGAGACCTGGGTTTGATCCCTGGGTCAGGAAGATCCTCTGAAGAAAGACATGGCAACCCGCTCGAGTATTCTTGCCTTGAGAATTCCTTGGACGAAGGAGCCTGGCAGGCTACAGTCCATGGGGTTAGAAAAGAGCTGGACACAACTGAGCAACTAATACTTTCATATGGTGCACAAAGAAATGTTAATTCAGTGATAGGAGCATTTCAGCTATGATCTTTGCCCTCTCAGAAATTATGATCTATAAGAAAGACTTATAAACCTCAGGTTTTCCGTTTATAAAACCAGTGCATTCCTTCCTAGAAAAAATAAAATAAAAATGATAATGTAAATGGGTTATTATTGGAGGTTAGATTCCTAGCTGTGCTCACAGAGCCTAAAACTCGTGCTAGAACCCGGTGATGAAAGTAACCACACTCATGCCCTGTAGGTCCTGGGAGCAGGTTTCCTTGTGGCAGGATCTTGAGGCAAGAGCAAATATCGTCACCTCACAGAGGGATCTTCTGTGTCCCTCTCTTGAGTCATTAGCTCTTCAATCCAAGAGCATTGGAAGCTGAAGAATCCAAAACCAGCGTAAAACCTCTCAGGAGTATTTTTTGAGAAGGGCAATTAGAAACATGTTTTTCATAATATGAAATTTGGCGATTGTCTGTGGCTTTTCCTTCTTTCGCCTGTGTCTTTAGTATCATGATTTATAAGATTTCTTTTGACTAATTGCTGATTGGTGGAGATTTTTAAGGTGGCTCGGTGGTAAAGAGTCCCCTGTGCAGTATGGGAGCCACAGGAGATGTAGGTTCAATCCCTGGGTCAGGAAGATCCCCTGGACGAGGAAAGGGCAGCTCACTCCAGTATTCTTACCCAGATAATCCCATGGACGAAGGAGCTACATAATCCCATGGACGAAGGAGCTACAGTACATGGAGTTGCACAGAGTCTGACACAACTGAGCATGCATGCATGTGTTACATTACAGTGCATGGATTTTTTTTTTTTTTACTTAAAAATACAACTTTAATGTACTTCCTAGTCTGTTTATATTGTTGAGTAACCAGTTTTATCCAGGCATGGGAATAGAGGGATAGGACCTTAAATACAGACTAGTCTAGAAGAGACAGTTATAATCAAATACTTTTCATGATAGAATTGCTTTAATGACTTACAGAAGGTGGATATGTATAATCATCTTCCCAGACTCAGTTGACGACCTATTGTACTTAATAAATGAACTAGTTGACAAATGCTCTAACAAACATGACTGCATCAGTCTGTGAGGTTTTTGCTTACTTGTAAATGTCTCTCATATTCAGATTCTAAGTGATGACTTCATCATCGAAGAGGTTTGCAAACATCATTATAATTGCTCCTGCCCAGCCTATCCCCAGCGTTTTGGGTTTGGGGTTTATTTAGATCTTTCCAATAAACATAGTATTCTGATCAGACACTTCTTTTTTCTGGCTTCTGAGAGTGAACTGAGTTACGCACAAATCATTTTGTGCACTATGAGTCACTTGCTGTTAGACTCGTTTTTGGTAAAGTCATATTTGTCCTCTTCCCTCGCTGATGGGAATAGGGCTTACTATGTTGGCCTCCCACTCAAACGGAGCGAGTGCTTGTGGCAAAGCTGGAGGGAATCACTTTATATCCTTTTGTGCAGTCTCTGGGTAGGCTCGTTGAAGGACAGAAGATTTTTCTCCAGCAGGAGAGAGACGTTTCCCCCCTTGATACAGAAATCTCACACTCCAGGTGCTTTGACACATCACTGACTGCTGGAGAGCATGGAGCCAGTGTTTACTGCTGGTTCTTGGGTGTTAAACAGCCCTCCACTGCTTTTATTGTACCATTAATTGCACTTAATGCAGCTGCATTTCCAGTATGCTTGGCTAGGCTCTGAAAATTAAGTAGAGGGTACTTTGTTATAAAATCCACTGTAATGAGCTCTGGTGGGACAGGGTCTGTTAAGTTTGAAATTACCTCAGGCCATTTCTAAAGGACTTCTTAAAATATTTCACATCTATAAAAGTTTGTAACTAGATAAATAGCCGTGGAGAATGTTCTACCAGGCAGAGGGAAATCCACACTTCTCCTAAGTGCATCTTTGATAAAGTATGAATGTTTTGAATATTTGAAAGGGGTGTTTGTTTTCCTAATTTTTCTCTGCCTCCCATATGCACTAAATTCTAACTTTCAGACTGTCATTATGTCAGCTCGGCTCTGGCTGTTTTGCACCATGGTTTATATATACAGACCTTTTTCTTTTTTGTTTTTTAGGTTGTTTTTGAGTTCAAATCATACACTGAACTAGAATAAATATAGGACCCCCCTCTGGGTGTACATAAATTGGTTCAAGAAGGGATCGCACCTCCAAGAACAAAAGTACTGAAGAGACAGCTGTAACTATTAGCCAATTAGTTTAATGTTACAACTACCAACCAGGGCCTGAAACAGATTCCTGGTAACTAGCTAATAGATGCTGAAAATGACTTTAATTCCCCCAGTATTCTTGCGCTATGTGACTGACTGCTATAGTGCTTTGCGGCTAATAAAATTTCAGATTGACTAATTTACCAGGTAGCTTTACCAAAACATCCAAGTAATCCGTACATACTCATTAGAGACAGGTCCGGAACATATTCCCTTAGGACTGATTTGAAAAACCTCTCTGGGATCAGCCTCACTGAGCTTTAGATGCACTGGCACAAATCAGGTGGAGGATCTTCTATGGTTTAATGCAGCAATTTATCTGAGTTTTGTAGTTAAAGTTTGAGCATGAGATAATTAGAGCCCTCCAAGCTTGAAATTCATGAACCTTATTCCCCCTTTAATAGACTCTATACAAGCTCGCCAAGTTCGCTATTTGACTGATATGTATGGAGGCTTTGTCAAAAGCCGCTGGTCAAAATGTAGTCTTAAAACATTCAGAATTGGTTGTCCTTTATTTTGAGCTCTTACCTGTGTAAACAGGGGCGATTGCCATGTGTTATTACCAAGGGTCAGCAGCAGTTTATGGTGCCCTTTGGAAACAGTCCCTGGTCAATAATCAGATACATGCAGCCGTTCAGCTCCACACCTGCTGTCCAGATGGGTCTAGCCACAAACATGACGTGGCCAGTCAGGGACGAAGAACAGAGGGGACAGGATGCTGTGGGTCTGGTGGGTTTCTTCTACTATTTCTCTCTCCTGGGAAATAACCTTCCTGCAGCTACCGCTGTTAGGGCGGGCAGCATTTAACTATCCATACCTCTGCATTAGGTAGTCTTGAATTAATCAAACTATTCAATACCTACCATGTATATATTTTTAGCAGGTGAGAATATAAGCATAGATTTATGAATATCAATACTTACACACCTGCTTATACACAAGCACGTGTTTGGAGTCACCCAGTGCAAAGACACCACGCTACCTTTCTCCCTTGACACTTAGAAAAGATTGTTATGCTAAAAACTCACCATATAAAATCACAGATCAGCTATAGTCTTAAGGATTTTCATATATGCCAAAATATTTTCTCTCTGATAACCATTTGTTTCACTCCTATTGTGAACAAGCCCATGATGTTGGTTGACTCTAAAAAATCTGTAGGGGTTTTTCCTTTTGTTTTGTTTTCTTCATTTGCATATGATTCTTAAAACACACATCCTTGAAGAAGGAGAGGGGAACTAACATTTAGTGGACACTTCATTTGTATCAAATACTGCACCACGCTTGCCTATGTTATCTCATTTAATCCCTAAACAACCTGCTGTGGTGTGAGTGGTGATAGCCATTCATCTTCCTGGTAACGGTATTTGAGATTTTTTAACTGGCTCAAGGTCACACACAACCTAGGAAGTATCAGAAAAGTCCTAATTATAGAACGTCATCTTAGTGACTTCCTTTAATTTTTCTCATCAAAACCATTTTGTCAGCACTCATTTCTATCTTGCTACAGAGAGATATTTAAAAGTCCAGATTGCATTAATATTTATGTGTCCCTTACTCTTTGCTAGGTAGGCATTAGAAAATTGTTCCAAACATTGGTATTTAGCCCTTACCACAACTTTTTGGACAAGGGGTTATAAACCCACTCTATAGATGAGGAAACCAAGATTTATAAACCAAGACTATGTCTCTTGTTCATCCGCTGGTAAATGACAGAGCTGAGACAAGAAATAAAGGTTTCTGTCTCCAAGAATTATGCCCTTCATACTAAGCAATAGATGCCTCCCATTTTTTAAAGTACTCCTGAATACTCAGAGACTAAGATGGAAAAATGTTGAGTACTCAAAGGACAGAGCTAGGCCTCGGTATAGATCTAACTGAAAGTTCTCTCTGAAAAACTGAAGTCATCAACTTCTGAAGGCAGCATGTAGAGTTCATTGCTCTCACTCTCAACTATGGTTCCAATTATGAAGGAAAAAAAGGAAGTGGCAGCAGTGCTGCAAATAATATAAGTGAAATTGGACCAAGAAAATAAAGGTGCCTGGAGTCCCAATCAACTTCAAGAAGCCCCAGAGTGAGCTGCCTTCGCCAGAAACAGAAGAGGAAAGCTAATAAGAGGAGCAAGTTGAAGGAGCTGAGGGGAGCATTTAGTATTTTCTTCTGAGTGCTGAAGATGCAATTTGTTTAAACAGTATTTTTGAAATTCCAGAGGGGAAAAAAATGTCTTTCTCTCTTGCTACATAGGAAATTCCACCTCACTGATGTAGCTGAAGCCACTGTGTCTGTGAGAAATATTTCTTGGGAAGCAGGGTCTTTTTGTTCTGTTCTACACACAGCCATTCTTGGCTTCTATCTTCATTGGCTTAATCAATATTCATTAAATAAAGCAGGAAGAATATGAGGTTCTTCTTTCCCTTTTCACTTGCCTGTTCCAACAAATAAAAGGCATTTTTGTTTTCTCTGATTAGTTAACATTCCTTTAGTTCACACCTGAGTATATTAATGGTCTGTTGCAATACTTGCCTATGGGTATTTGACAGATCTTGGCTGCGAGGGAGAAGTACTTATTGCTTTTGTGATCCAAGACTTGCAGGGACTCCAGAAGCAATTCCAGGTAACTCCTCTATGTGTGACATTTTCAAAGCTTTTGCGTTGGCAGGAGATACAAGGACAAGAGACTGGGGACCGATTGGAATAGGAGAGAGCTTTATTACCGAGACATGAAGTGAGGGACAGTACTGGAGTGTGAGGTGAGGGGAATACCTCGACACAGTGTCATAACCAAAGAGGAGTCTTGTATTTGTATAGCATGTTTGTAAATCCATGTATATGGAGTTTTCTGTTTCCATGAAATTGACAGGAAAGACATGGATCTTAGGAAAGAGCGTTTGATGTCCCTAAATACAGAGTGGAGAAAACTAAGAGGGAGGGAGGCTGCTCTGAAATAATGAGCCTGTACTCCCAGCAGAATGAAGACTCTTCACAGGAGGAGAGAATGGATGGAAGACGTGATGGCTTGATCTTAGATGTGCTTGGCACCTTGTCCTGTAGAAATAAAAGCTTCGGTTGTAGATCATTATGTTGTCTGACCAGCATCCAGGAGAACTTGTTCCAAAGTTGAAATCTTTATCGACTGGAATGGGTCTCCACACCATGGAACATCATTTTTGTAGATTCAGATTATAATAAAATATTGAATTAAAACTATGATACATATTGTTCAGCTTTACCTAAACTCTGCGCAGTGGTGTACCTTCTTTTGGGGATTTTCCATCTTTCTGTGTCTCACGGCTATTACTTGCTTCTTTATCTCAGGGTATAAACATCCTCAAATCACTTAAAAAAAATTTCTTTCCCATGCGCATTTCCTATTTCTCTTCCTTGCCAAGATTTCCTCCCTTATTCTCCTTCCTTTCAGTTCCAAATTTCTAGCCAAGGAATTTACAGTATAGAACTCAGGGTTCTCACCTCTCATTACTCCTCAGTTGACAGCAGCGTCCCCACCTCGGTGCTGTCTTGTGATATCCGATGTACTCGGTGAGCCTCTCCTTCAGATGTTCTGGTCTTGCTCTTTGTAAATACCGCCACCTCTTTATCTCCCCGCCGACCCTCTGGGTGTTCGTTCTCAGGCTCTGTGCTTCTCCCCTTGCTCTCTATAAAGTCAGGTGTTCCCCACACCGGCCCCCCCCCCGCCCTCCCACGTTATGCCCCACCCCAGCTTCTATGCCCATCTCTACGACTTGCCGCCAAGACTGCCAAGACTGCATCTCTGCCACCCCTGAGCCCAGAGCCTTAAGTCTACTGGACACCTCATCTCAATGGGCCTGCCCTAAAGATACCTCCAGTTCAGGATCTCGTGTTCTAGTATGTTCTAGCACAGGGAATGAGTGAACCATCTATACTGTTAGCCAACCCAAACAGCTGGAGTTCATGCCTGACTCTTCTTTTCCCCTAAATAGTCCGTTACAGTGCTCTCTCAATCCTTCCTCCTAAGTACCTTCAGAAGCGAACTCCTCTCTAATCTTTCTATCTTATTTACTGGGCTAACTCATCTTCATGTCTTCCCTGAGCTGTGTGTGTGTGATTGGTCATGTCCAACTCCTGTGACCCAGTGGACTGTGGCCGGCCAGGCTCCTCTGTCCATGGGATTCTCCAGGTAGGAATACTGGAGTGAGTTGCCATTCCCTCCTCCAGGGGATCTTCCTAACCCAGGGATCAAACCCATGTTTCTTGTGTCTCCTGCATTGGCAGGCAAGTTCTTTACCACTAGCGCCACCTGGGAAACCCCATCTCTTGCCTCGACTATGAAATAGCCAGTCTATTCATCTTCCCTCCATACACAGTTCTACTCCGTGCCCCTCTGCCCTGTTGACATAACACATACCTGTGCTCAACTCCAACCCCTATGCTGCTGCTGCTAAGTCGCTTCAGTTGTGTCCGACTCTGTGCGACCCCATAGACGGCAGCCCAGCAGGCTCCCCCGTCCCTGGGATTCTCCATAGGACTCTGTAAATGAATCCCAGTTACTCTGTATGAACTAGAAGCTCCTCTGCAGTGCTCGTGACGTAGCCTGCCGAGGTGCCCTGAAATTCCCTTCCCTGCAGGTGTGGTGAACTCACCTGCCCTGCTGGCCTTGCACCACTGGGCATGCTCTTCTGGCCACCTCCACCGCTAACCCCTGACTTGTTTGCCTGGAGCATTTCTACTCGTTTCTAGCCGAAACACTCTCTTCTCTTTCACCTCTGACTTTCACTGGAGTGAGATGCCCCCCTTTCCTGACAGCCTCCAAGTAAACCAGTATTTTGCTACACTTGCTGTTTTCCTTTCCCCCCTCTCTCAGTTCCTGGAGGACGTTGGCTCTCTGCCCTTTCCTGAACCCGAGAAGCTCCTCCCATCTCAGGGCCTTTCTGCTTTTTCTTGCCTTCACCTGTACATCACGTCACCCTTCACCTTCTTGGTATCTCCCGTCAGATAGATCTTGGAGAGGTCTGCCCAGATTTTCCTTTATTATACAGAAAGACCTGGTGCTTCTTGCCCCTGCCCCATTTTCTTCATGCTGTTTACCGCCTTGAGATGTGTGTGTGTTGTTTTGTCGCTGTTGTTGACTTCCCCACTGGGATGTCAGCTCCATGAAGGCCTTTTTGTCTGCTTTCTTCACTTTTCTGTGACTTAGCGCTAAAAGAGGACCTGGCACTTAGTAGGCCATCAGTGGATATTTAGATGAGCAATTGTGTTCTTTTCAACTAGCATAATACTAGGCAGTATTAGTAAATATTAAGTATTTCCTCTTAAACAGTCAGCAGAGATTTATTAAAAAGAATAAGCATGGAGTAAGTATTTGAACATGATTAAATAAATTCCCAGGCCTGAACCTGCTAAGAAGAGACCAGAGGCTTCCTGGAAAACAGAAGCAAGACAGCTGGAAGACAAACAAAAATGACTGGCTAGTGGCAAAGTCCGTTCTCATCAGAATGCTGGTTCAGTTATTCAGTTCAGATTTTTGGCAAGTGATGCAGATTCTTTTTCAGAAAACGTTGATTGATTGCACAGTTGTACCCACTTCATTTGCAAACCTTCATTATCTCTTTTTCCTTTCCTCCCTCTGTCTGCATTTAGAAGGGGAGGAGCAGTGTATAATTCCACAAAGCAATTTTTGTGAATAAACCAACTAACTGGCTGCTGCTTTCAGACTCAGAGTTCTGCACAGAATACAAGTGTCTGCTTTAGCTGTGTGTTCTCTGACTGAGTCTCCTTGCATTCATTCATTTGGGTGTTCATTTGATTACTTACTCATTCAAGGAATCATTTGCTCAGTCCCACTAAGTGCCAGGCTGGTACAGGATGTATGTGGGTCTCTGGCTTTTGTCTAAAGCCAGAATTCTTGACATGAGGTCTATGGATGGGTGTCAGAGGCTCTCTGGAATTTTTAAAATTGTACACACAAAAGCTTTGTGTTTAAATATTGCCTTAGGAAGACAGTTTGCTTAAACATGTCTGTTATTCAAAGAAAGGAACATGTAAAGAACCTCTGACAAACAGAGGCTTGAGCTAAGTCATGGATCTAAATAATAGGCCTTCAAATTAGGTTTTTTTCCTCCTTGATATGTTTCATGGTGGTGATGAGTGTGAAAGTATATGCTTGTGTGTGTTCTTAATTTTAGGCCTGACAATCTTGGCAGCTTGTTTACTAATCTCTAAACTCCAAATAGTGTTCATTTTTCTTATTTAGTTTCTAACTCTGTGTAAATCATAGCCTCTGTAGGTCCCCACGAGGCAGATGGCAGTGGTGATGAAAACCTTGATCTAACATAAGCAAGACCTAGTTCCCGTGCAGTAACCATTGATAATTGTGTGGGCTTTTGTTGATATGTAATCAGAGAAGATGGTGGGGTTGTAAGAGGTGATTTTGGTTTCCAGTGTTGGTAGCTTTGTACGTTTACCTAATCAAGTTATGTTGGAAGTGTTCAGCATCTTAAAATGAATGCCAATTACTACTAGAACAGTACATGAGTGAATCTTCAAGAGAAAATTCAGTGGGCAGTTGCTGACACTCAGTGAATTGCTGGCTCTTTGCCCAAGTATGTGTGAAATGTTTGTACTGGTTTGAGGCCCTGATTGCACTTGGCTCACAGGGTTTGTGGTGACACTGTAGATTTTATCTCACACTGCAGGAAAGACAGAAACTAGGTAAAGCATATAAGGGCACAAATATTTCTAATAGTTTGGTAAATAATTCCTAAGAAATGGGCATATTTAAGAACAATAGTGTTTCAGTAAAAACTGGAATACAAATGGTGATCTAGAAAGTCATCTTTGACTAGACCTCCACTTTTCATGACAAGAAGAGCTGACATGTGCTGAGCACCTCCCATGGGCTAGAACTCTAGACTGTTCATTTATTCGCAAATATGTATTGTGCACCTTCTGTGTTCTGGGCCCTAATCTAACTGTTAGAATTCAAGCAGTGCACAAAACGATTCCTCCAGCTTAGAAAGGGAACAATGTGGGTGGAGAAGAAAAAGTGTTAAGTGAAAGTATTAGTTGCTCAGTCATGTCCAACTCTTTGTGACTCCGTGGACTGTAGCCCACCAGGCTCCTCTGTCCATGGGATTCTCCAGGCAAAAATACTGGAGTGGGTAGCCATCCGATTCCCCAGGGGATCTTCCCAACCCAAGGATCAAAGCTGCGTCTCCTGCACTGCAGGCGGTTTCTTTACCGACTGAGCCACTGGGAAAATCCTTAATGGAGAAGAGAGACAACATGCAAATACGTTTTAGGAGGGAAATAAAAGCAGAGTGGGGGGTGTCGTGTGTCCTCACAGCATCTCCCCTTGATACAATGAGACACTGAGGTCCCCAGAGCCTAATTTGTCCATGACCACCCAGCTAATAGAGATAAATGGAGAATTTCAAACTCGGTCAGCCTGCCTCCAGAACCCAAATCCTTTCCTCTGTGTGCAGCTGTTTCCCAATAACGTGAGTCCTTCCACTGAACTCAGGCAAGCAGAGGGCAGAGAGCATCTTGGGGAGGAATCTGATGGCCTCAGTAAAAGACCTGTGGCAGGAAGATCCCCTTCAGAGCTCTGAGGGGGCGGAACAGTCCACTTGGTAACTGATCGCCTCACACAGTGCCCGGCTGACTGCTGTGGTGTGGCTGCACTTCAGGAACTTTGACGCAGGCAGGGCAAGTGCTCGAATGGCAAAGTTTGGGTTTTCAGACAGAGCTGAGTGAACCTTGATCCTCCTGGATGTAGTTGTGTGACTGTTAAGCTATAGTGTTGAGCCCCAGGAAGTTATGGTATAAGTGTGGCACCCAGACGTGCAAGTGTCTTTAGGAGTGTGACAGTCCATTGGGATTGCAGCTTGAGAAAAAGCTGGCTGGAGCCGGCCGGATGGTGAGCCTGGAACCTTGCACATGTAGCTAGGTTAAGGTGAAGCTGTTCTGGCCTCCATGTCCAGCCAATGGATCCTAGGGTCTTGACTGTTGTAGTTCACTGTCTACGTGACCTCACTCTCCACACACAGTTCAGGCATGCCCCTATAATGAAGCTGCCACTCTCCCTGCCTCAATCCAGAGTTGAGAGTTGAGAGTCACACATTCATTGGATTTTATTTATTTACTTATGTATAAGTCTTTACACTAGACTCTGGTCTCCTGGAGGGTCAGGATGGTGTTTTCATTTTTATATCCGCTGACATGGTACCCAGCTAAAAGTAGAGACTCAACACAAATTTCACAAGGAGGCTTTTAGCTTTCTTCTGCTGACATATTAAGAAAGCATTCAGAAATGGAAATGGGAACCTGGCTTATATCGCTAGCTCCTAGGTCTATGTGGTTAATATCTTCCATATTTTAAGTGTCCACTAAATTTTTCATAAATAAATGTATTACCATGGTCTGAAATGGTTGAGCTCTGGAAGTCAATCAGTGACTTTTTCAGCAGCAGGTGCTGTTATAATTGTAACATTATATCCTTTGAGTCAACAGCCCACTATTTCATGGAACTATTTATTTTTGACTGTTCTTATGTCAGAAAGTCTCTAAACACACCACTAAGCATTGATGAGGACCAAGAGTGAGCTACCACGTGAGAGAATGTGAATATGAATATATGAGTGGATGAACCGGAGAGAGAGGAGGGGAAAGGGCCAGAGACACTGCCTTCTTTCTACCTCAGAGACGCAAGCTACTTCCTGCAGAGCCCGTTTGTCCTAGCCCCCTGCCATATTAGTGGCCTTGGAAAGCCCGAAGGATGGATGGAGCATTAGAATGGAAGTAATAAGGTTGTGCTTGACTTCCTCAGCGTTCGTAGCAGACGTTACAGTTGTCATAACATGAAGCTTTGGAATCAGACTTGGGGGAAAAAAAATCAAGATAACAGATGTGAACTTTTTCCTTTTACCACTAAGTGTAGGCGGGGATAGTGGTAAAGAACCCACCTGCCAATGCAGGAGACGTGAGATGTGGTTGCAATCCCTGGGTCGGGAAGATCCCCTGGAGGAGGAAATGGCAACCCACTTCACTATTCTTGCTTGGAGAATTCCACGGACAGAGGAGCCTGGCGGGCTATAATCCATGGGGTTGCAAGCAGTCAGACTCGACAGGAGCGACCTCGCATGCACACATGCTGACTGACACCATACCAATTCAACGATAATCTCTAGTTCCTTCCTACTGGGCAAAGTCATGCCACTAACAGTCTGTGTGTCATTGAGGTCAGAAGGGGTGACAGTCTTACAATGGCTCTCAACTGAAAGGCTTTTAAGACATTTTGCAAAATGAAAGTATAATAATCCTTTTTTTTTTCAGCCCCTGCTGAGGGAGCATACCAACCAAACCTAACCCCCATTAAAAATTTCAACTTCTCAAAAACAGTTTTCGCATATTATTGGGAGAAGTCATTTCTACCAATTAAAGGACAAGTATCCAACTTCGTGTAGTTTGTGCTGCTTTCAGATCCCAAATTAGATGTGTCCGCTCTAATTTTCCCTTTGAAAGCTGTGGTCGGCGAGTACTTGGTCCTTCATGACTTAGTGGAGTAGGTGATTGGTAGAAGGAGGTTCATAGGAAGGAGAGAAACAAGAACAGTAACAAGAGGAAAAGCAGCAGCTCAGAAGCAGAGCTTCGGAGGGTGTTCGGGCAGAGCCCCCGCCCTCCTCAGGCACGGGTTCCGGCTTGGAGCCTGGGCTGGTGTCTGCAGAGCTGCTCCCTGCGGCCCACTGGACCCTTCTATCACACAGGACTGCCTCACTCAGTGGGCTCTCTGTCGGTCAACTCTGTTCTCAGGGCCCAGCAACACGCCTGCCTCATAGTGATGTCCTGTAAGTGTTCGCTGCGGTAGCCCTGAAGCCAGAATGAATTAGTTGATAACTTTTGCTGAGCTCACTTTAGAGAAAAATCAAGACCCTCTGCCACTCAGGGGTTCTCCTGTTCTATAGTTTCTGTTCTTTCTGTTCTCAAGTCACTTTATAACTGCCTCACCCTTCAGACTTTTCCAAATTGAGAGGGAGTGCCATTGATGACACCCTATATCTCTGCTAGAAATCCAAAGACAAGAATTAGTCATAATCTATTGTTTTTTATTTTATAAATACAAAAAGGAAATTCTCATTTTCTTCACTGTATAAAGGGAATTAAATAGTTTAAGCCTTGCATCCAAAGCAAGCCCTTGCAGCATCACTTTGTTAGAGTAAAAAAATACATTCAGAAAAGACTTGGAGTTGTGGTTGGATTTCAAGTCCTGCAAAAGTGACTGTTTTCTATATACATTGTTATGAGAATGATTAAGAAAGTTAAATTGAAATGATTGTTACCTATCGTTGTTAGAGTCCTGCTTGAATTTGCAACAGTTACTTTGCAGAATCAGGAAATAAAGCATACCCTCCTCTATTCCTTCAATCCTGCGCTTACACCTCCATGCGTCTCTTGCGGATTCCCCTGAGGTACCGCGCTCACCAACCTTGATAGGCTGTGGCTCATGCCTGTATTTTCCTGAGGTTTCTGACCTCAAAGATGTTGGCTGTCAGCACTTCATCATCACCTCTAGTGCCGTTGCTCCCAACAGCAGCTTACCCCACTGCCTGAAGAGTGTCCTTGTCAAGCAGAAGTTTGGGTCCTCGCAAGAAGCGTGTTGATCAACTTCTATGTAACCCATGTAAGGTACCTATAACGGGTCCTGTAGTAACTTCCAGATGGTCAGAAAACAGCTATTTTCCTCTTTCCCTGCCTACAGATGAAGTGCTTTGATAACTCTCATTTCCTTCAAAGGAAAAGCAAGGCAAGTGGGCAAAAACTCCTCTTTCCCTGCCTACAGATGAAGTGCTTTGATAACTCTCATTTCCTTCAAAGGAAAAGCAAGGCAAGTGGGCAAAATGACTCTTTAAAATGAAAACTTCATACTGAAAAGTAGTCCTTGCGAGTCATACAAGAAACATTTTTAAGACTTATAAAAGTAATACTTGGGTGCCATTTCACTTTTAGGCAGTTGACCATTTTGATGAAGAAAAGTTTCGTAAAGTGTTCAAAAATATGTGAATACTGTATAAGTTCTTCAGAAGATAGGAAGTGTATGATAAACACATCCTCGTTTAAACAGATCATTGAGTGTTCTGTGTATTTCCCCTTAGTTTGTACTAGTTGTAGCCATACAGATAGGGTTTTTTGATAAAAGCAGACATGCTTCCTTCTGCTTAAATCCAGCCATTCATTTGTAAATATTAATACTCTCACAGTCTTTTCACCGTTAACGCTTTTCCTGAATACATTCAATGCATCTTTAAATTGTGGGAGAAATTTAAATATGTTGCATCAAAGAATTTTTGAATCAGCATAAGACTTCTTAGAGTTTCAGTTATTTTAATAGATTAAATACCTCTTTTGTCTAAATTGGTAATATAATGTGTTAATATGCTTGAGATATGAATTATAAAAATGTATTTTTTAGAACATTCTGGATATGAATTTAAAAATAAACCCATACTACACTGTTTTTGAATATGGGAGGGTTTTTTTTTTTTCTTATTATTTAATGTTAACCTGCCATTCAAATGCCAGATCAACAATCCCTGTCCCTGTTTCTTTTTGCTGGTTCTCAGTTACCCTGTATTTTAAGGGGCAAAAAACTTATCTTGGTGAAAATACATTGAAAAAGTGTTGTTGTTCTTTGTTTTCAGACGTTCGCTTCATGTAGTGTGTGGAAGCTCCACACATCGGGCTTTTGACAANATCCCTGTCCCTGTTTCTTTTTGCTGGTTCTCAGTTACCCTGTATTTTAAGAGGCAAAAAACTTATCTTGGTGAAAATACATTGAAAAAGTGTTGTTGTTCTTTGTTTTCAGACGTTCGCTTCATGTAGTGTGTGGAAGCTCCACACATCGGGCTTTTGACAACAGTTTGGATTTTAGTGCTGCTGTTTGGGTTAATCAGGTGCCTACCACTGGTTATTCCAGTGCATCTTCCCCGTCGCAACCTGAAATTCCACCAGTGTTTAGGGCATGCACGAGCAGTGAGGAGTTTAGTGTTGAAAGAGTACAAACTGTGCATTTGGGCAGTAGGTGGAGCGGTAAGAGTAAGTGTCAGAATGAAGACCTGGTCCCATAGTCAATAAAAGCATGTCAATGTTTATTTTTATAGGGAGACACACATACACATAGACACAACTATATACTTCATAAACTTCTGAGACTTCTGAGAAAACCCTCACTGGTTTCATCTGCCCTACAGTGCCGGAGGCTAATTGACATTCTTCAAGGGAAATCCCTTTTCTTCTCTTTGGTAGTCATGGGAAGACTCATTAAGCATTCTGGACTCTTCTTTCCCAGACTCCGACTTTGCTTAGCCCAAGTGCTAAAGCCCAGGGAGTGATGCCTGGGATTTCCTTTAGTCCTCTCTTCCCCCAAGCTCAGTGTAGGAACAGAGTCTTGCCCCTTACACAACAGATTCCGAGGGTAGCCACCAAACTTGCCTTTTTACTCGGTGGATGACTCCACTCTAGAAATACCACCTGCAGAACGTTAAGGCTACATTCACCCATCCTACCGCTCGGCTCCCCGTGGAGGGAGAGCTGTATGAGAAAATAGCCCCCAAATGGTATTCCCTATCTGCTAATGACAACGTTTCCCAAATCAAACAATTTCTTGGCAACCCTGCCTCCCAGTGCCATCCTCTTCTTCACTTTTGAGTGTCCTTTTCAAGGGATCCCTGAAATAATGTGCCCCTTTCTCTCTCGCTGCCTGTGGCTTACCTTCCCAGTGTGAGCTGTGCAGGGAGGGGCTGGGGCAGCTCCAGCGGCTCTGGAAGTGGGGGCGGGGAGGGTTGGGGGAAAAGGGCAACAGGACGCAAGGCAAGAAAGGCTCATGACTTTTCCGCCGTTCATTATGTGTGTCCACTGAGCTGGCCTGCTTCTGTTTTCTAATGGGTTCTTCAATGGCAAGCTGACCTTTTGTCTGAATAGGTCAAACTCCCACTGAGCGATAATCCTCAGCCTTCCTGGCGTCTGTGTATCCCTGAAGGTGACGGGCACTGGTTAGGAATATGACTGGGAGTGTGTGGTGTATTTCCCCAAAGAGGGATTGTCTTTTATTGCACTTAATTAATTCTCAAAGACTACCTCACAAGGTTATGTGGAAGAGTCTAGGTTATTTTTTGCTGACACCATTGAGGGACAAAACGAATTTTTCAGATACATGCTTCAGATTGGGGTTTTCTTCTTTCTTTCTTTTTTTTTTTTTTTTTTTGGTCTTCCATTTTTAATGAGAGAAAGGCCAAATGTGCAGTCCTAATGATTCATCATATCATTTTATATTTCTGAGACTATCAGAATTTCTTCAGTTTTTAAAAATCTTTCTCCCTATACATTGCTTCCATCTAAAGTCTCTTAAAACTCTAGGTGTTTTATTTCTAACCCTTGAAAAACATAAGATGATCATGTTTTTCTCTTGATCATGTTATGCTGGGCTCAGGTTTGTTTCGAATTGCTTAAAATTTTCTGATGGAATTTTTATGAGGTTTTATAGCACTGGTTACCCTACAGTGGCTAGCAAGTTTCACATCACATAGGTACTCCATAATTTCTAAATTGAATTTGAATTACTGTGGCTTTTTTTTTTCTTTTTTCTTTTACCAGTTTACATAACCTGTTCAAATTATACAATTCTCATCACTGTTAGTGACTGAGATATAGTCCTCAGATTTAGGATTACAGGTTCCATTTATTTAGCAATGTGCTATGCATTTTTTGGTTGATTTAGTATTCTTTACATTTCAAAGCATTGTATTTTAATTGAACAGACAAATGACTGAAGTGTCTGCAGATTAAACATTAACCTGTATAGCAATACCAAGTATGCAGTGTGAGGGGCTACCAAATGGTTTTAAAAACTGTCAACCTCCAAAACACAGCAGTCTGAGAGAACTTCATAAACAGTGTATTACTTTTCTGAGAATGATGACCCTCATTGAGGAAGTGCCTCTTTAGTTTTTCTTTAGGCATACATGATACTCCATAAACACAGTGAGATTAACATAGAGGAACAAAATAACTGTGTTTGTATTGTTCCTGAGTTATCAGATGATTATCTCAGTACTCAAAATCCCAAATGTGGTGGGATGAAAAGTACAAGATAAAAAGTATATCTTTAACATCTATTCAGTCACCAATAATGCTTCAAGTCAGAGCTGGGCTTCTACCTGGGGCATAATGGGTTCCTGTTTAACATATTTATGTTGGTTGTAAAATTAGGAACTGTCATTACAGCCCCACATCACCTGCATAAGCGCAAAACATATAAATCAAGAGAAGTTCCAGTGTAATAAAAATGCCATTGAAAAGAAAAGCATGAAACCACTTACAAGATTCTTGTGTGTTATGCTAGCATGTACTAAAATGCACACTCGGGTTTCTATAGAGGATCTGAAGAACAAAAGAAACTAACTGCGCAGGTGTATGACTCGTGGACAGAAGACCTGATGGAGGCATGTGGGATCCCCAGACTGACTAATAAGCTTTTAAAATAAAATTCCTGATTATGTATGCATTTGCACCACTCAACTAAAGAAGAGCTGAGCCCTAAGTTGAGGAAAGGCAAGAAAAGAATGGCCATCAATGGCCAGGCTTAAACTACCTCTGCAGGAACCTGGTATAGTTCCTACAGTATAGTTCCTGCTTCAAGAAGGTAGTTGTCTTTGGAGCATACTCCTTGGACCTTCTAGTGAATGAACAAGTTCCTTTCATTTCCTGTGATGTTTCAAGGTCCTCAGTAGATTGGTGGCTGTTACTCTGCTGCCCTCCTCTTAATCCAGTTCTTTGGAGAATAGTGTATGTTCTCTGAGNTGACTCTCCAAAATGGTTCCTTGGCTGACAACTTCAGTGTCATTGAGACAGTTGTTTAAACGACAAATTCCTGGATCTCTCCTGGACCTAATAAATCAGGGTCTTCAGGGTGAAATCCAGGAATTTGTTAATTTTAACAACCATTTGAGATCATTTTGATGCTTTATTAGGTCTGAGATGTCACTATTCACCTTTGTAAATTTCAGGCCTGAAAGGTCCTTATTTATTTTTATTTATTTTGATCTTTCTCATTTTTCCACTAATATATGTACATCCCATAGAACCATGTTTCTTGAACTACACCTTAGGAAATACTATCCTATTATGCACATAAAGTTTTGAATTACCTTTGTAGTAGATAAGTTTCAGGGATACAGGAAGGATATTTCTTTCTAGATCTTTGCAATTTTATTTCCCTCTTCACTGTACGTTTTTGTCCAGAATCTCCATTATAAGTTTTGTGTGAGTGATACCATATACACCAGTGTTCCTCTGTATGTGAGGGGAGTTGGTTCGAGGACCCCTGTGGACAGAAAAATCTGTGGTTGCTCAAATTTCTAATATAAAATGACATGGTATTTGTATATAACCTATGCTTGTCCTCTTCTGTACTTGAACTCATCTCTAAATCATTTCCAGTACCTAATACAGTGCAAATGCTATGTAAATCATTGGTGGCATGTGGCAAGTGTATGTTTTTCTTTGTGGAACTTTCTGGATTTTTTCCAAATATTTTTGATCCGTGGTTGATTGCATCTGTGGATACAGAGGGCCAACTGTACATTGTTAGATTCTGATGTGATCCAGGATAACTCCTATTTATATTCTGAAGCCATCAGTGCGTAAGATTTTGTCAGTGAGAGAAATGATTCCAGTGGTATCCTATTATCCTCTAAATTCTCTCTGGAAATCTTGTGTTCAGTGTTTTGTAGGGAGGGAGACTAAGGAGCTGCAAGAATTTAAATCTAATTTAAAACAAAAAACTTAGGAGTGTAAATGTAAGCTCAGTGAGAGCAGTGTAGAAATAAAGAGTGACTGTCCCCAGTGGCAGTTCAACCTTGGACTCCAGTAAGAGAGTGGAGGATCTCCACGAGACTGCTGACCGCTCCTGTTCTTTGGTTTGGTCACATTGGACTTTAAGAGCACTCTTGAAGGGGACCTAGGCAGCTGGATGCCGTTTGGAGTGGAATAACTAGCTGAGGGCATGAGCTGGAAATCGTGTTGTGTAAGATGTGGCAAAGGGCGTGGCGAAGTTAAGTGTGGGAAATACATGGCATAAAAGGGCCATCAATATCCTCTCTTATCTATTTGAAGGCCTCATTCCAAAAGAAGAAGAAAAAGGAGGATTAGATACACTCTGTGTGTCTTCAGAGTATAGAAAAGAGAGAAAGGGGTGAAAGTTGAATAGAAAAAGAAATTGCCTCCATATAACAAAACTTACAAATAAAGCTGTCTGCATTTCCAACAACCTTTAGCCTTAGAAGTATGCTGCTACTGCTAAGTCACTTCAGTCGTGTCCGACTCTGTGCGACCCCCTAGACGGCACCCCACCAGGCTCCCCTGCCCCTGGGATTCTCCAGGCAAGAACCCTGGAGTGGACTGCCATTTCCTTCTCCAATGCATGAAAGCGAAAAGTGAAAGTGAAGTCACTCAGTCTTATCCGGATCTTAGTGACCCCACAGACTGTAGCCTTCCAGGCTCCTCTGTCCATGGGATTTTCCAGGCAAGAGTACTGGAGTGGGGTGCCATTGCCTTCTCCAATAGATGGCTTTGTAAAGATACTTTCAAGAAAATCAGGCATCCAAGTGTGGTTGCACTAGACAGTCTTGAAATTGTCATAGAAACTAGAAACTCCTATCATTAGATTCTAAAACCAAAGGTTATGGAGGAGAAGAAGGGTGTATGCTTCTCAAAATGATATGCTAAAATTGCAAATAGGAATGATTTGGGAGTAGTAGTAGTAGTAGTAGTAACAAAAAGGGCTTCCCCTAGGCTATCTGGTTAGTTGTCTTCTCTCCCAGCAGGATGATTCTTGAACCCATTGATCCTATACCGCATTCAAGGTTTCTCAGTAGTCTGCTTGGGTAACAGGGTTTCCTTATTTTTCCTTCAGGAGGTTCCATAGTTGAATCTGGTTGATTCATGGGGCCTGGGGTAAATTCTTTCTTCTTTCTCCCCTACCCTTCTTTTGTTTGTAAATATCGGGGTGTGGGGCGGGGGTGAACAAACCTGTGTGGTCAACAAGGTTGGTGTAGTCTCTAACACCATAGTTTACCATCATTACCAAAAAAGAAAAAGAGTAAATACTTAGTAACAACATAATTTGCTGTAGTAGGCACATGGCTGCTCTCCTTAACTAGCTTGCAATCATTTGGTTAAAGAACCAGGAAATTCCATAAAGTGAGAAGCATCACACTGGTTAAGTATTTTACTAGGGGCCTGTGAAAGAGTGAGGCTCTGAATTTGCCACAAAGCATCAGAGAAGACCACTCAAAGTTGTTGATGGATGAATAGGAGTTTACTAGCCAAAGACAACCAAAGAACATTGCAGGCAAAGAAATGGAGAACACAAAGCGTGGAGGCAGCTCATAACAGATCTTGTTTGGGGACTGTTAAGATGTTCAGTTTGATGGCTATTTCACATACGCAGAGGAGCACATACGAGCTAAAGATGGAGAACTTACCAGCCATATTGCACAAGCCCAGTAAGCCAAGCCAGGATGGTGTAATCAGCAATAAGCCTGTGGAGAAGGCTTTCATACAAGAGAGGGACAAGATAAACCTTTGGTTTGTTTCTGGTGTTACTATTAAAATACAATCTAGGAATCCTCTGTGTTATGAGAGACTGTTAAAAAGAGACAATTTAGGAAACTATTATAACAGTCTAATATCCAAATGAAGATCTTTTCTGAGATAGAACCTCTATGAATAGAGATACAGGTATGGCACATGGTATGAATTAGAGATGAAAAGCTAGGGGATGGTAGGAGTTATCAGTGATCACAGATCTTCTAGCCTGATAAAAGGTTCCAGTGACACTCTTGCCTGAGAGAGCTGAAAGGGATATCTCATTACTAACCAAATTTGTAAGAGGTAAGCAGTTAGAAACCCAAATCTGATCTTCTAGAGGAAGATCAAGGCAAAGGGTAAAAACAAGGTTGGGCACTATTGATCTGTGTAGATGAATGGAAGTTCAGATCAAGTAGCAAGTCGCAGACAAATGGAGGTCATATGGATCAAGGAAAGAAAAGGGCTGAGAGGGGCAACGCCACACATGCCATTCCTTTAAGATGCAAATAGAAAATGAGAAAAGAGTTGAGTTCAGTCATTCAGTCTGTCCAACTCTTTGCAACCCCACGAACCGCAGCACTCCAGGCCTCCCTGTCCATCACCAACTCCCGGAGTTTACCCAAGCTCATGTCCATTGAGTTGATGATGCCATCCAGCCATCTCATCCTCTGTCGTCCCCTTCTCCTCCCACCCTCAATCTTTCCCAGCATCAGGGTCTTTTCCAATGAGTCAGCTCTTCGTATCAGGTGGCCAAAGTATTGGAGTTTCAGCTTCAACATCAGTCCTTCCAATGAACACCCAGGACTGATCTGATTTAGAACAGACTGGTTGAATCTCCTTGCAGATGGATCTCCCTTGGACTAGCAAGAGTCTTCTCCAACACCACAGTTCAAAAGCATCAATTCTTCAGCACTCAGCTTTCTTTATCGTCTAACTCTCACATCCATACATGACTACTAGAAAAACCATAGACTTGACTAGATGGACCTTTGTTGACAAAGTAATGTCTCTGCCTTTTAATATGTTGTCTAGGTTGGTTATAACTTCCCTTCCAAGGAGAAATCGTCTTTTAATTTCATGGCTGCCGTCACCATCTGCAGTGATTTTGGAGCCCAGAAAAATAAAGTCTGCCACTGTTTCCACTGTTTTCCCATCCATTTGCCATGAAGTGATGGGACCAGATGCCATGACCTTAGTTTTCTGAATGTTAAGCTTTAAGCAATCTTTTTCACTCTTTTCATTCTCTTTCATCAAGAGGCTCTTTAGTTCTTCTTTACTTTCTGGCATAAGGATGGTATCATCTGCATATCTGAGGTTATTGATATTTCTTTAGGCAGTCTTGATTCCAGCTTGTGCTTCCTCCAGCCCAGTGTTTGTCATGATGTACTCTGCATATAAGTTAAATAAGCAAGGTGACAATATACGGCCTTGATATACTCCTTCTCCTATTTGGAACCAGTCTGTTGTTCCATGTCCAGTTCTAACTGTTGCTTCCTGACCTGCATACAGGTTTCTCAAGAGGCAGGTCAGGTGGTCTGGTATTCCCATCTCTTTCAGAATTTTCCACAGTTTATTGTGATCCACACAGTCAAAGTCTTTGGCATAGTCAATAAAGCAGAAATCGATGTTTTTCTGGAACTCTCTTGCTTTTTCAACGATCCAGCAGATGTTGGCAGTTTGATCTCTGGTTCCTCTGCCTTTTCTAAACCCAGCTTGAACATCGGGAAGTTCACTGTTCATGTATTGCTGAAGCCTGGCTTGGAGAATTTTGAGCATGACTTTACTAGTGTGTGAGATAAGGCTCCAAAATCACTGTAGATGGTGATTGCAGCCATGAAATAAAAGATGCTTACTCCTTGAAAGGAAAGTTATAACCAACCTAGATAGCATATTAAAAAGCAGAGATATTACTTTGCCAACAAAGGTCCATCTAGTCAAGGCTATGGTTTTTCCAGTGGTCATGTATGGTTGTGAGAGTTGGACTGTGAAGAAAGCTGAGTGCTGAAGAATTGATACTTTGAACTGTAGTGTTGGAGAAGACTCTTGCAAGTCCTTTGGACTGCAGGGAGATCCAACCAGTCTATCCTAAAGGAGACCAGTCCTGGTGTTCATTGGAAGGACTAATGCTGAGGCTGAAGCTCCAGTACTTTGGCCACCTCATGCGAAGAGTTGACTCATTGGAAAAGATCCTGATGCTGGGAGGGATTGGGGACAGGTGGAGAAGGGGACAATAGAGGATGAGATGGCTGGATGGCCTCATTGACTTGATGCATGTGAGTTTGGGTGAACTCCAGGAGTTGGTGATGGACAGGGAGGCCTGGCGTGCTGCGATTCATGGGGTCACAAAGGGTCGGACACAACTGAGTGAGTGACTGAACTGAACTTAACTGAGAGGAGTGCAATTGTGTGGTAGTTTGAACATTCTTTGGCATTGCCTTTTTTAGGGATTGGAATGAAAACTGACCTTTTCCAGTGTGTGGCCACTGCTGAGTTTTCCAGATTTGCTGACATATTGAGTGCAGCACTTTCACAGCATCATGTTTTAGGATTTGAAATAGCTCAACTGGAATTCCATCACCTCCCCTAGCTTTGTTTGTAGTGTTGCTTCCTAAGGCCCACTTGACTTCACTTTCCAGGATGTCTGGCTCTAGGTGAGTGATCACACCATTGTGATTATCTGGGTTGTGAAGATCTTTTTTGTACAGTTCTTCTGTGTATTCTTGCCATCTCTTCTTAATATCTTCTGCTTCTGTTAGGTCCATATCATTTCTGTCCTTTATTGAGCCCATCTTTGTATGAATGTTCCCTTGGTATCTCTAATTCTTTGCATTGATTGCTGAGGAAGGCTTTCTTATCTCTCCTTGCTATTCTTTGGAACTCTGCATTCAAATGGGTATATCTTTCCTTTTCTCCTTTGCTTTTCACTTCTCTTCTTTTCACAGCTATTCATAGAAAGGAGTAGACAAAGATAAGAGTAAAGAATCTGCCTGCCAATGCAGAAGACACAGGTTTGATCCTTGGGTCAAGAAGATTCCCTGGAGGAGGGCATGGCAACCCACCCAAGCATTCTTGCCTGGAGGACCCTGGTGGGCTACAGTCCATGGGATCACAAAGATTCAGCCATGACTGAAGTGACTTAGCATGCAAGGAAGAAGTATCAAGATGACTGAGGATATAAATTCTTCAGGAGGACAAATATTGAAGAGATGTCATAGGTTTCGTCAGTTAAAGCATTGTAGTAAAATTTTAGTTTCAGAAGACAAACCTAAAAAGTGATAGAAGGTAGAAGTGTTTGAATGTTTGTGGGAAAGTCCAGTTTGGAGATGAGAAGATAGTGTTACAGGAGAATTTTGTATTAATGTTGTTAAGAGTATGTTTATAAATCTGAGATTCAGGGGGTCAAGCATTGGTCAATGATATGCTCTTTAGCAATCAACTTTCAAAAAATCAGTATCTAGTGGTCATGTCTGCATTAGGAAAGGATAGGCTTCCATTATTTTTAATGGCTATATGTCATTCTATACTATGGATGTATCATAATTTATTTAACCTTTTTTCCATTGAGTATTTTGATTATAAGTTTGCATTTCTAATTCAAATACCGATTAAAGTGTGTTTTAATGAGAAAAGGCCTAAGCCAGGTTGATTTTAACTTAAATTTATTGAAATTTTGGTATGTATTCTTTGTATTATGCTAACTACTCTTATATCATCAGTTAATACAATGTGTATCTGTGATTCAGGTACCCTGTGCATATCTTACAATTGAGAAAACTAAGATTTCTTAGAAAACTCACATAACAATTACATGACTAAACTCACATAGCTAGTTAAGTGAGAGCTGAATTTGAACCTAGGATGTTAGGACTAGATTATAAATACTTGCCAAGAAATGATGAGGACATTTTAAAAAGTAAGTTATAAAAGGCAAGACTTTATATTTGTAGTGAACAGAATTAGGGAAATTGGAAGGTAAAATACAGATCAGTTCTGAGCACAGAACTGGGGCTCAGGTAATACCTTGGAATTTCCTGCGCCAGGTACCCAGCCTTGCTATTCCCCATACTAGCCCCGGAGGTGTTTCGTGGAAAAACGTGCTAAGGACTTAATTTTTGGTCCACCTATTCTACGTACTGCAGTATATGTTTTTGCCGTGTGAGTCTTACTGTTGTTGTTCAGTCACTAAGTCATTTCTAACTCTTTGCAACCCCATGAACTGCAGAACACCAGGCTTCCCTGTCCTTCACTATCTCCCAGAGTTTGCCCAAACTCCTGTCCATCGATCAGTGATGCCATCCAACCATCTTAGCCTCTGTCATTCCCTTCTCTTCCTGCCCTCAATCTTTCCCAGCATCAGGGTGTCTTCCAATGAGTCAGCTCTTCGCATCAGGTGGCCAAAGTATTGGAGTTTCAGCTTTGGCATCAGCCCTTCCAATGAATATTCAAGGTTGACTTCCTTTAGGATTTACTGGTTTGATCTCTTTGCAGTTCAAATGACTCTCAAGATCTTCTCCAGCACCACAGTTTGAAAGCATCAATTCTTTGGCAGTCAGCTTTCTTTATGGTTCAACTCTTGCATCCATTCATGACTACTGGAAAAACCATAGCTTTGACTAGACAGACTTTTGTTGGCAAAGTGATGTCTCTGCTTTTTAAAATGCTGTCTAGGTTTGTCATAGCTTTTTTTCCAAGAGCAAGCATTTTTTGATTTCGTGGTTGTGATCACCATCCACAGTAATTTTGGAGCCCCCCAAAATAAAACTTGCCACTGTTTCCATTTCCTTCCCATCTGTTTGCCATGAAGTGATGTGACTAGATGCCGTGATCTTAGTTTTTTGAACTAAGCCAGCTTTTTCAGTCTCCTCTCTCACCTTCATCAAGAGGCTCTTTAGTTCCTGTAAAGGTACACCTTATTAGCCATATATTCTCTTAAGAAAATTTAGGAAGCTTTATAGAGCCATTAAAATGTGACTTCTTTCCTACTGAGAGGGGCAAAATAAATATAATGGTGATTCTATCAGCATCAAAATCAACTGTTACAAAGTTCTTTTCCAATGTAATGATCTAATACTGGTACACACAGGCATGGCCATGGTCCAGGCTTCATCCCGTCCAGTTCTAGGGCCCCCATTTGTATCGTATATACTGTGACCCTTATTGTAGCCTCAGTGAACCTATAGCTGTTTCAGGTATGAATTTCAGCACAGGGGCATCTTCGGCAGGAGAGGCGAGACAGTCAGGGGGTGTCAGCCTCACTGCTGCCCGACTGTGAGGTAGGGGCATTGGGCCCGAGGCATTTTAGCTGACTTTATTCTTCTGTGACTCATTGGTCAGAGGAGGAGTTAGAGGCAAGGGCTCAAACTGAGAGCTATGCTATTTGTGACAAGTCAAGTAAAAGTCCCAGGCTTCCCTAGCGGCACTAGTGGTAAAGAACCCACCTGCCAGTGCAGGAGATGTAAGAAACATGGGTTCAATCCCTGGGTCAGGAAGATCCCCTAGAGGAGGAAATGGCAAGCCACTCCAGTATTCCTGCTGGAGAATTCCATGGACAGCAGAGCCTGGCAGGCTATAGTCCATGGGGCCACAGAGAGTTGGACACAACTGGGCGACTACGCACACACAAGAAAAATCCCAGAACTTTGAGCCATTATGTGGGATCTTTTCCTGAATGTAGTACTTGTGACTCAGCACTGATTTGGTTCCTGCTTTAAAAGTTCTCTCTAGGCATTATCGTTCTCATGTCATGATTCCTTAATATGAATAAAGTATAAGTGGTATTTACTTTTACTTACCCAGTTTAGAGACCAGAGAGAATATTCATATTTTACTTTATCAAAGTTAACGGAACAGAAAATGGTAACAGCATCCTTGTAACTCGTAAAATTAACTAGGGGAATGACTTTCCCTTAGGTGCCAGATTTATGAATGGAGTTCTTTAATTATTTGCAGGCCCTTAGCAGAAGGGTTTGAGGGTTTTGTTTTTTTTCATTCTGTAAATAAAGCTTATTAATTGTTATGAGAAATTGTAGTATTGTTTTTGCATACTCCATAGGATTGCCTTGCCTCACAGGTGTCAAAACAAAGCAATCAAATCAAACTTTGTATGTGGAAGATTTTTTAGGGTTTATGTTTGTATTTGTCATGAATAAATTATGGTGAACTTGTGCCTGTTAAGTTACTGACATTGAGTAATATGTATCACTACTAATAACTGTTACTTATAAAGTAATTAAAGGATGGTTTTTATTCATAACTAGTTTTGGATATTATAGTAAATGAAACTTTCTGAGTTGGATGAATATGCTCATAAATATCCACAAGTTGTATATAAATGATATAGAACTGCAATTATTTTAAATGAAGTCTTGGGAGAAGAAAAAACATTTTATAAAAAATTCCCTAAAGGGAGATAGTGGTGGAAGTGTGGCACCAAGGTGTAAGTTTTGAACTTGTCTATGTTGCATGAACCCTTCTATAGTAACTCATTAGCCTTGCATTATTTCTGGGTATTAAGAAATGTTTGAATTATAGGGCATTCAAACCCCAAACTAAAAGAGAATCTCTTGAGCAGACACTTTGAGGGAAACCAAGAGAAAATCACATTTCAAGGTTATAACACCTGAGGGGCTCTCCCTGGGAGTGAATCAGAAAAGGCTGGGCAAAGGAGTTACATGACCTCTTGTCTTTCTCAGCATCACTAAGGAAATAATTGTTCTTGGGAGAATTATTTTTCAGTAGAACAGCTCTCTTATAGAAGACATAGACGGTGGTCATCACCTTAGCAGACCAGTATAACTAAAGTGTCTATTTTCTTAAAATGGATGGAGAACAGGGATCTCAAGTGTTGCTATTTCTGTATTTGATAGGCTAAGTCATCAGAGATTTGCATGTGTAAAATGGATGACACTACAGGCTTCAGGGAAATGTCAGATTTCAATCCTGTGGTTTTTCTTCTTTTAATACCTTCAACCATGGATTAGAGAGGAGAAGTAAAAGAAGAGCCTAGGTTTAAAAGAGAATGCTGTGAATCAGATTTAGAACAAAATAATGTTAGAATTTATGTTTACATTTCTATGATTCCATCTTTAATCATAGTTTGAAGATAGTTTAAGGATATACCCTGGAATCATGGCTGGTCTACATATTGTTTTGGTCATGCAGAATTCTTTTTACGATAACTGAAAAAGTATAGATTCTTTGGAAGGAATGATGCTAAAGCTGAAACTCCAGTACTTTGGCCACCTCATGCGAAGAGTTGACTCATTGGAAAAGACTCTGATGCTGGGAGGGATTGGGGGCAGGAGGAGAAGGGGACGACAGAGGATGAGATGGCTGGATGGCATCACCAACTTGATGGACGTGAGTCTGAGTGAACTCTGGGAGATGGTGATGGACAGGGAGGCCCGGCGTGCTGCAATTCATGGGGTCGCAAAGAGTCAGACATGACAGTGACTGAACTGAACTGATACGTTCTTTATCAGAAATATTTAAACATTTGTGGTCAGTGTAATAAGGGAGACAAAATATCTTGTGACACTTTATATTTCTGCTAACATTTAAGTATTTCTAGTGACAGCACACTTCAGTGTCTTAGACCCACTCAACTATAGAAGACTAAGAAGATTCTTTAGAGAAATTAGGTTATAGGCAAAAGATCTACTTACAGTCATGTTGGGGTGGGGCTGGAGAATACAGCATCTGTTATTAGCATCTTGTTTCATTGGATCCAGCAAGAGACAATACGATTGACTAGTACAGTTCAAATATCTGGGCAGAGAAAAGTGAGTAATACCTAAAACAGCTCAAGAACTGACTAATACAAACATAAAAATTATTACTTAAGGTGTTGCCTAGCCAAGTCAACATCACATTTTACATTTAATAGCGATGTTTTCAAAAGACTTTTGTGACAGAGAATGATACATTAAATGTATTTTCTATTTTATTGATGAATTGGAATTTCACCCTTATTATTTTATTGGAACTTACAAGTATTAAAGAAATGATTATCTCTAGGAAAGGTTCATCTTCTTACTCCTTATGGCCCTTGATGGCAAAGTGATATCCTGCTTGACATTAGTACTAAAATAAAATAAAATTCAACTAATAGAGGCATTCTCTAGCTATAAAACAGGAAAGAGAAAAGGGGGAGTGACCCTGCAGTTTCCCTATGATCCAGAATGGTAAGAAAATGTAAAACTAAATATAGAAAAAGAGAAAGTTAGTGAATATATTTGCATATGCAAATTAGCTTAATTGATACTGCTTGCCTCTACAGGGATTTTTCATTACAAACTGGAGTGCTACATTGTTCAGCTCATATTGAGTAATTTAGTAACTAATGAGACCAGTTTGCACTAATTTGCATATGATAAATGAGCTTAATTGCAGTAAATAACTTGGAGGCATAATTACTTAATTTTCCTGTGTTGCACGGCTTTTAAGTTCACGTATGAACAACTCAAGATAATTTTGCATATTTAAATTAGTTGCTTTAAAATTTTCTTGGACAAAAAAAAAAAAAGGAACACACCTTATCAATTGAGCTGTAAAACAATCGTATGTAAGGTTTAGTGTATTTTTATTTAAAAAGAAAGGAGACAGAGGCAGAGATTTGTTGTTCTCCTCTCCTATATCCTTACCTCAGATGAGATATCAGCATTGACATTAGGAAAATGTTTTTCATGTTGGAAGTTAATTCACAGCTTCTGTTAGTAACTGACCTGGGTGAAGACTGAAATGTATATATGAGCGAATCATAAGTTTTAAAGTAGAGTTTATCGCACAGATGCATTTTGTCCCTTATTTAATTTGGCAAGCTAATATCTGAGGAGTCAGTTGGCTCTGCTGTCTTCCTGTCTTCTAAGTTGCTCAGCTTTGATGACACAGCATCACTCTGACCTTAGCATGTATCTTCTATCTCAATTAACATTTCATCCTTATGAAATTGGTTTCATTGGAGAATCTCAGTGTGCTTTGGCCAAAATTATCTCATTGATCTTCATGTGAACTCAAGAATATGTTTGATCAAATCTCCATTCTCAAAATTGAAAAACTGAAGCACAGAGGGTGACTACTAAATCGTAATTTTACAATAAACTGTATTGCCTTAGAATTTCACTTTGTGAGAAAAAGTATGTTATTATTCAGAATTAACTTCTTAAGTCATATAAAATCATATTCATAATTGAGTATGAGAAAATATTTTGTGGTTGTGAAAGTTTAAAAGCGGTCATTTAAAAAATCATTGCTGCTTTAATTCATTGTATGAAAAGCAGAAGGAGGTGTTAGGGTTATTTACTTGCCACAGTCTGGAAAAATAACTCCTGAAATTTTTCTTGAAAAGGCTCAAATCCCATTAAATTTGGTATCAGCATCCTACGTCCTTCAGAGATGGGCCAAAACAAGTACTAAATAATAGTATATCCAGGGTGCACTAATAATAGTGTAAAGTTTGAATCCTTCGTGTCATAGGTGTTCAAGAAGTAACTGATGAGGAAATGAATGAACAAATAAATTCTTACTGAAGTCACATTGAACCCCAGAACTAGAGCCCCCTCTCAGCTCTGTGTTCCAGCCCTGTTTTAGTTTTTTTTTTTTTTTTTTTAAATTGGAGGCTAATTACTTTACAATGTTGTGGTGGGTTTTGCCATGCATTGACATGAATTAGCCATGGGTATCCACGTGTTCCCCATCCTGAACCCCCCTCCCTCCGACCTCTCTCCCCATCCCACCCCTCTGGGTCATCCCAGTGTTCTGGCCCTGAGCACCTTGTATCATGCATCGACCCTGGACTGGCGATCTATTTCACATATGATAACATACATGTTTCAATGCTGTTGTCTTGAATCATCCCACCCTCGCCTTCTCTCACAGAGTCCAAAAGTCTGTTCTTTACATCTGTGTCTCTTTTGCTGTCTCACATAGAGGGTCATCATTACCATCTTTCTAAATTCCATATATATACGTTAATATACTGTATTGGTGTTTTTCTTTCTGACTTACTTCGCTCTGTATAATAGGCTCCAGTTTCATCCACCTCATTAGAACTGACTCAAATGCATTCTTTTACAGCCCAGCCCTGTTTTTAATCCCTGTTTTCTAGGTATGGGGCAGAGTGTGGCAGATTCTTTTCGTGCGTGTACTTTGGCATCCAGCCACTTTGAATGCACATCCTGATGTGCTAACGTAATGATTGTGAGCCCCTTGCTAAGATAGCCTCTTGTTCTCTCTAAGCCTCAATTTCGTCATCTTTAAAAACAGAGAAAATAGTAGTAAAATGTCTCCTGATAGGCGTGTTGTGAGGATTGAAGGAGATAGTGTAGTTAAACATGTTTAGTACACAACCTGGCATGTAGAAGGTGTTTAATAAACATCTGCTAGTATTTCTGTCTATATGTTGTATAGTTCAGAAAAATGGCTAAGTTTTTAAAGAAAAATGTTCATGCTTATCAGGAGTATTACCACACAGGAATATGGGAGTGTTATCAATAAAAATCCTCTTAGATTTAAAGCAAGATAAATAAATTTTGTTGAACACAATCTGAATTATCTGTTTACATAAATGGTCTTTATATTTACTGGGCTTCCCAGGTGGTGCAGTGGAGTGGGTTGCCATTTCCCCCTCCAGGGTATCTTCCTGACCCAGGGATTGAACCCGTGGCTCCTGCATCTCCTGCATTGGCAGGTAGATTCTTTACCACTGAGCCAACTGCCTACAACTAGTACTGATTATAAGTGGGGACTCTCTCATCATAAAATTGATTATCTCAAGTAACCAGGATCTAGGAAATGAGACAATAACTTTAAAAATACTAAACTGAAGCTTCAGTTTAGTAAATATTTACTGAGTACCTATTTTGATCAGAGAACAGAGAAAATACCAAGATACAAAGGTGAGTCATGGTTTTGCCTCTCAGCATTCCCACTGTGAACAGAGAAGACCAGAAACAAAACAGACAAACATGATTCAGTGTAACGTAGACTAGTGGCTTTGAACCCCTGCCCTTAGTTATGTGGACTTGGGCGATTTATTCCAACTCTCTAAATCTTAGTTTCCTCCACCCTAAATGGAGATGGTAGCAGTCCTTCCCTCAGAGATGGCTGTGAGAATTATAGATACAGTGCCTGGCAAGTAGTGAGTGTTCTGCAAAAGTTGGCCTTGGGTCACAGGCTGCACCCTGGAAGTTACCCAGCTTGGGGCTAATCCATGCTCACTATGGGTGAGCATGTCCTATGGCCTCAAACTTAAAATCACACAGCTCATCCACCGTGTTACATGCACAACTTTTAAGTTTGATTTTCCTGTGCATCTCTGGGGGGTGGGGTTGCTCGCTGAGTGTCCTGTCTTCACACCTACATCCTCCTAGTGCGGTCACATAGGGTAAGGCTAGGGCAAGGGAGGAAAATAGAGCCACGGTATCACTGTGGTGGAGCAGTTTTTGTTTGGGGCCTGCTGATAGGAAGATTGTTTGCAAAGTGTGGGGACATATCTTTATTCTTTCTCTGGCACTAAGGGTGGCCAAATTATTTGGAGATTAAAGCAGAACAGAAAGATAATTATACTTTCAATTTTTAAAAGTGGTTAGAGGTCTTAGAAAATCTTAGGGTTATGTGTCAAATAGGAATATGAATAATTACATGATGATAAAGATATTTGCAAATCTGGGCCAGATTCTTTTTCTTTCGGCTTTAGAATAATCCTTGGTGGTAGTAAATATTATATTCTTGTTACCAGCATCAGTTAGGAATGACATAGAATAGAGTGATACCAGCTGATTATCATTTATTGGGAACCCTCAGTCAGGGTGGCGAAGTTTGCTTTCTCATCTGAATCTCCAGAACTTCTTAAGTCTTTTGGGTTTGAAGAAGGTTTGGGGATGGGAGTTATATGGGTAATGTGCTTTGTTTTCCAAACTGAGCTGATGGAAGATGTCTGTGAATATGTGGGAAGAGTTGTTTAGTCAGTAAGTTGTGTCTGACTCTGCGACACCATGAACTGCAGTACTCCCTGTCCTTCACCATCTCCCAGAGTTTGCTCAAACTCATGTCCATTGAGTCAGTGATACCAACCAACCTTATCATCCTCTGCCACCCCCTGCTCCTGCCCTCAATCTTTCCCAGCACTGGGGTCTTTAACAGTAGTATTCAAGAAAATACACTTGGGAAATTCTGGCTTAGAAGAATCAAATCCAAATTAATTTAAGATATTTTAAAAATCTCTAAGAGCTAAATTGAACACTTAATTGAACAATATTTACATGATAATATCAGATCTATAAGCAGCTTCAGTACCTTTTCTTTCCAGAGAATTTTATTTTATTATTTTAACCCATTTTATATTGGATCATATAGCTGACTTACAATACTGTGTTAGTTTCAGGTGTACACCCATTATTTTTCAGATTTTTTCCCATTTAGGTTGTTATAGAGTACTGAGTAGAGCTCTCTGTGCTATACGGTAGATCCTTATTGAGTCTACTAACTTTTTTAAAACAAAGATTATTACAAAAGGATCCTCTGTGTATAGTTGTCCTTTATGTGTGTGCATGCACATATGCACACATGTGTGGTCAAGTTTAAAAAAAATTTTTTTAACTTTACAATGTAAAAATAGAAAATAAAGAATATGTAGAAAAGTCAAAAATGTAGGCAAGCAAAATCAAAAAAATAAAAGCCAAGTATTTCTCCATCCCTCTGAGGTTCTGTTTTATTTGATTATCTATAAATCATCCAAAATGGGATTGTGATCCTTGTCTCCTGAAAGCAGTTTTGGAAGGAATAGCTGATGTTAAGAGAGAGACTATACATCAATCATGGCTGATACATGCTCACAAATGGTTTTCTTCTTCTGAGACTGACATGGGTAATATTATAACTACTGATGACCCCAGGAACCAAGAGCTGTAGGCAATGGTGATAAGACAGCACTGTCAGGGTCCTGCTAAGGGGTCCCGGGATAACCACCAGGCTGCATCCTCCCTCCACTGCAGGCATGGACCTATGAGCCAGCCCAGGAGCTGGGTCACATGTCCCCTGATCACCAAGATTCCAGCTGTTTTTATTAACATCCAGTATCACCTTATAGGACTTCCCTGGTGGCTCAGACAGTACAGCGTCTGCCTACAATGCGGGAGACCTGGGTTCAGTCCCTAGGTCGGGAAGATCTCCTGGAGAAGGAAATGGCAGCCCACTCCAGTATTCTTGCCTGGAAAATCCCATGGATGGAGGAGCCTGGTAGGCTACAGTTCATGGGGTTNGGATAACCACCAGGCTGCATCCTCCCTCCACTGCAGGCATGGACCTATGAGCCAGCCCAGGAGCTGGGTCACATGTCCCCTGATCACCAAGATTCCAGCTGTTTTTATTAACATCCAGTATCACCTTATAGGACTTCCCTGGTGGCTCAGACAGTACAGCGTCTGCCTACAATGCGGGAGACCTGGGTTCAGTCCCTAGGTCGGGAAGATCTCCTGGAGAAGGAAATGGCAGCCCACTCCAGTATTCTTGCCTGGAAAATCCCATGGATGGAGCCTGGTAGGCTACAGTTCATGGGGTTGCAAAGAGTCAGACACGACTGAGCGACTTCACTCACTCACTCAGCACCTTATAAGGGCTTCCCAGGTGGCACTGCTGGCAAAGAACCCACCTGCCAGTGCAGGAGACAAAAGAGACATGGGTTCAATCCCAAGGTCAGGAAGACTCCCTGGAGAAGGAAATGACTACCCACTCCAGTATTCTAGCCTGGAGAACTCCGTGGACTGAGGAGCCTAGTGGACTACAGTCCATGGGGTTGTAGAAGAGTCGGACAAGACTGAGCAACTAAACAACCTCAGCACCTTGTAAATATCACTTCCCAGACTCTTGCTAACTCAGGATCTAATGATTTAGGACTGAATGGTAAGGAATTCATGTGGCAGTGTGCTGTTGTGATAGCAGAGTAGAACTCTGCCAGAGGAAAGAAAAAGTCATGCCATTTGTTTTATCTCTGTTGGGAAAACTAAACATTAGGGTAAATTAGTTGAAAATATTATAAACATTTGTTATTTTGATTGAATAAAATGTGTAACTGATGGTTGAATTGCCCACAAAGAAGAGCCTAGTCAAATGCCCATGAGACCAGATAACTGCTACAGGAATTGTCAGGTCAGAGCAGCTGTTTCCCTCATTTCCAAAGATATAAAAAGTGCAGGTGACCCTTGAGGTCATCAGAAAAATACTCTCTGAAATAATCCACTCTCATACTTCATTTTAAGGTGATGCAATGTTTTAGTAAATTTAGTCTGGTATAGAGATTAGACCAAGGGTAGAATTGACCTAAAGAAACAGAAAATTCTTTTTTTGTAAGTGGCAAGCCTGCGAGTTCTACATAAATACAAAGGCAAATGATAATATCAGTGACTATTTTAATTGCATCTTTAATCCATAAGGATAGTTCAATGACATTTTAAATTATACTTTTAGAATTGTAGTCACATAGGAGATAAAACTCAGTAACTATTTAATAATGCATACTGAGATCAACTGTATCCTCTCTTGAGATCACATTTAGGTGGACTGAATGTAAAAGTCCAATCAGTCCAGAGTTTAGACAGCATTTAATCTTCTGGAAGGCATTGTTGAGTCTTTCTAAAGTACCCAGGCTTGGTTCCTTGAGTTGGTACCGGTTTTCTCTGCTGAATGATTATTTTCATTACATTCTCAGCTAAACTGTATTATTTTTTACATGGAATTGGATTGTTGTAGATCAAACTATTCTCTGTACGAGAAGATTACTGATCCATTTGGGGAATTTATGCTGCAAGTTAGTTATTAATTGATAGTTACTTAACCTGGCTTTCCTTGAAGATGACAGTATAGTTAGGTTGTGTTTAGTGGGGGAAATTTTTAGGCTGAAATAAAGCAATCCCTTTCAAGGACATATCTTCTACTGAAATTGGAAGGATACCTCAGTCACTACTGCTCTTTGTATCATCACTGCTAAGTATCTAAAGGGTTCTGTCTGAATAATGGAATTTCTGTATAAAGAAGACTCATTCTGCTAAGAGGAGAAGGCAATGGCACCCCACTCTAGTACTCTTGCCTGGAAAATCCCATGGGCAGAGGAGCCTGGTGGGCTGATGTGAAAGTAAGGAACTTCCAGGTTCTCTAAAATTGAAAGATTAAAATTATATATAAACAGAAAGTCATCTGATCTCAGGTTCCTGGATACAGATTTAAAAGAACGATGCAAAAGTTCTAAATAAAAAAGGGAAATAATGACATGGTATTAGCACACATTTGTTGAGACAGTCTACATCAGTCCCTCACTGAGGGGGCCGCTTACATGCATAATCTCAGTTGATCCCCGCACTTATCTTTTGGATTAGACACTGTTATTATTTCCGTTTTAGGGATAGAACTGAAGTTCAGAGCGGGACAGTGACTGGATGAGTAGCTAGTAGCTGTTAGTAGCTGGCGCAGCTGGGATTGGAACCCACAAGTGGAAATGGGAAAGAGAGAGAGAGAGGAATTATAAGGGCAATATTAGGTATTAAATTGCTTTACAGTTGAAGTTTTTGAAGTGACATACTTTAAGCTATGGTTTGAATGGAAACTAGAGGATATACACTTTAGTTTAATAAAGAAATATTTGCCCTGAGCAGAAGACAACATTTTAAAGCTTGTCATTTCATTGCTGGGAAAGTATTTGAGGAAAATGACATGGCTTAGCTCTGGTTGCTGACCATTTTGTTGTCTCCTGCTGAGACTTGCCATTTCCATAGCCAGTGGGCTGTATTGAGTCCGACAGAAGCAATAGGTCATTAACAGAAATGGAGACTTGGGGCAGCCTACAGAGGCTGAAAGAGAGGGGAAATCGTTTTGGGCCACATCAACAAATCTGTGTCTAATAGCATCCAAGCAACTATGTTTGGAGAGGTTAGCCTGATTTTCAGGGAAAATTTAAAAGCTTTAAAAAGCACAAAAGGATTTTTTCCCCAAAGAGTGCCATGTTTAACATGAAAATATGAGTGAAAGGGGATGCTCTAACTCCTTTCAACATGCTGCATTTCCCCTTTTCATCACACCCATTGAAAATAACTGTTTAAAACTCATTTACTTAACAGAAAATATGGATTTTATTTTTCTACTGATATCTGCATTAACCTTGAGATCTATAACTTACAGCATTAATCTAAATAGACATTAGATTATTTCTATTGATGAATATCTTAATTATGTATGTTTTCCCAATCCTTGGCAATACTGCTGGATTATTGAAATTAGGATGGGGGCAGGTTTTGCCACTGATATGATATTATTTTTGGTATTGATGAGATTATTCATCTTAGAAAATATGTATAACTAGCCTCTGAAATGGAGAAGGCAATGGCAACCCACTCCAGTACTCTTGCCTGGAAAATCCCATGGACGGAGGAGCCTGCTAGGCTACAGTCCATGGGATCGCTAAGACTCAGACATGACTGAGCGGCTTCACTTTCACTTTTCACTTTCATGCATTGGGGAAAGAAATGGCAACCCACTCTAGTGTTCTTGCCTGGAGAATACCAAGGAGGGGGGAGCCTAGTGGGCTGCCATCTCTGGGGTCACACAGAGTCGGACATGACTGAAGTGACTTAGCAGCAGCAGCCTCTGAAATGTAGACCAGTTTAGCAGGAGCTGGGAGATTGCCAAGAGAAATATCAATAACCTCAGATATTCAGATGACACCACCCTTATAGCAGAAAACAAAGAACTAAAGAGCCTCTTGATGAAAGTGAAAGAGAAGAGTGAAAAAGGTGGCTTAAAACTCAACATTCAGAAAACTAAGATCATGGCATCTGGTCCCATCAGTTCATGGCAAATCGATGGGGAAACAATGGAAACAAGTGAGAGACTTTATTTTCTTGGTCTCCAAAATCACTGCAGATGGTGACTGCAGCCATGAAATTAAAAGATGATTTCTCCTTGGAAGAAAAACTATGATGAACCTAGACAGCATACAAAAAAGCAGAGACATTACTTTGCCAACAAATGTTCATCTAGTCAAAGCTGTAGTTCTTCTAGTAGTCATGTATGGATGTGAGAGTTGGACTATAAAGAAAGCTGAGCACCAAAGGATTAATGCTTTTGAACTGTGGTGTTGGAGAAGACTCTTGAGAGTCCCTTGGACTGCAAAGATAGCCAACCAGTCCATCCTAAAGGAAATCAGTCCTGAATATTCATGGGAGGATTGGTGTTGAAACTGAAACTCCAATATTTTGGCCACCTGATGTGAAGAACTGACTCATTTGAAAAGACCCTGATGTTGGGAGAGATTGAAGGTAGAAGGAGAAGGGGATGACAGAGGATGAGATGGTTGGATGGCATCACCGACTCGATGAACATGAGTTTGAGTAAGCTCCAGGCATTGGTGATAGACAGGGAGGCCTGGCATGCTGTAGTCCATGGGGTTACAGGGAGTTGGACATGACTGAGCAACTGAACTTAGCAGGGGCAGGAAATATATAGACCCTGACTACTGACACTGAACAAGTATTCAGTGACAGCTTGCTATAATAAAGCATACCAAATACAGATTGAGGGAATATTTAAACGTTTTTCCTTTCCTCAGAGAATTTCCAATGAATTTCCGTATCCTCATCTGGAATAATGGGACTTCCCAGGAGGCACTAGTGGTAAAGAACCCGCCTGCCAGTGCAGGAGGTTTAAGAGACACAGGTTCAATTCCTAGATTGGGAAGACCCCCTGGAGGAGGGCATGGTAATCCACTCTGGTATTCTTGCCTGGAGAATCCCTGGACTGAGGAGTTTGGTGAGCTACAGTCCATTGGGTTGCAAAGAGTCGTACACAACTGGACACGGTTGCAAGGACACACACTCTGGAATGATAGGTGCAGGTCTAGAGGCAGGATCCTAAATTCCAGTGATTGTATTTACAACTGAGTAAAGCTTAGGAAATGCAATACTATTTTCAGGACCAGCTATCATTTATATACTTAAAAATCCCCCCATTTAGATACATATGAACATACCCATGTGTGATTTTAGGCAAAAAAGTTCCCAAAATAATTGCACCTATGTTTTGTGTCTCATGCTAGATCATAAGCAACTCAAAAATGAGGATAATGCCTTGTTCATCTTTGTGTCTTATGCTGTGTTATGTGCTGAATAGGTACTTGATACATTTGTAGAAGGACTGAAATTTGTATAAAGAATGCATGTAACTTCTAACAGATTGATCATTAACTGACTCTCATGTTTGGGGCAGTGTTATTAAGAAGTCAATGAGAGTAATACTCAATGACGCCAAGATGTATTCTTATCACTTATGGACATTTACACGCTGGGCTTCTAGTAGGGTTAATGCATTATGTTACACCAAGTCCCCGAGCACCAATGTGAGAATGTCCTTCTCAGCCACGAGGTCATTAAAGAAAACACAGTCCCATCATAATGTCATTTTCCCCTTAATTTTCTGATTATTTACATCTGTTTGGCCCTAATTATGAATACCTTTAATTGCTTTATCACAGTAATGATTAACTGTGCCCAAGTCAACCCCTTTGAAAGAGAGGACGAATCCTTCTAAAGACTTGTGCATGACTACACTTAGGAAGAATATTAAACAAAGAAATAGAGGTGTTTCAACTTCATGAAGGCTGGTCAGCTTTTCTACATTCCTAAAATACTCAGGGATGATTTCTATTCCTGGGTTTTTCAGAACTAGGAAAATTTAATCTTCTGTTTTTCCCGCAAATATGTTATAGTCTTCTGCTTTATTTATATGAATCATTCTTCCAGAAGACAATATTAGAAATAAAATACATGCCAGCTGTTTTCTAGTGTGTTATAGAAAAAAACTAAAAAGCAAAATAAACTTTGAGATCTGCATACTATCACTGAAGGAGTAAATGGCTGTATTTGTCTTTGTTGTTTTACACTTACATGTATAAAATAACAATGATTGAGATTTTTAATATTTTATAAATTAGGTTTGAAACACCAAATGCAGGTTATTTCTTGCTGAAATGCTTGGTAGCAATCAAGTTCAGTTTAAGCAATGTGCAATAGTTGATAAAAGTGGCTTGCTTTCATTTTTAAATGAAAGCACCAACCTTAGGATATTCAAAGAATTAAAACCTGGAGATCATGTATTTTAATTCTGCATTTTGATTCAATTTTTATAAAATGTACAGACTTTGAGACTTTATTTTCAGATCAAATTATTTAAAGCACACAGTATTAAAGTTTCTGTGTCTTTTAAAACAATCTCATGGCACAAAAGTATGGAAGTGTTAGTTGCTCAGTTGTGTCTGACTCTTTGCAACCCCGTGGACTGTAGCCCACCAGGATCCTCTGTCCATGGGATTTTCCAGGCAAGAATACTGGAGGGGATTGCCATTTCCTTTTCTAGGGGATCTTCCTGACCCAGGGATCAAACCCGGGTTTCCTGCATTGCAGGCAGAGTCTTGGCATGGTATTTATTTAAATCTTACGTTTTATGTTCCTCACAAAAATACCAGGTGTGCGTTTTATGTTGACATCTATCGCCTAGCAATATGATGGAATTCATATTTATCAAACAAAGCTCATTGCTCCTGGTTCTTTCTCAGTGAGGCATGGGCCACGCCCTGGAGATGAGGATGGAGATTCTGTTCATCACTTGCTAAGGAGTAGGTTTGGCCTGAGAAGAAAGAAGGGTCTTTGCTTTGGGAAAGCTAGCACAGATGACCAGGAGGACATATCATTGTCAATTTATTACCAAGCTCTTCTTTCTCCCTGGAGGAAAGCTTTAACATTTTTAATCTATGATGATTCACACTTGGGAAGCATCTCTTTTTCTCATTTTGTTACTCTCACCTGGAAGGAAACATTTATCTGGGGGTTCATTTGCAAAGGACCAAGCGAAGAGAGGTGAAGTGGAGATGAAGGCCTTCCTTTGCCATTTTCAGGGAAGGTGCCTGTGACACACAGCTGTTCTTGAGCTTTGGGGGAAGCCGCCACAGAATCAGAAACACTTACACAAATGTATCTGCTGGTGTGCATTTTCTTTTCATGTTAATTGCCTCTGTTGGAAACGGTGCATGCCAGTATAAGCTTACCTATCCCTGGTGGCTTAGACGGTAAAGTGTCTGCCCACAATGCGGGAGACCCGGGTTCGATCCCCTGGTCGGGAAGATCCCCTGGAGAAGGAAATGGCAACCCACTCCAGTATTCTTGCCTAGAAAATCCCACGGATGGAGGAGCCTGGTGGGCTACAGTCCATGGGGTCACAAAGAGTCGGACATGACTGAGCAACTTCATGGAGGTTTCCCTAGTTAGTTACTTCAGTTAGATCTCATTCTTTCACTTTCAGTTCATACCTGTTTTAGACACTGTGCCCCGTGTTTTTAATCATTGGAGGTTAAAATTAAGCATTGAAGAAATAGCACTGATATTTTTTCCCATTTCCCTTGGTAGACGTTGGTACAAAAGCTGACAAAACAGGGGAATTTCCTGGTGTGCTGTGGTGTAAGGTGATTATCTGGCTTATTGTTTTCAAATACACTGAAGTCTAGGAAGTGCCAGTGAGCACAACAGGGCGGGAACAGCCTGACCCCCAGCAGAGAAACAATCAGGTCGAGCAGAACCTTCAGCTGTGGGGCCAGGAAAGAAAAGCTGACATCCAGATGCCAGTGCTTTGGCAATCTTATCTGGAGGTGCACATATGGATCCTGCATCTGCTCGGGTTATGCCAGCAGTCGGCAGCCAAGTTGACACAGCTACCATGGCAAGAGCAGGCAGAGGCAGGGCTCTATGTCCGGGTTTCTCTGCTGAGACAGCTGTCAGAAGCCATGATGTCAGCCTTATGAGAGCTAATTTTCAGAGGATCAGTGTAGCTCTTTGACTGATTTTAAGAGCCCTCACTAGGTCATTTCTGAATAGCCATTTTTGAAGGTGGGGGGCGGTGAGGCAGGTGCACATAGGTAAGAGTGTATTCACAGTGAGCACATACATAATTGTGCTTTGGCGGGGGGTAGGGGGGCTAACAAAATAGTGCTCAAGGAAAAGTAAACCAAAGATTTTGGACAATGATTTAAATCAGTGAATGGTGAATACACTCTTGATGTATATATGTTATCATAGGAAGTTGGTTAATCTAATAGTGACCATAACCAATTTATTTCCTCTTTAAGATGAAAAAAGAGAGAGGCTTAGTCCATAAAATTTGAGTCTCTGCCTTTCAGTAAGCTCATCTCTTATTTCATCATAACCGCCCCAATAGGAAGCTGAGTGACTGAACATCAAAAATTCATCTTATCATATCTTTCATTCCCCCAGAACCCTTCTTAAAAAGAGAAGGGTTTATCAGAAGGTTTATCTCTTCTTATTATCTCAAGGCAGTATCTTGAACAAGAATAACCAATGGGCAAGTGTTTGCACTTGGGGCCAATTTATATATCTACTTGCAATTCCAAACATTTTTTTATGTAACTTTCTATTTTTACTGAAATCATCAATTCCTGGTGGGTAACTGGTTAGATGTAAGAGAAAAGAATGATTTGTTCTTTATTTTTCTCTATATTGGAAACTTATTTATCAGCAGTTTTGGTGACATTTGTTAAATTGCATTGTTTATTTTATTATAATTGCTTTCCAGTTGAGTTGTGAAAACATTTACTAAGCTTGCCTGTAGAAGTTCGCAGGCTTTAGAAAACAGTGCGTAACAGTAACTGACATTAATGGAATCACTTGGACATTGGCACCTGCTGTTCATAATGATGTACTCTAACTTCTCTTTTGCAACTAGATGGTCTAGTGAGGGAAGTATGCACTCTTAGCATTAATGGCATTCGAGATCATTCTTAAATGCATGTTTTCAGTCCTGGTCTTGGCTGTGGTCACATCTGTAGTATTCTTGTTGATCTAACGTATGCTGCCAGGATTGATTTAGTCTGGCCTCTTGATCTTAACTTGTAAGCATTTATGTTGAGGAGAAACCAACAAGGGACCTGGACTTCAAATGGCTTGCCTCTCAAGTTAGGAAAGGGGAACGGCCTCATAATTTTTAGCTTGCTGTAACTCAGAGTTTCACACATATTTATATACTTTTCCTGCCCAGAATTTAGTCTATGAATAATGGTAATCATCAGGTGAATAATGGTAAGTTTTAGCTATCTCACGAGCTAATGCCCTAGAATATCCTGTCCCTGTGGAGAACGCCTATCCTAGCGTCCACAAATGTAGCCTGCTATTGGGGTTCAGTGTTTAGATTAGTACCTGGCCCAAGTAAAGCAAAATATATTCTCTCCTCCAACTTTACCCCTAATGCTGGCAAAATTCAGAGGTCTAGAGTTGACCCAGGGAGAACCTCTGCACTCCTGTCCAGTCACAGTATCAGATTGTCCATTTTTCTGGCCTAAATGATTGGTAATGGTGGGGAGATTCCCCCAGGCTGTCACACATAGCAAGTATATCAAGAGGCCAGCAAGCTAAGTCCAACTCAGGCATCCAGATGCAGAAGCATAGCTGTCTGGGGGCTCTCTGCACTCATCCCTAAGTCCACAGAGAGGGAAGGACAAGAGGGGAAGAGCTAAGGGAAGAGATGATGCCAAGTGGTCCCCCAAACTTCCCAGAGTAAAGGATTGGTGTAGTGGTAGGTTCCACATCACAAGTGCCTCTCATGGAAATAACAATTTCTTCATCACTCATCTGCAAGCTAATCCATCATGTGGGCATTTATGTAATTATTTATTGAGTGCTAGACCCTGCAGTTAGAGATCACAGACATCAAGGAGTAATTATGGTCCTTGTTCTTATGAACTTTGCCAGTCAGGCTAAGGAAGTAAGTATAGAAATAAAGTCATGGAAAACTCAGAGTAAAGGAAACCTTGAAGGATAAGATTGAGTTCTCTACTGAGAATCAGAGAAGATGCCACAGACAGTGGGATCCTTGAGCAGGGGTTGATGGGTGAGTGTGGTTCTACCAAGTAGAAAAGGATAGAAAGACACCCCAAGCGGAAAAATGGCATGACCAGAAGTTCAGGGCTTTGCAAAGATGTTAAGAAGTAGTTCTGGGGGGGATACGGCCTGAGGACTATAGAAGAGTTAGTGTTGGCATCTATTTTTTTTTTTTTTTTTTTTTTGCTTTATTTTTATTTTATTCTAATTGGAATGTAGTTGATTCACAGTGTTGTATTAGTTTCAGGTGTGCAGCAAAATGAATCAGTTAGACATATACATGGGCTTCACAGGTGGTGCCTACCAGTGTAGGAGACCAAGAGACAAAGGTTTGATCCCTGGGTCGGGAAGATTCCCTGGAATAAGAAATGGAAACCTGCTCCAGTATTCTTGCCTGGAAAAGTCCATGGACAGAGGAGCCTGGGGGACTACAGTCTGCGGGGCCCACAAAAAAGTCAGACACAACTGAGCGACTGCACCAATACACGCATATACATACACATACCCCATTCATACACATATACACACTTTTTTAGATCCTTTTCCCATATAGGCCATTACAGAGTATTGAGTAGACTTTCCTGTCCTATACAGTAAGTCCTTATTAGTTATGTATTTTAGATATAGCAGTGTGTATATCGCAATCCCAAGCTTCTATTTCCCCCCGCCCTGTGGTAAACAGGGATAGTTTGTTTTCTGTATCTCTAATTTTATTTCTGTTTGTAGATAAGTTCATTTGCACCCTTTTTTTCTTTTTTAGATTCCACATATAAGCAATGTCATATGATATATGTCTTTCTCTGACTTACTTCACTTAGTATGATAATCTCTGGGTCCATCCATATTGCTGCAAATGGCATTATTTTGTTCTTTTCATGACCGAGTAATAGTCCATTGTATATATGTACCACATCTTCTTTTCTATTCCTCTGTTGATGGACACTTAAGTTGTTTCCATGTCTTGGCTGTTGTAAACAGGGCTGCAGTGAACATTGGCGTGCATGTATTTTTTTTTTTTTTTTTTCAAGAAAACACTTACTGAATGCTTGTTTGTGCTACTTGAGACCTGGGTCCTGGGGATATTGAGTAGACATCTCCCTCCTTCAAGGAGCATACGCAGAAAGGAGAGGGGCATTCAGGTAGTGACTTCAGCACGGCAGGTAAAAGAGGGTCAGGAGGGAAGTCTAGATCGAAGGTCAGGTTGAAATCAAATGCCAGTGCTTAGGGATTGACTTTACCCTGAAGGCAGTGGAGNTTTTTTTTTTTTTTTTTGCTTTATTTTTATTTTATTCTAATTGGAATGTAGTTGATTCACAGTGTTGTATTAGTTTCAGGTGTGCAGCAAAATGAATCAGTTAGACATATACATGGGCTTCACAGGTGGTGCCTACCAGTGTAGGAGACCAAGAGACAAAGGTTTGATCCCTGGGTCGGGAAGATTCCCTGGAATAAGAAATGGAAACCTGCTCCAGTATTCTTGCCTGGAAAAGTCCATGGACAGAGGAGCCTGGGGGACTACAGTCTGCGGGGCCCACAAAAAAGTCAGACACAACTGAGCGACTGCACCAATACACGCATATACATACACATACCCCATTCATACACATATACACACTTTTTTAGATCCTTTTCCCATATAGGCCATTACAGAGTATTGAGTAGACTTTCCTGTCCTATACAGTAAGTCCTTATTAGTTATGTATTTTAGATATAGCAGTGTGTATATCGCAATCCCAAGCTTCTATTTCCCCCCGCCCTGTGGTAAACAGGGATAGTTTGTTTTCTGTATCTCTAATTTTATTTCTGTTTGTAGATAAGTTCATTTGCACCCTTTTTTTCTTTTTTAGATTCCACATATAAGCAATGTCATATGATATATGTCTTTCTCTGACTTACTTCACTTAGTATGATAATCTCTGGGTCCATCCATATTGCTGCAAATGGCATTATTTTGTTCTTTTCATGACCGAGTAATAGTCCATTGTATATATGTACCACATCTTCTTTTCTATTCCTCTGTTGATGGACACTTAAGTTGTTTCCATGTCTTGGCTGTTGTAAACAGGGCTGCAGTGAACATTGGCGTGCATGTATTTTTTTTTTTTTTTTTCAAGAAAACACTTACTGAATGCTTGTTTGTGCTACTTGAGACCTGGGTCCTGGGGATATTGAGTAGACATCTCCCTCCTTCAAGGAGCATACGCAGAAAGGAGAGGGGCATTCAGGTAGTGACTTCAGCACGGCAGGTAAAAGAGGGTCAGGAGGGAAGTCTAGATCGAAGGTCAGGTTGAAATCAAATGCCAGTGCTTAGGGATTGACTTTACCCTGAAGGCAGTGGAGAGCCATGAAAAAAATTAAACCTGAAGGCTCAGTTGGGATCTCCCTGGGAGTAAATAGGAGAGGAGAAAGAGCATGCAGGCAGGGGGAACAGCCAACAGCAGTCAGGACAGTCTCAGGCAAAGGTGATAAACCTGCACTGGGAGGTGATGGTGAGATTACAGTAGAGACAGAGTTGGGAGATGCTTCAGGAAAAAAAAATCATTGCACTTTACAGACTGGGAAAGTAAAGTTTAGAAAAGTTAAATAACCCTTTCTAACATAGAAATAGCAAATGTTAGAGCTCAAGTTTGAACCCAGAGAACCTGTTAGGAAGACTGTGCCCTGTGTAGTACTTACGAGGAGATCTCACTTTTTAAAAAAAACTTTAAAAAATTAATTAATTAGTTTTAATTGGAGGATAATTACAATATTGTGATGGTTTTTGCCATACATCAACATGAATTGTCCGCAGGCATACATGTGTCCCGCCCTCCCATCCTGAACCCCTCTCCCACCCCCCTCCTAAAATCTCACATTTTAAGACAGATTTTCATCATATCTATTTCACAGGATGCTGTGAGAATTAAATAGTATAATCCACGACAATCCCTTTGTGCAATGCCTGGCAAATAGTAAGGGCTTCAAATCTGGTGCCTTTATGACTGTTTTTATCTTCATCATTCTTGGATCTCACCTTTATGGTGTCTATCACCCCTGCTTATGCAGTAGACCCTTAAGCTTCACAGAGCTAACGAAAGGAACAGTCTTGCAAAAGACACTCTAGAGTATTCTGTCCTTAAAAAGGCAGGTGTCTTGGTCAAGATGTAGAACACACTCTTGGCAAAACTGTATAAGGAGGTAAAGAATGATAACACTTTAAAAAAAAGTGAGGGATCATTGTTAACTCAGTTGGAATATAAAAATATTAGTCATCTGGAGCAAATGCCATGAAACATTCTACCATAGGTACTTTATTTTAGAAATTATACATATACTTTTAGTAATGACCAAGTCACTTCTCTCAAGAAACCTCTGAAACCAGCTTGACCACAGGACAGGTAGATCCTGCCATGAGAATGCAATAGGGCCTTCCTTGTCACCCTCAAAATCTGTGCATTATTAGAAAAGGAAATTCATATTAAATTATAAGTTCACCCTCAAAAATGAAAAAACTGAACACCTCAGGTCTGTTCTTCCTTCATCTTGTCGTTTACGAAACGGCACTGCTGCAGCCCTTGAATCGAGTAGGGCTGCAGTGATGTTAGCAGGGGCTGCCGCAATCTTAATTTTATGGAATAAATTTTAGCGTGACATTAAGAGGAAGCAAAGAGGTTAACTTTATCTTTTTTCTTCATCCTAGGGGAAAAAAAAAAACAAGCTTTATATTTGTTTTGCATTTCATTTTAGAGCTAAGACATGATTCGCTGGCTCCTGTTTATAAAATATAACAATTTTTCTCCTTTTTGTAACCCAAACACATAATTTTTAAGTGAGGCATGTTGTTTCCTCTCTTTATGTGTGTTCATACTAAGTGCTGGTATAATTCCATTATGTTTTGACTTGAGCATTAAATATTACCTTGAATATACACTTCCCAGCAGTCGTGTTCTGATAGTGACATATTGTACTGTTTGAAGGGTGTCATATGGTCATCTGTCAGCCGAATGTTGTTGCATGGAAAGAATTTTATTCTTCAGATGTCATCTAGACTGCCTCATGTTAAAAAAGAGAAATAAAGCTGGATTTTCAGAGTCTGGGTAGAGTAAATTAGAGATGGGTAAAATTGACCCAAGATAGGTCGAAAGGGATTCATCCATTCAGAATACAGTTGCTCAGTAATAAAGACAAGCAATTATTATAGTTTGAGTATTTTTAATTAGGTGTGGTTGTATTTTATGGCAGAAAAACACAAGCTTCCTTTCAGGACTTTTGGTACCCAGTTCTCCTTGTCTTTTGCCATGTGGACAAAGATGCAAAGAGGATTCCTAGCAATAATACAGTAGAAAGAGTGCTGCCCCCCTGCAGACAGCAATCGGAGAAAAATTTGTAGGAGACTATGGCTTACTATATCTGAAGTTAGAGTGATAGAGAAAAGAAGAATGTGTTCTTGCTTCAGAATAATTTAGCAGTCAATATTTCTATCAGCAATATTTCTTTCAACAGGAATTAAGATGCTGGCCCTTATCCAAAGACACCTCATCCCCCTATTACACTATAGATCTGGTCCAGCTGCGGCTGCATCTGTAGAGAGGTGAGGGCAGGTCTAATAGCCAATTTGTAGGGCGTTCTGCACCAAGTATGTAGACGATGGATGCCCTCCTCTAAATGCATTTTCCTCGCTTTAATCTTTGCCTGGAATATACCTGGAATTTTGTGCTGTTATGTTCTTGTCTTTCAAATGTGGAGAAAAGTATGCATCTGTGTTTGTATGTTCCATTGCATTTTTAGGATCTAAAATCTATACTTAACACTTAGAATAGAAGGATGACACCCTTTTGTTTGCTTTTCTTATTTTGTCATTGCATGTCACTCCTGAACTCTCTTGAAATGAAAATAATTGCATGCCCCCCATCTTTTGCCATTTACAAAATGTAGCTCTGTTTATTAAAGTGGTCTAAAAAGACACACCGTATATCCTGCACTTTCTTTCACAATGTGTACATTGGAACATTTACAGGTTTTGTTCTTCAGAAGTCCCTACCATTTACATTATGTATTTATTTGAACTATTTCATGTCCATGAAGGTGATAATAAGCGGGGTACTAAGGCACAGATGTCTGAAACATCATCACCAAAGCAAATTTTCAAATATTAAGAGACAAGAGTAGGTATTTAAAAAGAGAGAAAGCAGAAGTCCATGATCTTTGGTCCATGTCCTAATTGACTACCAACATTATTAACTTTAATTTTCATTCAGATTCATTCTATCTGAAAAGCTCTTCTCATTTTTGATTGTGAGAGAAGAGAGTGAGAAGTAGAGAGGGAAAGAGACAGAAAAGGAGAGGTGATCTTTTCTTTCCAGGGCTGAGAAGACATTGCGTTGACATTTTTATGGTCATATATAAAAAAAAAAGCACAAAGTGAGGCCAATGGTAATAACCTTGCAGTTAATCCTATGGGATGCCATGTTATTTTTCTTGGCTCTTCCGGAACTTCAGAGGAATGTTCACCCCTGGTGTATTGATGGCAGCAGAAGGTCTTGGATCAAACTCCCCAGATATACTTTATCTCAAACATACCACAATTTAAAAGTGACTAATTGAATTTCAAATGAATAAGAGAATAGTTGTATTGATGAAAAATGGTTCCTAATAAATCAGCATCTGAAACATTTCTCGAGCTTTATTTTCAGATTAGGATTAACATTTTCAATTTAAAGAAAGTAGTTAATTAATTTTTTTTAATTTTATTTATTTATTTGGCCACATGGTTTCTAGGAGCTTAGTCCCCCAATCAGTGCTTGTGGAGCCCTAACCACTGGACTACCATAGAATTCCCAAGAAAACAAGTTAAATTACTACAGTTCTTATGAGATTGTATATTTTTTAAGAAAGTTAATTTGATTAATAGATTATCTTAATAGTTCAAGGATATGTAGGTGATGATGCCTTTGCCATAGTCTATACAGAAATAAAAAGCAGCTCATTTTTCTTGCTCTGAGAATTATCTATGGATTGGAACATGCACAAATTAAGCAAATATAAACTAAAAGAGAAAGGAAGGAGTTACTATTTACTGAGCATTTGTTGCTGCTGCTGCTGCTAAGTCACTTCAGTCGTGTCCGACTCTGTGCGACCCTAGAGACGGCAGCCCACCAGGCTCCCCTGCCCCTGGGATTCTCCAGGCAAGAACACTGGAGTGGGTTGCCATTTCCTTCTCCAATGCATGAGAGTGAAAAATGAAAGTGAAGTCGCTCAGTCGTGTCTGACTCTTCATGATCCCATGGACTGTGGCCTACCAGGCTCCTCCATCCATGGGACTTTCCAGGCAAGAGTACTGGAGTGGGATGCCAGTGCCTTCTCCAGAGCATTTGTTAGGTGTTGTACATCTGAGTATTTAATGTTCACAACCTCCCAGTGAAATAGCTATTAGCATTCCCATTTTATAGATAAAGAAAAAAAAAGGATCCAGGTCACTTGATGAAGAAGATAGGGCCTGTGGTAGGTCTCTCTGATGCTGGTGACTATGCTTTTTATTTTTTTAACACAAATTTTAATATAATAAGCAATGCAATAATAGCTTAAAAAGTAGTGAAGCTCAGAATTGAACTAGGAATTGATCAGCCCAAGACATGTATCAGTATCATATTTTTTTAATAGTAGAACACTCTTTTGTGTTCTTTGATGACTATTTCCATATTTCAAAAAGGTCTGGAAGCCTGCAAAACCCCTAGAAGCTGATTGATGAAATTGTGTTATAGTGTGCAGTTTCCGTAGTCTCTATTAAAACACAGACAGATTTTACCTTTTACCATTCATGTTATCCTGTTTAACCCCTCACTCTGTCCACTGAATCTTGCCTTCCTCCACTCCATGTTTTCTCTCCCTTTCCTATTCCATGTCTTCTCAATTCATGAAATGTGTACTTTACACCTGGAGGTTAACGGCAGAGAACGAGCCTATCAGTCTCTTGGCCATGACTGTGGACTGTGACTTGCTAATAAGCAGGAAATCATATTTGCTGGGGTGAACTCTTAGATGTAAATTTGTTCCCTTAAATCCTTCTTTGTGATATCAAGAAATCTTCCTTTCTCTGGAATATATTTTTCAAGGTAAACATGTTTATTTTAGAAGTGATTTTGTACTAAGTAGTATGACAGCATTTTGTATTTTGAACTAAATGATGAGTGGGAAAGTAATGGGTAATGTCTGTCAGTTAGCAGCTTGTTAATAAGGTGTTTCTATATCAAGATGTTTTACTTCACGTGCGTGTTATTCCTTGGTCATTTTCCGTAAGACATCAAAATGGTACCTCTTAAGCTAGGGTCACCCTATTTACGGAAAAAAAAAGCAAGGAGGAGAGACTCCTTATGAAGATAGTCAAATAAAGGAATAAGGAGATGGCTACAAAGACAGATACCACTAATTTGCATTTCTATGGAGGGCATACATTAGCCAGAGGGTAGACATTGTCTGCAACTAGGCATTACCTCTTTCAAGTTCCGTTGGACTAGTTCTGCCATCTTGGAGCCTCAGTGCTTCCAGGTCTTTCCACTTCAGCTAGCTGCTACCAATTACATGGTTTGTAGGTATCTACTCTTCCTTCACAGTTGCCAAAAAAAAAAAGAGGGGTGGGGAGTAGAAAACTTTACTCATGTAACACACTGAAATATTGTTAATTTTCAGGGTTGCCGCTGAATTTTTAAAGATTTCTGTGTTACATGTGGCAAAAGAAGGGCCCCTTGCCTGTGTGTTAATGCTGTCAGGGTCCTGCAGTTGTTGGCCCAGTTCCTGATATATTACACTAGCAGCATTTCAGCACTCTCGGGGGATCTCTGGTCCTACCTTAAGGTCAAGAGTTAACTGCTTGTATTTTAGCTGTGTACTGCTATCAATACTGCTCCTATGGAAACCTCACTTGACGTCATTTTTGAATCTTTGAGTCTGTAGTCAAGCTTCAGCAAAAGTCAATAAGAACATTAGACTGTTGGCTATATTATTACTTGCCACTTCCTGCCAGCAATCTACCAATTCATTAGCAGAGAGTTTTGAAACTCTTGCTTGATTATTTATGCAGTCAATAGCAAGGCTTGTCTGCATTCATAATTGTTTGATTTTATGGCCTCTTCTTTAAACAAACATTGTCTATGGTAATGTGATGCCCTGATGGATGGGAAAGGTTTTGTCTGTGAATATCATTTAGATAATTAAAAATGACAGATGAAATCGCCCGCTGTCTTGACCTGTACTTTGTTCCCTCAGTGATGCTGAAGAGATGCTGATTGCTGTCAATCAAAACCCATTGGAGGTTTGTAAATTCTGGCTGCTGTGAACTCTGACCCCCACTGTTGATCTGAAATAGATAATAACCTTGAAATTCTATTAGAATTTAAAAACAGTTTTACTAGAGGGGCACAGTATATATTTCTTTTCCTCTAGAACACAGTTACTTAATGTCACTCTTTGCACTATCCAGAATTAAAGTACAATTTTGGTGAAGATTAATGTAACAAATCAGAGGAAAGATCTTCCTCTATAATTCCAAGCTTTTGATTAAGATTCCTATTTTTTGACTAGGAGAGGACAAAATCTTAAGCTTTTGCCACTTTTCTGGTTGTTAAAAGTTAGAATTTTTTTGCTCATTTTTACTAATCCTGTTGTTGAATGAATTATTTTCATGCCAGCATATCTTCATTTATGCGATTTTTTCATATTTATCTTATGAATCTTTTAAGTTGCTGCTTTTCCCAAGCCAAAGAAAATAACACAACTAGAATTTTGAAGACAGTAGAGATCCAAAGACCAGTGTTTATGCCCAAAGTTCTCAGCAAACATCTTCAAAACCTTAGGTCAAGAGATCAGGCTGATAAATGCATTTGCCTTGCAAATTGTTCTTTATCATTACCCAGACACTTAAAATATATTCAGAGATCCCACTGGTCCTTAAAATATGCATGCAAGTAGATGGTGATGGGGATGAAGGAAGAGATCGCTTTCATTCCTCAGTGTAGGAACCATCAAACTAGTTGATAGCAAAAAATTATTAGCAGATTCTACAGGCTTGAAAATGATAAGAAACTAGGCTTTCACAGTGTTTAGTACACTGGTCATGGCAGACATGTAGACCAGCAACAGCAGTGCAATAAGAGAATTGCAAATAGCAGAGATCTCTTGGAAGGTAATTGAAGAAGTGCTGGTTTTTCTACCAAAGAAACTTCTTTAGAGTTTAGTGAATTTATGAAGGGTCATATCAAGAGTTGTTATCACTGTTTTGCATTTTGTAATCAGTAGATACTTTAATATTCGTTATGTCGGTGCCTTAGTGACAATGGAAAATAAATATTATCATTCACATTTGACAGTAGATGAAAATATCAGAAGCATAATTCTTATCTTCATTTTGAGGGCATTTATCCAGAATCAACCATTAGCTATCTAAGAATAATATGATTTTACACTTAAAGTTTTGTTTTATTTTTCTTTATCTCGGTAAATGAATTCCTTGTATACATTACCACTCAGTATACATTTATTATTACCTGAAAAAAGCCAATTAATATGAAGTGAAATTCTCTCAGTTGTGTCTGACTCTTTACCACTCCATGGGCTATAGCCTGTCTGTCCATGAAATTCTGCAGGCCAGAATACTGGAGTGGCTTCCCTTCTCCAGGGATCTCCCCAACCCAGGGATTGAACCCAGGTCTGCCACATTGCAGGCAGATTCTTTACCATCTGAGCCACCAGGGAAGCTCCAAAACCAGTTAATACAGTAAATATATATATATTGATATAAATATATAAATCTGTATATATATTCACATATACATGTCTAAAACCTGTCCTTAAAATCTTAGCCAAATTCCACCTTTCCAGTAATGTCTTCCTTGTTCTCTCTAGTCCCCTGGGATGGCCTAGTCCCCTGATATTTATCATTTACTGTATATTGCTTTATTAGTACTTTCATATATTCATTCACTCAGCCATTCTTTTTTTATTCATTAGTGAGCATTAATTAAAGACCATTTAGTGCCAGTCAGGCGGAGGGCGCGAGGTCTGGCTTCGGGCCGGTGGGTGGGGAGGGCACAGGCGCACTGCGGCCCCTCTGCACCATGTACACCATCGCCAAGGGACCCAGCAAGCTGGTCGCGCAGTGGCGCACAGGTCCCATGCAGCAGCATTGAAATAAATAAATAAAGACCATTTAGGTATCAGGCACTTTTCATAGCACTAATTATTCTGTGTTTTCATCCTATCTCCCCAGATAAATTATAAGCAAAGGACTTGAAGACCCAGTGTCACCTTCATAGACTAGGTGCCTTCTTCTTCTGTATGAGTTTCTTTGTCTCTCTTGAATGACTTTACCCTTGCAAGTCCTCAGGAAACATCTGATTAACCTTTGACATGGCTTTGTTTCACTTGGGTGTTGTAAGAATGAAGAGTCAGAAAGGGATAGTGAAGAGTCTATGAACTTTATTGAGGCAACTAGCTTGCAGATTACATTTTACCTAAATTAGCAGGCTCCGGGGCAGCATCTATAATGAAGGCTACATCTTGGCTCCTTTAGATCATAACTATTACAACCGTAGCTGAATCAAGAATAAGATAGCTCAGGTTCCATCCTGAATTCTCCCTTCTTTGTGCTTTTGACATAGTTTCATTTGATTTAACGGCGAAAGTCTGCTCTGTTTCTTTTGACTCTGAATAGGGCTAAGAATTATACGTGTGAGGTTTTGGTTCAAGGAAAATATCTTAATTAGTTTATTCTAACCTTATATATGGAGAAGGCAATGGCACCCCACTCCAGTACTCTTGCCTGGAAAATCCCATGGACAGAGGAGCCTGGTGGGCTGCAGTCCATGGGGTCACAAAGAGTCGGACACGACTGAGTGACTTCACTTTCCCTTTTCACTTTCATGCATTGAAGGAAATGGCAACCCACTCCAGTGTTCTTGCCTGGAGAATCCCAGGGACGGGGGAGCCTGGTGGGCTGCCTTCTATGGGGTCGCACAGGGTCGGACACGACTGAAGCAACAGCAGCTGCAGTAGCAGCAGCAACCTTATATATGAAAAAATTCTCTTTTAGCTCCTAGGTTCAATTAAGTTTTTCATGATAAAACTATTATTTGCTTCAGGTTTAATTTATATCCCCTCTGCTAATATTTTAAGTCTGTTTCATCAGAAGAGAAAACCATTTAAGTTCTCATACTTGAAGTCAACCTATTTCTTCTTTTGTTCTTTGTGATATCACATTCATGAATCATGCATAATTCCTAAGTACCAAATTTCTTGAAAAGGGAATTATGTGCATATTCTAACTTTTTTGGATTTCTTATAACACTTAAATGAAGAAGGCAATGGCACCCCACTTCAGTACTCTTGCCTGGAAAATCCCACGGATGGAGGAGCCTGGTGGGCTGCTGTCTATGGGGTCACACAGAGTCGGACACGACTGAAGTGACTTGAGAGCAGCAGCAGCATGACACTTAAAACTCAATTGAAAGAATTTCAGCTGAACTTGTTTCTTCATATTCACTATAAGTTGAGTGTATGCATATAAGACTTCTGTCTATAAAACCTGCCCCTAATTTGACAGATGCTTTATTTATGGGAATTTAAAAGCATTTAAACATGTCCAATTATCAGTTATTCCATGGTAACCTTATTTATAGGCTTAAGACTTTGCTTCTGTCAAATGGTGTGGACACAAATATCAAATGGTAATGTTACAACAACTTTTCACACTGTAAGGGGAGCATATCAAATTTACAGGGAGTGATGAGCTTGCATTAAGAGGAAAGTGATTTCTTGCCTTTTAAAAGTCAGTTGTAACACAGACATCTAAGAGACCAACTTTTGCCAAATTCATGCTAGTTACAGATCTAGAACTTGCTGCTGACCTAGTTTGTCTGTGTCATATCTCCTAAAAGAGACTCTTATAATTGGAGCTCTACAGAAAGATTGAGCTTCTGCTAATATTTGTTACTGTGCTTACTTGCTCAGTCACTCTGACTCTTTGTGACTCTTTGGAGTGTAGCCCACCGTGCTCCTCTGTCTGTGACATTTTTCAGGCAAGAATATTTGGAACGGGTTGCCATTTCCTTCTTCAGGGGTTCTTCCCAACCTAGGGATCGAACCCATGTCTCCCATGTCTCCTGTATTGAAGGTGAATTCTTTACCCACTGAGCTATTGGGAAAGCTCTAAATACTAGGCACTTTCAAACTGACATTATTTGAAATGTAGTGATGTAATTGTCCCAAGTTCCTCAGTTACCTAGCAGCAGAGCTGGGGTTCTGTCTTGAATTGTCTGAATTTAAATCCCAAGTTCTTTATGCCACAACAGTCTGCTTCCAGACAGCTCCGTCATATCAGCATTTTATTCTCATTGGTTTCTTGTAGGAGGTTAATCATAATGATAGTTATTGTTGCAAGCAGTTGCCGATGGATTATGTGTGTCAAGTTCTATACTGTTTCCTTATCTTATTTCAGTTGGTTCTCCCAAGAAATGTAGGAGACGTGTATTATCATCTACATTTTAGGAATGAGAAAACTGATGGTTAGAGATAGATTCACTCAAAGTACCAAGTGATCCAGCCAGAAAACAGACCCAGCTCTGCTCCTGTCCAAAACTTGTGTCCTCGTTCATGACACTCCGAGTCCTCGCTTGTGTGTGGCAGAGCAGCCTCCTGATCAGATGCCTTTGATATCGGCTCTAAGGGTGTTCAGTTCTGTACACATCAAAAATAGACACAAGGGTCCTCCGGTGATTTAACTGAGTTTAATCCATTTGGGGGGTAATTTTTATTTGGCTTCATTTTACTAAGTTCAGCCAAACTGATTCATCTGAAGCCGCCAATTATCTTTTCAGTATGCCCATGCCAGAAATTTTGTTAGGGAAATGTTCTTTTCATTATTCCCCCTCAGGGAGGGATGATGAAGAAAAATCAAGTGATGTGACAGCTGTGTCTCAGAAGTTTTCTCCTACCTGCTTATCCAGTTGTTTTGAGGGCGGCAGTTCACACTGCTCAGAAAGAGTCTAATGTCCAAATAGTAATAATTATAAAGAAAGTTACATGAGGCAAAGAGCCCCAGTCAAAACCACACTGCCCAATTCCCCCCAGCTACTGGAAAGATAATTACTGAACCTTTGTTCATGTCAAGTAAATGAATTTTGAATCCTCTGTATATTTAATTATCCAAGACTGAACCTTTGTTATTTTCCTTTAAAAGAAAAAGAAAAGTCACCCAGGTAGCCCCTCATGGTACATTTTGGGCGCTAATTACTTCCCGAAATCTCAACACTATTTTAACTTGCTGTTAGTAATGCGCTCTGAGTGTTATTTGGATTTATTGGCATGCTTTTATCAGAGAAGGCAATGGCACCCCACTCCAGTACTCTTGCCTGGAAAATCCCATGGATGGAGGAGCCTGGTAGGCTGCAGTCCGTGGGGTCGCTGAGGGTCGGACACAACTGAGTGAGTTCACTTTCACTGTTCACTTTCATGCATTGGAGAAGGAAATGGCAACCCACTCCAGTGTTCTTGCCTGGAGAATCCCAGGGACAGGGGAGCCTGGTGGGCTGCCATCTATGGGGTTGCACAGAGTCGGACACAACTGAAGTGACTTAGCGGCGGCGGCAGCAGCAACAGCATGCTTTTATAAGAGCTTCCTGTTAACAGGAATGTTTATTTTGCTAGTCTGCTTCTATTTTAATGTTATTTTTGTTTGTCTCTCAATGTATTCTGGTTTTAAACAAATACAGATTTTTAAAGATTTGTGATATGAACCTTAAAGTATAAATCTATAAAATATTGAAAGTAATTTACCCATGAATAGGGCCTATCTATTCTTTGAAAATGGTGTTTTTATGGCTTCACCCAAGATATTAATAGCAAGGAGGTTTGACTGGTTGTTTTGAAGAGACTGAGAAAGTTTAAAATACCAAAATTTATTTAAAACACATAAATTCTACATGTGAGTACAAAGTGATTTTTAAAAATTTTCTACTGGGCTCCCAAGGTTATATTTTGCTACAATATGAAAATTAATTTTGACAATAAAGGCCATGATGACAAACCTTTCACACTGTCCCACCATGACAATTAGCTCCCAGTTGTTAATCCATTTGTTTATTAGAACATTGAGTTGAAGCTGTCTTTACTTGTAACTGAAAATAGATTATTATTGAGGTTGGTTATGGACCTAAAGAACATGCTTCGAGGTGTTTGATTGGTTGAGGATGAACAGATATTTCAAGATAATACTGTTGGGTCACCTCTGACAGGTTTCAGGATCATTGTTGTAAACGATGTACAGCAAGTACCTTTCCTCCAAACTCTGTCATACACTTGGTTTTCTTTAGTGAGAACAAACTTTTAAAATAAGTGTATTGTTCATGAAGCGAGTCTGACATACAGGCAGCATGATCAAAGTGATCGTTTTTTCCTTAGGAACATGGAGTGCTTGCCTCTTCTAGGAGAACAAGGTAAGGCCGACGTCCCTGAAAGTATGCAGGCTGTTTCCTAAAGAGCAACAAGGAGAATGGGGAAAAAGCCTCCATTAAACTTTCAAAAAGACATATGTTTCAAACAGACTTGCTCAGCACTTACTCTCTTTGTTAAGAGTGCAGGGGCTCTGTGCTTGTCTCTGCACCCGGAGATGGAAAATCACCACAGGCCACAAGGAAGAAGACATTACAAAGACACACAAGAAGTGCGCTAAGTCCTTCCCGAAACACTCTCCCGAACTCCCGATTTGTTAGAGTTGAAGCTTAGGTGTCCCCCTGCTGCCTCTTGCCCTTTCTCTCACTGAAATAAGCCATTTCCTTTCCTTTATAAATAGTTATTTTGATTAAGAAAATGTTTTTTTCACTCACTAGCCTAAGATCCAGAGGATTTCTTAGTCTTTAAATCTATGTTCAAAGACCGTGTCAGTTCAGTTCAGTTCCATTGCTCAGTTGTATCCGACTCTTTGCGACCCCATGAATCGCAGCATGCCAGGCCTCCCTGTCCATCACCAAAGGGGTAGTTAAAGGCCTGTCTTCTAGACTTAGATTTTCTTTATTCAGTAGCAAGTTCAACTGTTAGCTGCATGATCTTATGCAATTGCTCCAGTTCTTTGTGCCTCAGTTTCCTCAGCTGAAAAATGGAAACCTAGCTAATACTTAGCAGAAAGCACTTAGAATAATTGTAGATACACTCTATTACATTTTTTTACCCCAATAAGAATTTTGGTTACTTAAGACACTTTTTTGAGGCTTATAAGCAAAAAAAATATATTTACTGTTTCTGATCATTGAATTTGTTATTTATATTCTTCACCTTTTGGCATTTTATAAGAGCTTTTAAATATTTTTAAAGATAGCTTTTAAAGTCCATTTTAGACTAAATATCTTTTAAAATTTATCATACATACTTATCATTAGGAGGAATTAGACAAATACTCAAACCTAAGCTCTCAGAAACTCTAGCAATAATATTTGAATTCCAAGAAAAGAAAATGTCTTGAGGGACATAATAACAAATGTGTACCTGCAAGTGTGGAAATCTTACTCACACCTTATCCGCATGGAAAATTCAAAGCAAGTTCGAACTTGTCGGGGCTATAAAGAAAAAGAGTAAAAACAGTTTCTGGCCCTATATGGATTATTTTAAATCTGCATCTCACAGCATTAAGAAAAGGCTATGATCTTACTGTGAAACTGTTTTGCCACATAAGTTAATGGACCTAATTAACAAAAATCTAAACAGCTCTGGAAAGAATGTAGACCAGAATTTAGATAAACAACATAGTCATAGACATTCTTAGTTCGACTAGAGGAAAGTTTAACACTGAAGATCTCTTACCTATTTTAGACAATTTGCATTCAGTGGCATTTGAAAACACTTTTTTAATTAGAGGGCATAAATTGTGTTTGTGTGTGTGTGTTTGTGTGTGTGGCTGTGTATGTTTGCCAAAAAAAAAAAAAAGAAAAAAGGTCATAATAGGCATTTTATTTATTTCTGTCTAAGATTTCAGTTTCATCAAATTTGACCTGGATTGGGATCCAACTTATATATTGTTCATACTTCCTCTTAGGAGGCTTTTCTTTTCACTTGTAAAGGGATTCATAAGTGGAAAGAAGTAGCCTCATTAGATTTCATACACATTAGATGGTGCAGAATGTCAACTTATAACGGGTCTTTTGTAATTTGTTAGTGAGTTAGCATACTGAGGCTGCTTTCAAGATGTTAGAGAATTATCTTTTAGAAACGATTTACCCTTTCAGAGCTTTATGAGAAACAGCCCTGCAATATGCCTTTAGAGATTTGTTGATTTAATTGCAGAAAATTGGCAAGTCTGAAAATCGGATTTTTACCTTCAAGCACTGATATACAGAGGGCCTGCAGAGAGCAGGGTGAGAGGTGTTTGTTGTCCTGGCCCCTTCATGTTGCTAACATAGGTTTCAGGAAACCGACACAGCGCTTCCAGGAAGCGCTACACACAGCTATCTTATTCTCAGGAAGCTGGACCTTCAGTTATTCATTAAGGAAGTGTTAAATAGAGGAAGAGGTCTGACAGAATGTGGTCCACTGGAGAAGGGAATGGCAAGCCAATTCAGTATTCTTGCCTTGAGAACCCCATGAACAGTATGAAAAGGCAAAATGATAGGATACTGAAAGAGGAACTCCCCAGGTCAGTAGGTGCCCAATANTGGGATGAAAAACGCCCTGAGACCCTCACTTTACCCGGAGCCAGCTCTGGACTCAGCTAGCAGGGCTAAGAGTCACCACCAGTCTCCGCTGTGGGGCCAAGGAAGCCGCCCCATCCTTTCCTGGTCACAGTCCTTCCCTGACTTTCAGGTCCAGGAGTAGGAAAACTTAAGAACCACCAGTATGGACTCTTCCCTGGTTTCCACCCACTCAGCACCCTCAGGAGACACAGCCAGTTTTCTGCGACTCCACCGTTGGCCTATTATTCTTACGTTTACTCATTTATGTCTTCTCTCAGGGAATAGCACGTGTCTTCTGTGGGCCCGTGCGCTGACTGCAGGGGCCATCTGCTCTGGCCCTGAGCCCCGGGAGTCCGTCACTGCAGAGAAGCACGGTTCTGTGACAGGGGCTAAGTCGTTGTTCATGAGTGCTAGTTTGTGGGCCGATCAGGTTCCAGCAAATAATATGAAGGAGAGAGTCCCCCAGCTCTCACAGTGTGGAAGAGGGCTGGAGAATAGGGTGTCTGGGCCTCTGTTGGAGAGCATGTTTAGAGTGTAAGCGGAGACTTGGCATTGGCTGAGGCTTAAGAATTTCTAGATCAAAGAGGAACCGCAGAAGAGATCTGTGAACAATAGAAAGTCACCAGACAAAACCTTCAATCCCAGATTTCATTTTTAGCAGCATTGCATTTGCCTACAATTGCAGCGTTAAAAAAAAAAAAAAAAAAATTTCCAAAGACACAAAGCTTTGAAATATTGAAGAGAAATAAATGAACCAGAACTTAGAAAGTTGGCTTGCTCACAGGGAAATTGTAGGGTTTTTTTTCCCCATTTCAAATTAATGTAAAGACATTTCTCCAAGTACAATGGAAAGCTTATTTGTTTGTTTTTGTAAGTAGGCAAAAAAAAAAAAAAAGGAACCTAAGAAATGTGGACCTTACTCTTTGAAGCTTAGCAGGAGGTTTGTGATTTTTTTTTTTTTTTATAACTTAGGCCTAGGAAAAATGCAGTAGTACAATGCATCACTGATACAATAATCTGATAGATTTATAAAATGTTTAGTGAATGTATTCTGCTTAGAGCAGCAGGAACACCTGCTTCTATTATTCCATCACTGATAAAATGGTAAATAGCTTATGTCAGTCATGCAGCTTGCATAAAGCCACGTAGTTTACTTGTGGGGTTGGTCATTTGTGTGGAATTATATGGGGTTTGTGTTCAATTTCTTCGTTAAATGACTCAGTAAAATTATAGGGTCGTAAATGGCCAGTGACACCATTTTAATCTTTGTGCATTTTATCTTTTCTATCCACTCCCTATTCTTGATTGCCCTTCCTCCAGTATAAACTAAAAGATGGACCTTCAGGGATTAACTATTATTGTGTCCACAGGTAATGGTGGGCATCCATGTGGTCAGTCTAATGTCATTTCTTTATTATTACTATTTTTTTAACCAGAGGAGTTTGACTTCTCTCCTGATCAGTAAGAACTATAACTTAAAACCTGACAATCCTTTATCCTCCTACAAACCAATTTAATTTAAGCAGTAACCGCCAATATTTAAGAAGAAAACATGCAACTATATTCAAATGTCATAAAGTTAACGCTATACAATGACAGTAATCACGGTGTTCAATGTTTCTTCACTAACCTGGGAAGTAGGGACAGGTGACTGAAGGAAATGCAAGAACACTTTTTTTTCTCCTAGCTGAAAACACCCTCCTATTCTGGCTGAAAGTGAAAGTGTTAGTCACTCAGTCATGTCCGACTCTTTGTGACCCCATGGACTGTAACCCACCATGCTCCTCTGTCCTTGGAATTCTCCAGGCAAGAATACAGGAGTGGGTTGCCATTTCTTTCTCCAAGGGATCTTCCCAACCCAGGGATCAAATCCAGGTCTCCTCCACTGCAGACAGATTCTTTACCATCTGAGCCTTCAGGGAAGCTCCTGAATTCTAGCTGAAAGGACTGAAGGTTCCTGCCACCAAGTCAAAGTAGCACCTGCCTTTTTATAGTCTCCTTGGACTGAACAATTGAAACCAAGTCCTCCGCAGAGGCATGAAGTTGTTGTTGGTATACCATGAGGGGCAGGCATTCTGCTTTTTTCAAGAGACTAAGTAGGAAAAAAATAATGTTGAGTCACTATCCTTTTACTTTCTTGGTCTATGGGCATTGAATGAACTAGAATTTTGCTGATGGACTTGAGTAGCACCTCCAAGCAGAATTTACACTTGTTAAGATAGAATTCCATAAGGGGTACTGCTTTTTTTCCTTTCCCTTTCTTTTTAAGTCCTACAACTAACATCTGTTTTATTTTAGATCAGTAACTTCAAATATTCTTCATCTATTCTTAACTAATAATAAAGCAGTTCATAATGGATGTTTTCACATTCACTGAGATGCTTGCCTTTTTAAATTGGTGATTGTGTTTTTGCACCTTTGCCTTTCAGATTCTTGAGTATTAATTAGAGGCTAGTTTGTCCAGATCTCCACATTTAACAGTGATGAAAAATGTTGTATAAGGAGGACTTTATGAAAATGACATAGGAGTTTATGGAAAATGATAGACTGTACCCTCTGGAATGAGAATTATGTATACTTAGTTTCACTCAGTAGAATCAAGCATTAAATGTATTCAGCAGGTTGTGATACCCAGTCTCTTCTCCCTGAAAGATAAGTAATGTGAACAAGGGAATTTTCCTGATCTGGTCCAGTCTTTGTCTGTCTGTCCCATGTTGCTCCAATTTTCCCATGTTTGTGTCGTAATGCCTGGATCTATCCTTGGGGCCTGTTTACTAAATCCAGAGAATTCTTAATGTCTGCTTTTGCATCTGTGCAACCCTTGGTCTTGATCAGTCGATTTTCACAGAAGGCTTTGCCTCTGGTATGCTCTGCACAGTGTTGGCTGCCTGCTTTCTTCTTTGCTGGGAATGGCTGTGAATGGCTGCATGTTGCTGCAGCTCTCTGTCCCAAGCATCTGAATGATCTGGGCCTGTAAGCTTTGTCAGCTGCATCCTTTCTGCACTGTCAGCATTTGGCACTGATGTGGCATGGGGGAGGTGTTTTGAGCCTTTAGGCAGGAAGAGGCCATTTCTGGACAAAATAAGAGTTGAAATTGGAACTCCTATGCGGCAGAGCCATGACGCATTTGACAAAGGATGTTTTCCTCCCTTCTCTCATCTCAGAAGTAATTCGTAAGTGTATAATTCAGAAGTGTTTAATACTCCTATGCACTGGTTAATAAATAATAAATAGATGTAAATCAGATGAACATGAGTGAACCCATGAAGCTGACTACTGCTTCATACAGTAGTGGGGTTTGACCAGACCAGGTCCTCACTATACAAAGTTCCCATGAGATGACTCCTAGTCTCTTCTACGAACTCCAGCTTTTAGATGAGCCTGACTTATTCACGTTCTTTTATGGGCATTTTCCTTTATCCTAGGAAAACACTGACAGACCCTATAGCAAATCCCATCTTTAACAATCTCACAGCATTTATAGGAGCATGACTAAAATTCATCACAAATTTCTTTTTCTAGAACAACAGGTGATTTGGATTAGTGTATTGAAAAGTCATTTGCTGCCACCATTCCAGTGCTCTGTTTGGCGGTCTTCTCTTGGATGAATAGCCTTTAATTCAGTCTGTTAATTAGGGTACCTTGCACTGATGTTACTGTTTCAGAGAGCTGTCTATGAAAAGGTTCCTTCATACAAAGGTTACCTTCATTCATTCATAAGTAAGAAGAATAAAAAAGGCATGTCTTTATTTAAATCCAAGTAGGTACCTCTGTCACTATTTTATCACATTAGCCCACTCTCCTGACCCCTTTTCTCCCAAAAAAAAGAATTGTAATGTAACAGAGATCTAGTAGTCTTCATTGCAATAAACTTTTTACCTAGGTAACATAAAAGAGATGAAGAGTATCTTTCAAAAGTGTACTGTCTTAAACTGAAATATATAAAATAAAGTAGATGTCTTCAGTGTCATGACGAAAATAGACACTCCAGATTAAGTCCCTGGAAGGTATACTGTAGCAGAGTCAGTCTATTGCTTATCTGTTTATGGTCATCCTGAAACTGTTAGTTGGAGAATACTGAGCTCTGTCCTGCCCACATCTTCCCTAAACACAGTGGTCACCAAATATGAGTGTGTTTGGAATAGAGGAGAGTATAAAAGTGAGGGAGAATAAAGAAAATAATACAAGAACTGGGGAAAAAAAATGATAAATTATCAAGAGCAAAAGATTTTCCTCCTTTGCTAGTAAGCTCTGTAAGAGTCAGGAATCTGTTGGCTATGGAGGTTGTAGACCTCAGTGTCTGTGACTAGACGAAGCTGCTTTGTGCTTCTTCTACACCTCCTGGGTATCTGGCAGAAGAATGCCAGGAAGAAGGGGCAGTGCATAATTCTGGACCAGCTGGTTTCCTCCAGTCCTCCTTTTGTGTCTTCTCTCATTCTGAAGAGCATAATCGAAGTGCGGCTCTTCATTTAGTCAGATCTCTTAGGTAGCAAAGTATTACTCAAATCTACCTTTAAGAATGCAGGATCATCACTATAGCATGAAGCTAACAGATTGCTTGTCCTGATAGTTTTCCCCTACCCTATGCTCACATTGGGGGTCAGGATGTGAGGGGAGAACAGGGCCAAGTACACTGATTTTAACCAACTACTCCATTTATCTAACCCAGAATCACAGTTGCTTAGAGGGACAGACCCTTCTAATGACTTGTTAGCTTAACAGTAAACCACTGAAGCTACTAATTTGCCTGTAAACACACTGTCCCACTGGAATTGCCCTACACAGTGCAGTTCAAAGGGCCTAATAATTGCCCTGTTCTTTTATATGGAACTGTTTCAACCCCTGCTGAGACCCAGAAGATTAAGAATGTGAATGGAAATAAAGCTTCATTCCCTGTACGCTTGGCTCAAGACCTATAAATGATCTGTGATCACTAATTGAACTCTTTTATTTCCCCATCACTGAAGCTCTTCGTGGTTTTCTTTTCTCCCTTCCACTAGATGCTCTGTGTACCAGTCTAGAGGCAGTGTTACCCTTTATAACTCCCCCAACAGAACTTAGAAGGCCATTGCAAAGACTCACTGAATATTCTTCTTGACCATAGAACATCTAGGAAAGTTATTTCTTCCATTTCCCCTGGACCTAGCTACTTTCTAGTCCTTATAGTCACTGGTAATAAATTAGCCAGCTCCTGAGAGAAAAAGTGTAAAGTCATTCCTTTGGAACCGGCATGTCATTTATTCCAAAACACATCTTTTGATCTTCAGGTCTAAATGATAGCAACTCTTCTGGGTACCTCTTGATAAATTTCTCCCAATTGTTAGTATTATGTTGAGTCATATGATTTAGCAATTTTATATCAAACATATTGAAGTATCAGCAATGGCATATGGTTCAGTATAATAGAAATGAAGACTGGCTGATTCCTAGTTTAAGTGTCTTACATTTGTGGAAGTACAACCTAACACATAACTTCCTTGATGACTCAGTGGTAAAGAATCTGCCTGCAATGCAGGAGATCTGGGTTTGATCCCTGGGTTTTGAAGATCCCCTGGAGAAGGTAATGGCAACACACTCCAGTATTCTTGCCTAGAGAATTCCATGGACAGAGGAGCCTGGCAGGCTATAGTCCATGGCGTCTCCAAGAGTTGGACACGACTGAGTGACTAACACACTAAACTAATAAATTACCTCTACCTCTTACTTTCTTCTTAAAATTTTCAGTGCCTCTATTTTTATCTGCTTCCTGTCATCTCTACTCTTCTCTTTCTTTCTCTCTTCAACTTCTATTTGGAATGAATATGATTACTAAACAGATATCCCCTGAACAGATATCCCCTAAACAGATATCCCCTAAACAGATATCCCTAGAGGCTGTGGCCATTCCCCTCCCATCTAACATGAGGAAGAAATTGAGCTAACCACAGAGAAACAATTAACTGCTTTTTTTTGTTTGTCCAGGATACACCTAAGAAACACATGTAGTATTGGTAAGATGCTTCTCAGCTGCAGTGAATCTTTCACCTGGGTGGCTAAAATGAAAAAGAAGAGCAAAAATAAAACCCCCAAACCAAATAAGTTCTGACTTAGTAAATTAATGAATTCTGTAGCATTGCTTCCTCGACTAAGGTTTATCTGTAAGCAGGCAAAAGATCAGAAATTCCAGTGTGAAAGTTCCTAGAATACTATTCCTTATATCATCATTTATCACTGTAGAAACATAATTCTTAATATACTTTTAAAAATTGCTAATCCTAAGGTGTTATAAATGTACATGACTTCTTTCAGGCAAGAGACTATAGAGATGAGTGTTCTTTCCCAAATTTTACCCCAATTTGTCAGTGCTAGATTGTCCTCATTTGTGAAAATAAATTATTAAAACTTGACTAATTATCTGGAGTTCTCTCTCCAAGTCTTCACAGCCATTCATTTAACTTACCCTACAAGAGCTGTGCTCTTTCCAATCATATTGCTCTTGGTTAAGGCACGGTAGAAAAACAACTCGAGGTTGAGTATTTCATCACTATAACCAACTGGTTACAGGTTGTCCCTGACTCAACCTTGTCCTAACCTGTGTTTGCTCTCATGCCATATACTTGGAAAAGGGAGTATGTAACTCTGCCCGTTTTTGTCTGTTCTTTCTGGGATATAGCCAAACATCCTTTCATAATCAAATACTTGTATATCCGCAGGCCATTGGCCACCAGCCAAATATTTATTGGTCATTGAACACCTTGCATGAGGTAATTTTCAATTATCTTATTAAACCAGAACAGGGATCTAGTCATGTTTCCTTTGATTATAAATGTAGCCCATGTTCTTATTACTGTTAATAGTAGTCCTTGTGGGATGCCAGTGGTTTTCTGGGCACTGTCCCATAGGATATGCTGTTCTGGGTCCTTTGTGAAGGAAGGCACCAGGAATAAAAAAGCTGAGGATAAGACCCCACTCAGTCTTGTTTATTTCAGAGAAGGCCTACAATGGAGAATTGCATGTGCAGTATGGTGGTGGTGTTTTATGGAATGACAGAGCTTTTGAGGTTTCTATCATGTAGTCTTTGGGAGGAAGGTGGAGAACGTAGACTGTCTTGATGGAAAATGACTATCAGTTATGTCTTTGATATCCAGCTTTATCTTTTGACACAAATGCTTAGGCAGTAGCAAAACTATCAGACCAGGGGATGTTGAGAAGTATAAAATATATTCCCCCAGGGTGTCTAAATTCTCCCCACTGATAAAATGATTTAAATATTTCCTGTTTTTAAAGTAAATACTTCAATTACCTTATGCATGGAGTAATTTCAAGAATAGGGTCCATACTGTTAGTTGCAGGTGATTTTTCTTTGACTAAAAAAAAATTAGGTTATCCTGAGTTTGTGGGGAGAGGAGTTGAGAAGTCTCATTTAGTGATGCTGAGATGGTTCAGAAGGAGAGTAGTTGTTCCAAATAAGGAGCAACAATATAAATTAAAAGTTTTAGTGCCCATAATGGGAGTTTATCACAGAAGACTCTAGTGGCCTTTATACAGAAAACAAAAAAGGATAATACAACAAAAAAACCCACTTGATCCTGTGTGAGCTCTGACTGGTAAAAGAGGTGTTTTAGAGTAAAGCAATTATATAGAGTTTATTTCATCCTAATTTACAATTTTTTCATTGCTTCATTTCCATCATTTTAAAAGATAACAAGTCATTTACCTCTCTCTCTAATCTCATTTTTCATTAAAGCACTACCTAAACAGGAAAACTGGTAGATAATATAATTAAATATTCCTTCAAACTATGTCTCTTGTAAAGTAGGAAGCAAGTTTACCCAGATCATCAACTTAATTTGAAAGTGGAAAGAAAAAGTGCAAAAAGTTTAGTGTGATACATTCAAAAGCTATGATTTCACCAGAGTCTGTCTCTGAGCCATTATGCTTAACTCCAATTGATTTCTACAGAAAGGAGTAAGGAGACAGACTTCCAGAACCAACTAGAATGGCATTGCATCGTTTCATACCCTAAGTGAATTTTACCAAAAAGCCCAGCAATGGGGCCTGGGCACATGAAGTATTTTGCAGGATGTTGGTGTGCTAAGTGGAAGAATGCCTCAAGTTCTAAGTGACTGGGGTACGTTACTCCCCTTTTTTAGCTCAAATATTGACAGTCTCAAGTTGAGTTGCTCTATTTAAAAAAGAAAAATCACTGCATAAATGAAATCAACTTATAAATATTTATAAAATGATTTCATTAATCCTTCTCTGGTCTAGTGTCATGACCAGCTGCATAAGTCCATGGAATTAAAAATAATAAATAAAAGAAACTCTTGAAGGAGTCTGCCTGTGGTACTAAACTTTACCAAATATGACCAAGCTCATGAGCTTTTCTGCTCATAGTTAAGTTGCAGTGACAGTTCAAGCTGCCTGAGGCTTAGAGTGGATGAAGTATATTTGACTTATTTAAATTTTTGATGATATTCTTCAGTTTAGACATCATTCATCCATCTTTTTCACGTCTGTCACAGTATTTCAGGTTCTTTTCTCTCACACTCAGATGATTCCTACCCACTTCTTATTGTCTCCTGTCTTTCTGCCTTCAGTTGGTGGATGATTTTAATCCATCCTATACATAGTCCTTGGATTAATAACTAGTATATGCTCAGGATTTTTATCAATCTCCTAGTTTAAACAACAGAAAAATAATTGCTTCCCATTTTAGTTCAGACTTCTATGCAGAAGTTCAAGACATCTTTTCTGAGGTCAGTCACAAGGATCAGTCCAAACCTACCTTCTGGCTCAGGTTGGTTTTCTCACTGTTCCCTGTCTTTTGTGGATTTCAGTGATGTACCTTCAGAGCCTAGACTTAGAATCAGTCCTTCTTTGTGCTTCAGGTTATTACTCTCTGTTGGCTAGAGTTCATCCTTGGGCCAAAATCAAGTTGCTATCCAGACTCTAGCCCAGTCTTTCTCAATCAGAGTGATTTTGCCTTCCGGGAAACATTTAGCAATGTCTGGAGAAATTTTTGTTGGTCACAGAGTAGGCACTTGGTACTGGCATTTAGTCAGTAGAAACCAGGGATGCTGCTGAATACCCTGTAATACACAGGACAGCTCTCAAAATAAATTTTCTAGCTCAAAATGTCGACAATGCCAAGGTAGAGAAACTCTGTAGACCTATTGCTAATTTAAATTTGTCTCATCTCAGACCAGCTTTTTGAATACAGTTACCTGCTGCCTCTTGAGAGGCATTGCTTTTTCCCTCCCTTGTCTTTGTTTCTGTCTTCTGTTTGGAGTATCTTCCACCAATCTGCAAGTGGTTTTAACCTAGTGAAATTCTGCCCATTCTTTCAAGCTCAGCTAGATATTATCTACTTCAAAACAAAGACTTTCTGACTATTCCATTCAGTGGAGTTTAGTTTTTTTCTTGTCTGTTATTTTTATGGCAAAACCAACTTGTAGGGTGCTTCTGTCTATATCTTATTCTCCATTCTAGATATTTAAATGTTGTGTAGCTCAATGTACAATAGAAAGTCAAGAAACATGGCACCCAAGGACCTTTGACTCTGTCTGTAGAGTTTTGCCTCTTTAATCTAGCAGAATCATAACTTAACATTGCCTTTTTTCTCATCAAACATTATAATATGATTTTTTTCTTACTGCTACAGTCTCTAAAATTATTTTAATAACTATATAATACTCAAGTTGATATGTTCTAATCTTGCTTTTAAGTTAACTGGATTTTATTTAGTGATAAAATAAGTAATAAAAAATTGCATATCTTTGGTATATAACTTTTTTACCTTTTCATCTGAAATATTCCCTTTGAACCGTTCCAAGGAATGGTCCAAATGGTCTGGCATGTTTTTATTGCTAGTGATTTGTATTGCCAAAATTATTCCAAAGTGATTTCTAGTCTAAATTATCAGTGACAATATTTAAGGAAACCATATACATGAATGAGTCAGAAAACTGAAGTTCAACTAACATTCTGCCCCTTGTTAATATGATCTTAGGTAAACTACGTAATCTTTTGTATCATGTTTTCTTACCTGTGTAAAGTGAAGTCGCTCAGTCATGTCCGACTCTTTGCGACCCCATGGACAGTAGCCCACCAGGCTCCTCCATCATGGGATTCTCCAGGCAAGAATACTGGAGTGGGTTGCCATTTCCTTCTCCAGGGGATCTTCTCAACCCAGGGATTGAACCCAGGTCTCCCACATTGCAGGCAGACTCTTTAACCTCTGAGCCACCAGGGAAACCCCTTACCTTTGTAAGGGGGATAATAAATCTGAATCATAGAGCCATGAACATTATATCAGATAATGTCTTTGGAGGTAACTTTTGTAAACCATAAAATTACCAATGTCTGTTCAATAAATATTTATGTAAAGATTTCTTTTGCTAAGTTCTGTACTAAGANTCTTTAACCTCTGAGCCACCAGGGAAACCCCTTACCTTTGTAAGGGGGATAATAAATCTGAATCATAGAGCCATGAACATTATATCAGATAATGTCTTTGGAGGTAACTTTTGTAAACCATAAAATTACCAATGTCTGTTCAATAAATATTTATGTAAAGATTTCTTTTGCTAAGTTCTGTACTAAGAAGACAGAGCTGTGGCTTCAAGAAATTCTCAATGTAGTGCCGTAATCATCAAAATGTTAATATTTTATGTACAAAATTAAGTAGAATTTATTCCTTTTATCATTACGAACAAAGCTAGTGGAGGTGATGGAATTCCAGTTGAGCTATTTCAAATCCTAAAAGATGATGTTGTGAAAGTGCTGCACTCAATATGTCAGCAAATTTGGAAAACTCAGCGGTGGCCAAAGGACTGGAAAAGGTCAGTTTTCATTCCAATCTCAAAGAAANACTCATTGGAAAAGACCCTGATACTGGGAAAGATTGAGGGCAGGAGGAGAAGGGGATGACAGAGGATGAAATGATTTGATGTCATCACCGACTCAATGGTCGTGAGTTTGGATAGACTCCGGGAGTTGGTAATGGACAGGGAGGGCTGGTGTACTGTGGTTCATAGGGTCACAAAGAGTTGGACACGACTGAGTGACTGAACTGAACTGAACTATTCCTTTTATAAAGTATGAGGAATTGAAAATAGAAGGAGTGCATGTAATAGGAAATACAAGTATGGAAGCCCAGCAGTTTATTAAGATCATTGTTAGATTTCTTTTGATCCCATGTGGTCAGTTTATTCTCTCTAGCTTATATCAAAACTGTATTTCCTTGCTGGAATATATTCTTAGTGGATTTTTTTTTTTTCTCGTATGTTACAACAGCAGTTTCCCTACAGCTATACTCCAATGTGAATTTTTGTTCTTCATTTTGTTTTTTCTGGGAAAAGTCAAAGAATTTGTTTTTAAAAGTTCCATTTGCTACCAGTATCATTTCTCTATTGTTTTGTGAGCCCCAGGCCTCTAGAAGCTGCATGAGGGCATGGCCCCTCTTGTGGTTGTCTTGTGACTCTTTCATCAAGACTACTTTATTTCGGAGTAACTGAGAGTATTTAGGAACTCCAGCATCCTTAGATCTATCTTTTGGAAATAGATATTGATTTTCCTGCCTTTGATTGTTAAGGCCTAGAGTAAGTCCTTTAGCTCCTCATCTCGCAGCCTGCTGGGCATCAGGGGCTGAGGATGCGGAAGTAACCGCAGCAACATACTTCAGAAGTGACAGTATGATGTCACTTCTGACAGGTGCTGGTGTGAGCAGAGTGGAGGACTGGTCTAAGGACTTGAAAACACAAAAACATATTGTTCCTGGGCAGGAGCAGTTTATGGGGATGAAGATGGTAAAAAATGTTACCAATTTGTGTGTGCCCCCAGAAAAGACTTTAGACTGTTACACTGCAGAGTGTCCTTTCTGCCTAAATTCTCCTCTCAGCTACTTGATTGATTTCACCCCTATCTAGGATCTTAAGAATTTTAGAGAAAAAATCCCTTCTTTCTGTAAAGCCCATCACATTCCAACTTCTTCCCTCTTATTGCTGTTAAAACACACCTGTAATTACTCATTCTTTTCATATTAAGTCATAAATGAAAATCAGCCTTCCTCTTTTGATAGGTATATTTTTCTTTCCTTCATCTTTTTTCTTTCTCACAATCAAGTGAAACAGATTATGCCCTTAGAGACCCAGGCTAGTGGATAGTGCAATATTTCCAGGCATTTTACTTAGGTGTGCAAATGAAAAGAGAGCAAGTTTACAGACTGCAAGTAGATAGAAAGGAATAGAGACATTAGGTTGAAGTGCCTCTCACAATTTGCTTCACTCTAATCGTGAATATTTGTCATCTTTTCCCTACTCTGAATTGGCAAAAACTGAAGAGACAGAAGTTAAATTGGTGGACAGAAGTAGAAAATTTGTTAACCTCTTGTCTTTTCTTAGTGTTTCAGATATTAAATTAAATCACATTGTATCCCTAAGAGGTATAATGAAGGATACCAACCTTATTTTATAAACCTGGAGCATCAGTTAGCAGCTTTTTTAAATTGTGTCATAAGTAAGTCAATGACAGAAGAAATACAATTCACCCTCTGATTGAAACCAAGCATTTCTGCTTCAGCATTCCTAACTATCTTTTGCCCATTGCTGACAGTTTTTACTTCAAATCTAAAAAACAACTGAGATGTTCATCTACTTCTATATTATGAAGGTTTCTTTTGTATTTCCTTTTTTTTTAATCCACTGCTTTTGATGTTTATTATGTTTACAAAATCTTTTATATTTCTTTTGAGAATTCTTGATTTCTGGTGTGTTGCTCTGAAACAAATACTATATTCGAAATGCTACCTTTTCAGAGAAGAATTGACTGAAGGGAGGGTTATTTAGGGGTGATGGGGTTAGATATCCTGGTGGTGAGAGGCAAGGCAATTTGATGCTGATTCTGTCTCCTCCTTAGGAATTACTGGTTTACAGAAACCGATTAAGGTACTGCAAAATTGCCTTTAGGGCTTAAAGGTTGTGGAGTCTAAGGTAAGAATAGATAAGAAATTTAAATGGTACAATTCCCTCCTTCCCTCTCCCACCCTCCAATTCCTAAAGTATACCAAAAAAACCTTTTCTGTTCCTTAACGAAATATGAATACAGTTCTCTCATTTTTCCTGAAACATGTCAAATGCCCAAATTTCATCAGCAAATCTTTCTTATAGCCAGGGTTCACTTATGCCTACACAGAAGCTCCTCCTGCCATACATGGACTACCTCTGTGCAGAGCCTTAGAGTTGGAGTTAAAGGATTTCAGCCTTCCTCCATATAATCCCATCAAGTTTATCTCTAATCTTTATCTCTAAATCGAAGCTTTCTCATTCTCTGTTAACTGTGTTGAGGAGATTCCATTCCTACCAGGTAGATTATTCTACAGACAAAATTTGGGGAAAAGGAGGGGTCTCACACTGGCCTCATTGAAAAACCCATGAACTGTGCAGGAAGTAAACCCACCTAGGCAAAGGACCAAAAAAAAAAAAAAAAAACCTCTTAGAAATCGTTTTTAGCCAGTATTTACCTTTCCTCCCCTGCTGTTGTCCCTGGGTCATACCTTTCCTAGCCTTTCAGCTTAACTACATCTTTGCCTCTGAGCAAACCTTTTATTTATTTTTTGTCCTCTCAAATCTTTCCATTCAAATCTTATACTACTTTCTTCCAAGTTCACCTCAAAGCCCATTTTGCCCTCAAGGAGATTGTTCTGAAATGTTTAATCCTACAATGTATTAAACACTGTTCCATTCTTTTCTCAGTAGTATTCTGTATGTAAATCACAAGCACACATGTAGACACCACAGTCCATTTGAGACACAGAGTAGGTCTCTTAGAGCATCCCATTAAGTAATTGGTTTAACATGATTCTTCCTTTCACTGTGATTTCTCCATCACACGGCTCTCATGTTTTCTGTCCAAGATAATTATGGTCCTACAAGTAAACATCTCTCAGACTGCCTCTTCTGTGTCTTTGACTTTCCCTGCTTCCTATTCAGACCATTCACTTCCCACCTTGACAATATGTGTCCTTTACATCCTGTAAGATGATGCTTCGACTTGATCTTTTCTAGAATGTGTTCCTTGACTAATGCTATCTCTTTTCAAAATAATTTTGAGTCTGGTTTCCTTCACCACTTACTGTCACTGTGTATAATATAGACTCACGTGGACTGTTATACCTAACTTTTGTATTGTGCAATGTCCAAGTTTCTTTCCACACTCAAACTTAATAAAGCTTCTAGGATGTCTGTTTCCAGCTACACAGGAGCCCCTGTGCAGCAAACCCTTGTCTTCTTTTTGTGTGTTGAAGTCAATTTTTGCACACATCAAGCATGCACTAAGTACTTAAGAACCAACTCCATGTGCACAAGTAGGAAGCAGCAGAAGATGGCTTAAGCTTCATCATGCACAATAGAAGTTGAACATAAGGGATAAATTCCCTGATAATAAACTTGATTGAGGGTAAAAAATAGCTATTGAAAAACAAGGACTCTATTCCATGGAGATCTCTAAAGGGGGAAAAAAAATAATTGGTCTTAGATGGAGTCAGGGCACTAGACTGGAAGGTGTACTGAGATTTTATCTAGCTCCAGGATTTTATTAAAATCCTCATTGATAACACTACTTTCATAACGTGTTTCTGGGAAGAGGATTCTGGTATTATTTTTTTTTTCTGTTAAAAAAGAGTAAATAAAAATGAATTGAGAAAGCTTTGAATTATTTTTAGAATTAAATACGGACTTTCAGTAATTAATACTTGGAACGACAGGTTTCTGTGATGTATTTGTCAAGTGCTATTGAGTACATTTTGTTTTGTTTGCATGCCTTCTTCAAAAAATCCAAGAAAAAAAAAAGATTATTTTTTCATGCCTAGCAAATGACAGTATTTCTGCTAGAGATAGGTATTTACTATTTTTATTCCATCACAAAAATTAAGTTTCTCATTTTGTAGAAATCAGAGAAGCTGAAAAATAAATCCAATATTTCTTCCTAGAACTTAACACTTTCTAGTTGCAGATGTTANCTTCAAAAAATCCAAGAAAAAAAAAAGATTATTTTTTCATGCCTAGCAAATGACAGTATTTCTGCTAGAGATAGGTATTTACTATTTTTATTCCATCACAAAAATTAAGTTTCTCATTTTGTAGAAATCAGAGAAGCTGAAAAATAAATCCAATATTTCTTCCTAGAACTTAACACTTTCTAGTTGCAGATGTTAGTATTTGTGCCTACTTGCACAAAATATCTTCTGAGCTTCATTATTTTTTCCCCTTCTAATTCATTTATTTTGGGTTATTTTAACATGGTTTCCAATTACAGAAAGGAGGTTTCTTGGGAGAGGGAAAAAAAAGTTTTTAACTGCCAAAGAGATGGTATTTTGGCTTTGCTTTTCTGAAGAGCTTTTAGTCTTATGTGATTCCTATTAGGGAAATAGTGCTAAAAGTTGGTACTTCATACTTTCAGGCAAGTGTATGCAAGATGATGTAATTAAAAACCTTATTCAGGTTAATGGTTAGATATTTTATAAATGAAAATTTAGAGTGTGAATCTGTGTTATCTCAGACTATGGAACATTGCCACTGAGAGAGAGAAATGTTAAATGCCTATTCCTGGAAAATCCTCAAAAATTACTTATTTATGAAATAATAGTTTTGAATCGATAGCCATTAAGAACTCTATGGTAAGAGAAATCATCATTTACAGGTAACGAAATGATGTGGGCTAAAATATAACTGCAGTGTGATCGCAGCCTCAGCCAACGCGGGCCCTTTCCTCCTCCGGAGTCCATGGTGATACTGCATCGCCAGAGCGTGCCTTTCCAACACTGATTAGTTTCTAAGTGTGGAAAGGGGTTATTAGCAGGTCCAAAATGAGATATCCTGTTGAAACATTTGAAGGAAAAAATGTTTGGATTCATACGGAGTCTTTCCAGTTACCCACAGGAACAGGTGCACCATGATTTTTCTCTGGAACCTTGTTGCCCCATTAGCCATTCTCTCTCACCTCTGCAGCCCCATCAGGTCGCTGATGCTCGTGCCCTTTAAAATATCATCTGCCTTTTGGAGGACAACGTCTGTAAATTATAAAGCAGCCTTGTTAGTGTGAGTGACTTTCTCCAAAAAATAAAAAACAAAGAGATTTGCCTGAAGTAAAAGAGAGCAGGAAAAGAAAGAAATACAACTACCTCTCTTGTGGTATTAGTTAACACAACTTGTCTTTGCAGAAAATCAGTACTATTTTTAAACTTTTATTGACAGAGGACTTCTGTGCCTTCCTCAGTATATTTTCCTTTTTCTTCAAGGGTTTCAGTTCCCTTGAAGTGTATTTCAGTTCCACAGTGTATTTTCCTTGATGTATATTTCAGGGAAATATACAGTATTTTTCAGTACTATACAGTAATACACAATAATACACAGTGTATTTTCCTTGAATATATTTCAGTTCCACAGTATATTTTCCTTGAAGTATATTTCAGGGAAATATACAGTATTTTTCAGTACTACAGAATACTTTATATTAATACACAATGATACACAGTATATTTTCTTTGAAGTATATATTTCAGTTCCACAGTATATTTTTCTTCTTCAAGGGTTTCGTTTCCCTTGGAATTACACACAAATATACACAAACACCTGAATGTTGCTAAAAGTTTGTAAAGAGATAGATTATTAAATATCAGAATATTAATCAAAGTGATGTGTTTTTAGAACTCACTCCTAATCACACACACAAATTAGTTCCAGAGGAACCACGGTAGCTTGATATTAACCTAACGCTTTACAGTTTATGTCCTCCACAAGCACCTCCCCACCTAATGCCCTTCCTAATCTTGCTGCTAGGGTCCCACGAAACCTAGAAAATAATTGATGTGTGCCCCACTCTTGGCCTGAATCAACCAGGGAGAGACCTGATAGGCACTGAGTCGAGCAAACAAGAGGAGGCAGGACCAAAAACTGAGCAGCTTCTCGTCTTGAATTCCTACTTCAGAAAGAATCCGTATTTGCCCTGAAGAATGATAATTAGTAAACATCAGGGGAGCCTCCCAGGCGTGTATGCTCCTGGTAGTGGGCAGTGTGTTAACAGCTAGTCCAGAGAATTTCCCCAGAGAGATTTTCTGAGACACTGAAAATAAACTGTTTATTTTTTAAGGGACAGTCAAGGCAGTCAAATATTTTTTACAAACATTTCCACGGACTCTGCTTCCCTGTTCCTGCATTCCTTTCCATAAAAATATTTGTATTTTACTCTTGATGACTTTTAAGAGAATATGTTGATGTAGCTGAAGATTTTTTTTTTCTCTCTGAGGATGTCCTCAGGTTTTTATGGTTTTTTTTTTTTTTTTTTTGGTTGCGGGTGGTGTGCTGCAGATGGGAAAGAAATACTTAGGGAATATCCTTTTGGAGTTAAAATACTTTAATTTGAATATTTCCATGATCATTGATCTTCCACACAGGGCTCCATTTATCACTTTAGACAGGCCTGCTCTTGCTTCTGTTTCTTAATATGTTACCAGAGGCTTGTCCTACTATATGTGAATCAATTATTTTAGCATACACTCTCTTTTGTTCATCTATTATCAATTATTTTACCACCACCTACTATGGGCCAGGTGCTATGGATTATAAACCATAAGATTAAAGCTCTCCACCCACATGGTACTTACAGTCTAACTGGAAGAACAAATCATATATGAATACATACAAGATAATTAATAATGCAGTGTTATATTGAACATCAGCTTAAGTTGATATTGTAAGGTACTACACTGTACTTATGGAAATTGTGGTGAAGCTCTTAAAATCTGGTGGTGGTGGTTTAGTCATTAAGTTGTGTCCAACTCTTGGGATCCCATGGACTGTAGCCTGCCAGGCTCCTCTGTCCGTGGGATTCTTCCGGCAAGAATACTGGAGTGGGTTGCCATTTCCTTCTCCAGAGGATCTTCCCAACCCAGGAATCGAACCCAGGTCTCCTACATTGCAGGCAGATGATTTACCAACTGAGCTATAAGGGAACCCCTACAGATCAGCTCTTAAAATCTGATGATGACCAAAAAAGGCTTCAAAAAGAAAGAANATACTGGAGTGGGTTGCCATTTCCTTCTCCAGAGGATCTTCCCAACCCAGGAATCGAACCCAGGTCTCCTACATTGCAGGCAGATGATTTACCAACTGAGCTATAAGGGAACCCCTACAGATCAGCTCTTAAAATCTGATGATGACCAAAAAAGGCTTCAAAAAGAAAGAAATTAATGTGACTAGTTCAGCAAGGAAAAGCATCTAGGCTGAGCCTTATGACTAAGAATAATATGATTAAGAACTGGTGGTAAAGGATAGCACCAGGGAAGGGCACGGCAAGAATAATTTTTTAAAATTCAACCTACTTTTCACTGTATACCTAAAAATTATGAATATTTTAAAAAGAGGCATGCCTTAGTATTTCAAAACCATAAAAGCTGTGATTTTTGTCAGTTGATAAGACCACAGGAGGTATACTTTTTGAAATAAACTATGAGATATTTTTGGAAAAGTTAAATTTTTACTGTATTTATCGGGAGTTGTTTCTTTAAAAAAAAATTTTAAAGCTTCTGGTGAAAAATTCTTGTTTAATGACCATGAATGAGACCAGAAGAAAAGATCATCTTTTAAGATAGGAAAATAAGAAGATAAATTTATTTTTAGAGGGAAATCTCCCACTTTCTGGATAATTAAAGTGTTTTTCTCTGATAAGGAGCTTGACTATAACAATTTTGGGGCCTTATGATAATCCGGTTTGTCTTGTTTTAATGATGAAAAAAGAAGTAAGAGGAACTGGCTCCTGAAATGACGAGAAACTGAGTGGGAGAAAACTTTCAAAAAATAGATGGAGCACTGTAGGAGTACTGCTGCCCAAGTGTACCTACAGAGAGCGAGGTATACAAATGTCTGGGAGTGGTTTGCATGGAAAACATACTTTTAAGTTACTTTTTTTTGAACACTGGAAGCTTAGCTTTAAAATGCAAGGTATTTGTCAACATTATCTGAAACACTGGACTGGAGGCAAATGTTCCAGCATATTTGTTTTCTTACAATTAAAGCTAAGCTGACATGTTGAAAAAAGGATCTTCAAAGATATTCAGAGGCTGCTAAATTTTTGTCAATAATTAGCCTTCACTTTGCTTTGTAGACAGGGAAGTCATTTTTTTTTTTCTCTCTCTTCACATTTGCCAAGTAAGGATTTTCACTTTTAAATTTCCTCATCCTGGTGTTTGCATTTAAGCATTTCAAACAGACTCTTCACCCTCAGCCACCATGTGTAGTATTGCATTTATGCATTCAACTTCTTACTCCAGTGATGCTATTTTTTTCTGCCTCAGCCTGACAGCCACTAATAATAACACATGAGGACAGTCAGACAAAATGAAGACAAATGCTGCTTGTCGCAGCAGAATCATAATGTCTCCAGACTCAGTAAAGACAGTCTAACTGTATGTGGATGCTCTTTATAGCTTATTTAGACCTGTGGTTTTTCCCTGTGGTTTTTTTTTTTTTTTTTAAAGCACAAACATTGTGCAGAAATACATTAAGGCAACATATGGGCCTGTTAGTTAGCCAAAACAATGTGGAACCATGGAGAATAGAGAAGGCAAAGCACAGATGGATACTGTAAAAAATTCATGAGTGGCATAACAGATCTAAAAGGTAAATTTTAGTCAAAATTCAAGTGGAACGCAGAGGAAATACTTAAGAATTTGGCTTTATGAGGTTTCTCAAATCACACAAGATGAAACATTGTGAATATTCCGCAGATTTGTTTATGCCATAATGTGAAAAATCAGAGCTCATCATTCAACAGTAATTATGTCTATATAGATTCATGCCATCAGAAATAGATTGCTGATAAACAATAGTGCTTTGCTTCTATTTGATGTAAACGCTGCCGTATTAAATATCCATATTATTTCCAGCTCAATATTAGAAAGTGTCAGTCATTGTGACAAGTCAGACAAGAGGAGCTCATTGAGCCGTCCTCTGTGTAGCCAAGTGCTGTCGAATAACCAGGTTTTCAGGCTACATTACTTTGTTGTTAAAATTGAGTTCTAGGCAGTAAATTGGCAAATCATTTTCCCTCTCTCACATTTGGTTCTTTTAACCAAAACTGAAACTTCAAGGAGACACTGGATTCTTATGTTTATATAATCCAGACGCACCTTGAATTTTGCAGAACACTAGTCTTTTGAAGTTGTCTTCACTGGAGCTTGTCACTGTTGTCTTGTCTTAGGAAAAAAATATGTCCTAATCTCTGAGACCAGCCCAATAAAGATATGATTTGGGATCTGACTATAGCCAATCTCATTCATAAATTTTCCTTAAAAGCAATCCTTGAGCAAAATAATTCTGCCTAGTGAAATAACTAGTTTGGTCCCTACATTTCCAGTGGACTGAAAATTTAGAGAAAAGTGAAAAAGGTAGGGGACTGTCATATAGATGTAGTCATAGAGACATTACCCATTTAGAGTTTTTCAGATGTCTGTGATGCCAAGAGGAATTCAGATGTGTTTTGTCATTTTGTTTCCAGAAAGGTGATGTGTAGTAACCTATCCTTTGTATAAAGGTTTAAGTGGTATTCAAAATGATTACTTTAAAATCTTAAACACATTGGTAGGAAGTTGAATGGGCTTGCTTTTGTATAGTGAATTTGCTAGTTTAGAGTTAGAGGGCCCTATTTATTATCCCTTGAAAGGACGCTGATACATTATTTAAACAAATAGAAAAGCGTTTGATACTAAGGAGAAGATAATTAGATTGAAAGTAGACATTATGGACAGAAAGTAAATGGGATCACTTACCAAACTGGACTGACATCTTACTTTTGATTTTTTTTGTTCTATAAGTAACATAAAACAGGACAGGTTTTGAAGCTGGCTCTTCATTCTTGGCACTAACACCACTGTTGAGACCTTGAGACAGCAAATTGAACTTTCTGATAGTTGTCCTAATAGCTCTTTCAGGCGGGTTTGGGTGTCCTTAGTGAATTAAAGTTTGCATTAGTGAACCCACTGAGCAGCAGCCAAGACTAATTCTCAGCTCTGTATGACATTTCACACATTGTCAGTTCTTAGTAAGTGTTACAGGATAACGTTTTGAGATCCTCATCTGAGAGTTGACGGGGAAATATCAAATATGAGGTTTGCCAACTACATTGAGCCCAGTTCAAAATTATGTCGTAGGGTTTAGGTAACGATGGCAGGGTTGCTTCTCCTTTAAACAGAAGAGAGATTTACTTCTAGAGTTTGCAAGTGTGAGAAAGAAGTCAAAGAAAAAAGAATATAGAGACAGAGAGGAAAGAGTAACAGGGAGTTGCCAAGCAGGAGAAGGGTAGACGAGGGAAGGACTGGGAGCTTGAGATTAGCGGATGCAAACTATTATTTATAGGATAAACAACAAGGTCCTACTGTATAGCACAGGGAATTGTCTTCAATATTTTATGATAAGCCATAATAGAAAATAATATGAAAAATAATATGTGCAACTGAGTCATTTTGCTGTACAGCAGAAATGAACACAACATGGTAAATCAATTATATGTCAATAAATTAAAAAAAAAAGTAAAAGGGATAACACTGTATATATAAAGAGATAAAGTATAATTATCTTTCATTTTTGCTAATTATACCCACTTTCCCTATGGAGATTCTAAGAAGAGTATGAAAAATGTCAGATATATTAGAAGTATGTGTATATGTGTGCTATACACACACACACACAAACACATACACACACTTTTTTATGTTTGTATTTCCTTATAAAATGCAGGCTTCATGAGGACAGAATTACTTTTTTTCATCACTATATTCCTAGCATCTAGAAGTGTACTTGTTGAATGAATTTCTTAAGAGACAGTTTTCTGTATGTTTCTACTCTCATATAAGGAATTATAGATTTGTTGATCTCTCTTTAAACTGCTAGTTTGGTTAATACTCAACTAAGACGGCTGTGGAGTAGCACATTTCAGTTCAGAGAGGTGCCATCTAGGTGGCTGAAGAGAAATCAAGTAAGGAACTTTAAAAATTCAGTGGAGTGGATCTGTGCTCTTTCCTGTGATAGAAGAACCCATAATGGTCAGATCATTTGGTTTGTTTAGTATATAGTACCTGTCTGGATGGGGGACCTTTCAGCAAGAAACCTTTGGTACAGATATCCCTGACACTGTTCTAAGAGGATGAAGAGTAGTCTGTGACTTTCCTTTCGCTGTAGGGTAAAGAGTGCAATTCACTGGACACTGAAGACAGGTGAGAATTCTGCACTGACAGTTTGGTGGGCAACCTGGGTTGCTTGAAGCCGTCAGTTTTATTTCCAGATCTAGGTAGCCAGAGACCAAGAAGGGCATAAGGGGTTTATTGATGACCAAGACATTTTGAATTGATTCTCCCTGTTGACTAGTTTTTTTGCCTTTTTATGGGATTCAAATTATTTAATTTAATTTCGCTTAATTTATGCACTATTACTACGTTCGCTCCAGGGAGATGTGAGATGTAATTGGTTTCAATTGACATTGTCTTACAAACACAACACTTTTGCTCCCAAAATAAAAATCTTGTTGAAAGTCACCAAGAGCAGAATTTACAACAGGAAATTGCACATTTTTATTCCAATCTTTCCTTGACCACTGTCAGGGTAGCATGCTTGAGAAGTTAATATACATAGTAATATCTACTTTATTCATTATTCCTTGCATAGTATATATTTATTATACATGACATTTTAAAAGAAATACTAAAAAGAGGAAATGTACTTTAATTTAGCAGACATATTTTGAGCGCCTATTATATGCCAGGCACTGAGAGATTCAGTGGAAAAAAGTAAATTTCTTCAAGTATCTTTTAGTCAAGGGAGAAAAACAGATTTTAAACAAGTAATTACAGATGTAATGGATGTTAAGATAAGAGTGCCATAGAAGTTTATAGCAAATAATTTAACATAGGTCTAAATCAAGTCAAAAGAGCTTGACAGGAATAAGGAAGTTACGGTGTAGAGAGAGGGGATGATCTGAAAAGAAACCAACTTATCTCTATGTCCCTCAGCTCAAGAGGAATTTTAAGAAATGTAATTGATGGCTGATTTGAAAGAGAGAGTGGGAAAGAAGGCCCCATGGATGATGCCACACTTCTCACATGGATAACTAAGTCAATGAGAGAAGGAATATTTGACAAAGAAGAGGTGTGAGAAGCAGGTGGGTGGGAATTATGAATTTTGTTTGGGTCATGTTGAGTTTGAGGTATCCGAGGCATCAAGTGGAGGAGAAAGCAATTGAACATTGGGCCTGGAGCTCACAGAGAAGATTGGTTAAGACATACAGGTATGGGAAATACCTGCCTAGAATTGTAACTGACCCAACTCAGAGCATGGGTGAGGTTGAGGGAAGATACATAAAAAGAGAAGAGAGATGACTTCAGAAGAGTACTAATATTTAAAGGCCAGGTGGAACAAGACTTAGAAGTAATAGAGATGCCGGAAGAAAACCAGGAGAGACTGTTAGTACCAGAGAAGCCAAGAGAAAGAGTGTTTCAAGAAAATGAGAAGATAAACGGTGTCACATGCTGTGGACGATCAAATAGGATTAGGCCTCTACTATTAGGCCTCTAGGTTTCTCTAACAGAAACCTCTCTTACACATTCAAGAGGGTTATGATGACAACTCTGTGAAAACACTTTTAGTGAAGTGAAAAGTGTGCAAGAAGTATCAGAATTGGCTGAAGGGGGCCAATAGGAGATAAGACAGTGAAGAACACTTGTCACCCTAAAAGTCTATATTTAAATGAAAGTGCAAGGTAGGGTTCTGCCTAGAGGAGGATATGAAATTGAAGAGAGAGATTTTCATATGTCCAGGAGTTGATTAATTAGTTATTCTGTTGCCTACAATCAAATTCAGCAAACCCACGGTGATTTTCTTAAATAGCCTTTATTATTTATTTCATATATTGAGAAGACTGGAGATGAATGGGCCCAGGGTTGCTGCAGTGGCTCAAAACTATGCTCAAGCCAGGTTCTCACTGTGTTTTCACTCTGCTTTCTCTTGGATTTTTGTCCTTGTACTCAATACCTAATGGACATTGCTGGCTTCTTCAGTCATATAGTACCCACTCAAATCAAGAATATGAAGTATGATCATTGTCCTCTGTCCTTTTATAAGGAAATAAAATTCTTTCCAGACTTTTCTGTACTCTTACTCCATCAGACTTCTCTTTGTAGCTTGTTGGCTAGAACAGAGTTATTTGCCCATTCTAAATGAATCATTAGTAAAGGAGAATGTGGTTACTGAGCATAATTTAGATCAGGAGTTCTCCAAGGGTGGTCTGTAGACCAACAGTATCTCTTGGGAGCTTGCTGCTGCTGCTGCTGTTAAGTCACTTCAATCGTGTCTGACTCTCTGCAACCCCATAGACGGCAGCCCACCAGGCTCGCCCGTCCCTGGGATTCTCCAGGCAAGAACACTGGAGTGGGCTGCCATTTCCTTCTCCAATCCATGAAAGTGAAAATGAAAGTGAAGTCGCTCAGTCGTGTCCAACTCTTAGCGACCCCATGGACTGCAGCCCACCAGGCTCCTCCATCCATGGGATTTTCCAAGCAAGAGTACTGGAGTGGGTTGCCATTGGGAGCTTACTAGAGAAATGCAAATTCTTGGACTCCATCTTAGTGATACTGACTAAGGAGCCTAGCAGTCTATTTCAAACAATTCTTCTAGGAAAATTTGGTACATTTTCAAATTTGAGAACATTTGGTTCAGACTTATTAAGTCATTCTCTGGTGCTGGGGGGAGGACTCATGTTCCACAACCTTGTTGCTTCCCTTAGGAAGAATGGAGCAAGGAGATGTGTGGACACAGAAAAGTGTCTGCCACCCTTGATTTTCAACATTAAGAGAATGAGCCAAGAAAGAGAGAGGATGAAAATACGAGAGGGGATAATTGAGAAGGAAGATGGAAGTGAAGACATTCTGGACTCAGGTGGAGAAAATGGCCTTCCATGAGAGGATTCCCCCTCCATATAGAGAGAGCTTGGAAAAAGGGTGGATGTGGAAGCAGATAGGCTGGTGGTAGCAGGGCTAGCATTCTCCTTATGTTGGAGATAGAAGTGCTTGGAACAGAAGTGCAGTCATTTCTCTCTCTGCTGAGAGAGAGGAGCAGGTGTGGTGGAAGTAAGACCTGAAAGAGCAGAGAAGGTTTAAAATGCTTGTAGAGAAAGAGAGGCCTTACTCACTGGAACCTACTGGAATGTGTATTAGGTCATAAACCTGCTCGAGGTCAGTACGCCTGAGTTCGTAGTGGGATGATCTGCCTTGTTGTGTGATATACAAGTGGGTGTGGGCTTAGGGCTCAGAGATAGTTTGATTCCTTCCTCTAGGGTTGTGATATTGCCAGAGGATGTTACAGAAGGTCATGGATGAGGATAGGATATTGTTAAGAGAGAGATTGAAGTGATAAACCAAGCAGTTCATGCTGAAAAGGAGGGTACTGGAGGATGAGGAGCACTGGAGGGTTGGTCCATGGACCCAAAGTCATGCTGCTGCTGCTGCTGCTGCTGCTAAGTCGCTTCAGTCATGCCCAACTCCATGCAACCCCCTAGACGGTAGCCCACCAGGCTCCTCCATCCACAGGATTCTCCAGGCAAGAACACTGGAGTGCACTGCCATTTCCTTCTCTAGAAGTCATGATGAGATTCTTCTTATTCATTTGGTAAGAGCCATATTCAAGAATAGGTCAAGCTGTATCCACATTCTGAATTAAGAATTAATTATATTATGACCTCTTCTCTTTTTATGATGAGAAGTTGGAGATTGATCACATTTACTGAGAGTTATGGCAGATTTTTCCTTATCACCAAGTTGTAGGACATGATGTAGGAAAATAAGCCAGAGGCTTTAATTTGACTTACCTTGATTGCTTTTTGACCTGTTCTATTTTTCTTTACCAATGCACAGGCATGATTTTATAGGCCTTGTACAAATCTTGGTAAGTCATATATATAATACAAGGTGAGAGACTGCTTTTATCCAGCTTGGTGTATCATTTCCTTTGCCCAACAGAGATAGTTATAATTCCCTAATGCACTTGGTAACTTGCAAGATATTGATATCTTATAGCTTTATGGAATAATCTCCTTAGAGCTTAGGAAGAGTCATTGTTTAGGAAGATGGTTTTCTTTTGCTTTAACTGAGTGCAGAGTAGCTGCTGTACATCCCATCTGTGGCCACATCAAGCCTCGAACCTGCTTCTCTCTGCCACTCGACGTTTTCCTCTCTGGATTGTCCTAAAAGAGTACATGCCAACTGTACAAATCAGAATCCCAAATGATTAGGCGCACACATTTCCTGCGACAAACCTCTTAAAGTAAATTCCTTAAGCAGGAAGGCGTTACCTCTGTGTCTTGTCATGTTCTGGAACATCCACCGTTGATTTTTTTTGCACTCTGTGCAGGAGCCTTGCCCTCTCTGTGAATGTGACTAAGGGAGAGTCGGCTGCCAGGCTCTAGAAACTCATGATGTGAGTGGAGCACAATGAGACTCTGTTTCTGTGGAACTTCAAATCTACTTCCAAGAGCAAAGAGCCAAGTACTTTGAAAGTCCACAAAATTGTTGGGATATAAGTTTCATAAAAACAGAGATTTGGCTGACTGCTATATTCCCAGTGCTCAGAACAAGGCCTGGCACATATTGGCACTCAATAAATATGTGTTGAATAGATAGCGACTCTTTGAAGATCAGCAGTCTTCTGTAAATTCTGGTGTCTTAACAAAATAGGTCTTATTTCTTGGTAATTATGTTAGTGAGGGGCTTCCCCAATGGCTCAATGGTAAAGAATCTGCCTACCAATGCAGGAGACTGGGTCAGGAAGATCCCCTGGAGGAGAGAAAGGCTATCCACTCTAGTATTCTTTCCTGGAGAACCCCATGGACAGAGGAGCCTGGTGGGCTACAGTCCAAAAGGTCCAAAGAGTCAGACACAGCTGAGCGACCAAGCATGCATGCACTATGTTAGTGAAGGAGACCACCACAGGGAATGGAAAAAAACAGCACATTCATTTACATATTACATTTATAGCAACTGTGATTATCAAAGTTTATCATTAGTTGAAGTAATTCTGCACCAATGTGATTTGTGCCTACCTACATGTTGTTGAGAATAATTATGCAAAACATATGTGGTAGAACTCTTGCAGTGACAGTTTGGGCATTTTATTCTAGTGGTAATTTATGTGTTACAGTTAAGTTTCATTGAGCAATAAGATGGAAAATCTGTGGGCTCAGCTCCAATGCATGATAACTTGGATTCTACCTCAAGTCTACTAGAGAGGCTTTCATACCATGAGAGAGGGCCCTCCTGGGGGCACTATAGAGGCAGGACCATGAGTTGATCAAGTGCATGGATGTTGAAGTTAGATAGTTGTTTTGGTTCCCACATTCCCCACTTGCGCGTCCTATGACCATAGAGACATCTTTTAACTTCTCTAAATTTTAGTAATCCTTCATCTGTGAAACAAGGGTATTAATAATATCATCTATCTCATAGGATTATTGGGGTTGAATGAGATATTACATGCAAGATGCTTAGCACAGTGCCTGGCCCATACTAAGTACTTACTTGCTAAACATTAGCTGTTACTATCAGCTATAGTTATTAATTTGTGAATTATTCCTATGAATTTGTTTATAGATTATATAAGTCCATATATATTTGCTGTTGCTAAATTCAAATAAAGTCGTGCAAATTGCAAGGTTGTTAATGTGGAACATTAATGTTCATTAAAGAGTAAAACATGAAAATCTCACTTCTTCCAGCAGCTTGTTTAATCTAGTTGATTAGGAAATGCTCTCTTATGAAAATGACACATTTGCATTTTAGGTGTGTGTGTACAGGTATTTAGTGACATTGACCATTAGGTTAATTCTTAGACTAATGGTGGGTTTTCTCACCATTCATAAACATAAATCATGCTATCAATATGAAAAAAAGGCATTTAAAAAAAAAATCCCCTGGGCATTATCATTGATACAGATGACCAATCTTCTTTTTCATGTTTTATAATTTTCTTCAGTATTTTTATTCATTAAGTTCAGTCAGCTGTCACACAGGAATTCAGAACTCTGCAATACGGTACAGTCAGCTTGGTAGGTTGCTTTTTCTATGCTTTTATAGGGACATCAGCAAGACTAGAGACTATTTGGAGAAAGGAAACCAAGATGATAAGAAACTGGGCAGTCGTGTTCTTTGATGAATGTTGCAGAAACTACAGATGCTTGAGCTAGAGAGGAAAAAAATTGATTTACTAGGAATATGAAAATTATTCCCAAATATTTGTAAAGATCTCACATAGAAAAGAACAAAAGTGACATCTTTGTATTTACAGAGGAAAGATGGAAAATGACTAGGTAGATGTTAAACAGTGTCCAGTTTTGGTGAGCATTAATCAAATGAAGCAGCATCTATAAATGCCTCATCATGTTCTCAGGCACCGCTCAGCTCACTCTCCTTCCCAGTGTATAATGTAACCGGCCAAGAGTGGAGTCAAAATCCACCTGCTATAACTTCCAATTCAGGTTGTTGTTGTTTAATCCTGTGATATCTCTTTGATCTTCACGAAGTTCAATTCAGTGGGTTAGAGACTTGCGCTGTTGAGACTAAGTCTAGGGATCCAGTTTTCTATAAGGCAAATTAGTTTTATTTAATTCTATAAGAATACCTGACACCCTGCCTTTAGCCATCTAGCCTTCAGGTGATGTTTTTGATTTACATAGGAGACAGACTGTGTATGGAGCTCTCAACATTAATGAAAAAAGCCATTTTGAAGATATATCCTTTTGACCATGGGTCAATGATATAGTCTTTATATGAGAACAATGGTATATTAATTTGAGAATAAGTTTTGTCAAGTGTCCTAGTAGTGCCTTATGAATGAATATCCTCTGATCTCTGTGTACAAGCATAAGTAATGAGAATGATGACAAGAATGAACTTAGATAAATGGAACTAAAAAGATGCATTTTGAAAGTTTGGTTCTGATGATGATTTGTGCCACCCAGCTATCCCCTACTCCAGGGAATTTGTTCTTGTAAATTCTTTCTCCATGTTTCTGTACAAAAGATTGTGAAGCTAAAATTTCTTCCCCTTTGTAGATGCCCTTCAGGTCTGAACCAAGACCCTGAGGGTGCAGTGAAGCTCAGGATTCTTCGCAAGGCAGTGCCTCATCTGGTCAACTCAGTGCGGGTGTGAACCCTTTGTCATTTAGATATAGGGGAGTATTGCGGATGTCATTTACGGAGCTGTTGGTTTAGAAAATTGCAATATAATCTGAGTGGGTATCCTGAAGACCCAACATGTAAATTTTCCAAAGAAATGAGGCTTTATCAAGAGAGTAAAACCAGAGGCCCTTGTCATTGCTCTTACATGCTACCTGAGCAAGTCAGCATCAAACTTCAATGGCACCAGACTGAAAACTAACCCTGGCTCTTGCTTGTTTTCTTGTTTTCTCCCTCCTTCCTTCTCTCCCTCCCTTATTCCTTTCTTTCATTGAAAGAAAAAAGCCAACTATTTCCTAGGAGTGAAGAATAAACCGGTAAGTTATACTTGTCTGTGTTTTGCAGATGCTCACACAGAATACTTCTTGAGTCTCTGGGTCATTATTCATGTAATCTCTCATTTAGGATTTGTTGAGATTTTTCAGAGCCCTGGAGCCCCGAGCAGAGCCCTGTTGTAGCATGAATCCAACAGTATTCTCCTTCTCACCTCTCCCACTGCACCCCCACTGCTGGGGGGTGTCTGCTCTATGACAGGACAACCCTTCCTAGCCTAGTGGATTGAAAACACTGATTCTCTGACCCTTTGAGATCATTCCAGAGAAGTCAGGCCACAGAATTGGCACCAGATTTCCTCAGACACTGAGGTGAACACTCAGGGAAGCTGTAGATTTACATTTGATATCCACATCCATCTTCTCCCTGCCAATTAAATTATTAATTTTCCCACATGCCTTCTTATTTAATGAGAGGAGTGGTGGCCTTTATCTGTGCATGTGTGCAAACAAAACATCACAGCAGGGGCTCCTGAACTGCCCAGGCAAGCTGAGGGGTTAAGCAGTCAGATGTAACTGTCTTGGTACTGTTGTGTCATTTACAAAAGTCTGGCTGGCTGTTGGCATCATAAACATGGAAAGACACAGGCTCCAAAGCACCTCCCTGCACAGGCATCCAAAGATGAAAGCTCCTTTTACAAATACAAAGGAGAGATCAAAGGAGGGGAAAAGAATAGCATTTAAAAATGCACATGTGAAATGCAAAATTAGGATATGATTGTTTTTCCAGGTTCCATTAGAGTGGTGCTATTTTCTGAGATGGTATAGTATTGGTTGATTACTTTTCCATGATTGAGATAATAAATACATCAACATGATTTTTGAATCTGTTACTATAGATATTCTACCACATCTGTCTTTTCCAGCTTTCCAGAGCAATCCATCTCTAGTTAAGTACAAATGTTAACTTTTTCTAGTCTCTAGTGCCCCTAAATACCAATGTCCAGCTATAATTTGACTAAAAACAAATTAGCAAAAATCCCCACATATATCTGCATAAATGTTTATTATAAGAGTTCAGTTCAGTTCAGTTGCTCAGTCATGTCCGACTCTTTGCGGCCCCATGAATCGCAGCACGCCAGGCCTCCCTGTCCATCACCAACTCCCAGAGTTCACTCAGACTCACACCCATCGAGTCAGTGATGCCATCCAGCCATCTCATCCTCTGTTGTCCCCTTCTCCTCCTGCCCCCAATCCCTCCCAGCATCAGAGTCTTTTCCAATGAGTCGATTTCATGAGGTGGCCAAAGTACTGGAATTTCAGCCTCAGCATCATTCCTTCCAAAGAACACCCAGGGCTGATCTCCTTTAGAATGGACTGGTTGGATCTCTTTGCAGTCCAAGGGACTCTCAAGAGTCTTCTCCAACACCACAGTTCAAAAGCATCAATTCTTCAGTGCTCAGCTTTCTGAAAGGGGACAATCTTTCAATAAAACTATGCTTTCTTTTAAAAGGTGAAAATCTGTACAGACCTTTTAAAAAATACTTTCCTTTGGGAAAAAATTGGTTCCTCTTTAATATAATTTTTCTGTACATTTGATTTGCACTTCTATATAAATGATATTAAATTTACATCTATTTATACAACTTGTAAACAATTATTAGTTGATTTTGCTTGCATTTCAATTAAGAATATCTGGTCTTTATCACTATATTTTCATAGGATAAGTATCATGGAAATCTCATATCTATTCATTTATAAATGCACAAAATAGCAATATTTGCTGCTGCTGCTGCTGCTGCTAAGCCACTTCAGTCGTGTCCAACTCTGTGCAACCCCATCGACGGCAGCCCACCAGGCTTCCCCGTCTCTGGAATTCTCCAGGCAAGAATACTGGAGTGGGTTGCCATTTCCTGCTCCAGTGTAATACCTAGGAACATTGATTGTAAATCCTTGACTAGTTTGGAATAAACCTTTACTAAACCTCAGTGTAGTTTATTAAAAGTACCATGTTGGCTCCAGTTTGAATGGCAGCCTCATTTTTCTCATTCTGTTTCAAAGGGGCCCTCTGGTGGACAGCTCTACGTGATCTCTTGAACACACACATATTGATATATGATTTATAGACTATAGCAAATATAACTCAAAAGCCATTTGTAATTGAAGCTCTATCTTTGCAAATTGAATGCATCACTGAAACCTGTTTTGTCATCATTTTTTCATATTTAATGAACATGCAATTGTCTAAGAATAAAATGATCATCCTTAAAGTTTACTGTAAATCACTGTACATCAGTATATTCCCACACATGAGATAATCGTACTAAATTAACATTCATTACCAATAATTTTAGTAATGAATTATTCAGCTGATATGCAATTATCACACACATTTCTAAAGCAATTACTTTATTACATAGGTACTCCATGCCATTGATTTTACTTGTCTGTATTGCATATGTAAATGTAAGAAACCTCTGCATCTACCACACTTTCAAATGCAGAGGGTTCTTTCATGTTTGTTCAGTGTCGTGGAGTTGTAAAGATATGTATCTAGCATAACCTACATTTTAACAGGCTTGCTGTGTCATAAAATTGCTGTGATAAAATCAGGCAAAAAAAAAAAACAAAACACTAAAACTAGACCATGAAGTTATAGGAATGGGACATTTTTCTGGGTAGTGTATCTCAGCGAGCTCATATTATTATTATTAATTATATTCTAAAAGTCCTTATTAGTTAAGAAAATGATAAAAATTGACTTCAGCTTATAATTCGGTGTACGTTTAGCCTTAGATCTAAGATAGCATATGGAAACTGCGGAGCATAAGGAAACAAGCATGATCTTTGAAGTTTAGACTGAGTTCAAATCCTGTCTCTGTGACCCTGAATTATTTAGAAATGAACTCAGAGTGTCATGGTAAGGATTAATATCTGAAGCACCCCGTGCAGCATCCAGATAATTATGAACCATGGTGCTGGAATGTTCTGTGAACATTTAGAGGCAACTACTAGATTTCTTTGGGCAGATGTGTGTTGATTTGTTAACAAGTAGCAGCTCAGATAGAGCCCCATATTGTCAGACTTCATTTAGATGTAGCAAGATCAATATGTATATATGCACATATGTGCAGGTGTGCTCAGCTGCTCAGTCATGCCTGACTCTTTGTGACCCCATGGACTGTAGCCCACCAGACTCTGTGTCCATGGGATTCTCCACTCAAGAATACTAGAGCAGGTTGCTATTTCCATCTCCAGAGGATCTTCCTGACCCAGGGATCGAACCCATGTCTCCTGCTTGGCAGATGGATTCTTTACCACTGAGCCACCTGAGAATCAGTATAATGAAACAGAAATAATGAATAGTATGATAATAGTTTTAGGCAATATTGTAACTTTCAGACTTTAGAGTTAGACCCAGTTCTAAGTCAAAAGCCTGAAATTAGCCTATCTAAAAGGATCCACAAGTTTTTATTTAGAGCAGGCATATCTTTTAAAAATAATGTTCAAAATGAAAAACAGTTGTTTTGGAACGGTTTAGCAAAACACAGTAATCAAATGTCCATGGTTAAGAATGTAATAGAAATGAAAAATGGTGTGGTCTGAGAAAGTATTGTGAGGTCACCCCTCACTTGTTCTGCCTCCGTTAGATTATTCACCCGTTAAAATTCACATCATACTGAGTTGCTTCTTCCTTCTGAACATGGTTTAAAAAAATGCTATATATAACTTTGCAGTAGTTTATATATTTTTCTCAGAAATGTAAACAAGTACCCAGAATATAATATGAGTTGAATGAATTTTATTTGAATGAATAGAAGAACAAATGGTTCATTCATTCTCTTAGCAGCTGACTTTAAAGTAGTCTTCAGTAAATGATAAAACAAGCCAGATTCTCACTTGAGAGGAAAATTTTGTCAATGCAGAGCCATTGACTCAGGTCATTTGGTTTTTTTTTTTTTTTAATCTCTGTACATTGAAGCAATCAATGTTTTAAAGGCCAAAACAATTTTGGGAAATGGACTCACCTACAGATTGAAATGTTTAATTCAATGATCGAATATCTCAGGCTTCTTCCAAAGTTATGAGTCCAATATGAACAGAAACAGGTTAATTCTTAATGTTTTAAAAACCCAATAATTTATCTACTACTCTTCTGGCTGCTCTCAAGAATACAATGAAGAATAAGACTCATTCTTGCCTTGAAGGAGCTTACAGTCCATGGAAGGAAATACAAATTACTGTGGCTAATGGTTTGGGCCAGACCATTGTTGGGTTGGTGTCAGCCAGGGGGCTTCATGGAAGTTATAGATCTGTGATGAGACTAGAGGTTTTAAGTGTTAGGAATTTAGATGGGCACATTATACTTACAGATGGTTATGCTTATACGATCTACAAAATATGTGTCCCCTATGAAACCCATCAATCATAGCCCATTAGCTATCGTCCATGAATCAGATGGCAAACGCTGCTGCTGCTGCTTTTGCTAAGTTGTTTCAGTCATGCCTGACTCTGTGCGACCCGATAGACGGCAGCCCACCAGGCTCCCCTGTCCCTGGGACTCTCCAGGCAAGAACACGAGGGGGTTACCATTTCCTTCTGCAGTGCATGAAAGTGAAAAGTGAAAGTGAAGTCGCTCAGTCGTGTCTGACTCTTGGCAGCCCTGGACTGGAGCCTACCAGGGTCCTCCTTCCATGGAATTTTCCAGGCAAGAGTACTGGAGTGGGTTGCCATTACCTTCTCTGGGCAAACTCTGCACTCTATATCAAGGGGCAGAATCTAGTCAGACAAGATCTGATAAAAATCTTGATGAGCTTGGTTAACATTAGATTGTTTGGGACATTTTTATAAACTTTAAAAATTTAATAACTGTCCTAAAAAAATAATGTTACTGTCATTTTAGTTTTCTATTCCAAGATGTTCTGAAATCATCCTGTACATAAAACCCAAATTAAGAGTTTAAGATTTTATGAAGCCCTATCTTTGCTACTTCTCTTTAAGAAGAGACATTAATTTTTCATACATTTTAATCATTTCATACCTAAATATATTAAATATAATCATACAATTCTAGATTTTATATCACATAGAATGCTTGAATTATTTCAACACCCTTTGGGTTAAGGTTATCAGATTTTGTCTAATATAGTGCCCATATTCTTCTAACTTTTAGACAGTGGCTTAGGCCCTGGGAGAACATAAGTTAGGTTTCTTTACCAAGGGTAGAGGTAGGTAAATTGACATGATTTAAAAGGAATGTGAGTGGTTTTATTAACAAACCTGCTGACACTTACTTCCCCCAGTATGCCCTGTCCCTTTCAATGTGTATAATGTTGTCACTGCCAGTGTTTACAGTGTTATAGTTGCTCGTGTCACTACCATCTTCATCATCATGAGGCATTTTCATTAACAGTTTATATAGAACGAACCCTAATCCACCACTTCTCTGTACACAGAGCAGTGTCCCTGGGCCTCACAGCTATTGCAAGATGGCCTCAGGAGAGGCCACTGTGTCTGAGGCTCCTGATGCCCTCCTACAATGATCGATCGCACAGTAGCTCTGACCCGTCTCGCAAGAGGAGGCAAGTACATTTGTCAGGACCAAACACCCCATGGCTCATTTCTCTGCCAGTATGCCTGGGTTGAGTCTTCTTAGTCAGGGCATGGGAGGATGGAAAGAAAGCATGAAGAACGGGTGATTTAGAGAGATGACACCCTTCTTGTGCACATGGAATACCATCATGCCAACAAGTCCTGTACTGAGTACTAGATGCATGCAACTGTTACCTCCCTAATAGGACAAACTGAAGTACATGTGAGCTTCAGTAAGATCTTTAATGGATATGTGGAAACTGAAAAAAATCCATAATAGCTAAGTAAAGAGATTGAGGGTTAACCATGGCATATTTCAGGATACCTTTATACCTACCTTTTGCAGTTAAATCTTGGACATGGGAACTGCTTATTTGAGTGATTGTGGCATGTGTACAGCAATGTGATGGATCACAGAAACATTCACTGAGAGCACAGAAAGCCCCTCCCTGAAAATCTGCCCAAAACTGTTGTCTTCATCTTCTTTCATTCTGTTTAAGATCCTGGAAGAGAAACTGCTGTTTTTATAAAACAGTATTTCAAATGCTGCCTACCCTTCTGTATCCATGTTCTGGAAAGGTCAGTGCATGTATTCAAATTTCCTCCTGAATATCCTAGCATTGTTGCATATTTCCATCCAATTTACAGCCTATTTTGTCACTGTAAACAATTAATTTTCCTGAATAAATATGTATATTTGATCCAGATACCCTTGAGGCTCTTAGGAAGGATTCAGATGCATACATGGAAACTGTTCCACTAACTTGCTACTAGTTAGAATCTGAGAAACCAAGGACACTAACTTTTTTAATTAGAGAAAAAAAAGTACTCTTCCTTATTGACATTCTAGCTGCTGTGCCCTGAGTTTCTAGTCTGATAGTTTCATTTTGAGACTACCTATGGTCGCACACCGGAGAAGGCAATGGCACCCCACTCCAGTGTTCTTGCCTGGAAAATCCCAGGGACGGGGGAGCCTGGTGGGCTACCGTCTATGGGGTCGCACAGAGTCGGACATGACTGAAGCGACTTAGCAGCAGCAGCAGCAGCATGGTCACACACTGCCCTTACAGCTTTGCTTCCTCGTGGGCTTTTGAAAGGCTTGTGTAAATCATCCAATGAGAAGGAACACATTGCCGAGTGTCTCCATTGGGGACCACTGCCATGAGCAAGAAGGCTGCAATCCCTAGGGAGCACAAAAGAGGCCCAGGAGTTCAATGGCTGATTGTTGTTGCTGATTTTGTTTATTTCTAGAATTCAAAGCTGTATCAGAAGATCTGATCAGTTTTTGTTCTGTTTTGTCTTCTAATTGATGACAATTGATCTCACCAATACCAGTTCTAAGCAGGGACTTGGTTTTAAAACTTAACCAGCACAGTGATCACAAATTTGGATCCTAGAACAGAATAGAATCAATTTTTCCAAGGTTGCCTGCTTGGAAAGGAGGAAACAGTGCTGAAAAGTTGCCTGATATATCTTTGGGCATAGAGAATGTCAGGTTGAGAAGGATATGACCTATAATTGAAACCCTTGGTCCCTAAGCTTTTATCCACTTACTAGTTTTCTACCATCTGGATTCTACAGTACCATATTCAAGGAATCCAATGGAATGTGCCCAATAGAGTAGCCTTTAATCTTCTCACAAGATAGAGAGGAAGAGCCCCTTACTGTACTGGGATGAATAGTTCTTCCTTTTGAAAGGACCAACCACTTTGGGATGGAGTTGGGTTGAAGAATAGAAGAGAAAGTGGTATAATTTGACTTTGACCTTAACTATTCAATGATTCAAATTTTATATACATATAGCCACACAGCTAAAGTGAAATTGTACATTGTGCCCCATTTCATTCAGAGAATTGGAGAAAGTAGAGGCCCTAGCTAGAGGCTTGCATGTCACAGTTGGGGACAGAGCAGGACCACGTGTTCAGGGACAAGGAGAATTTGCCAGACCTTGGCCAGAATCTTCACACATTTCGATGTCGCCTGTTTCTCTCTCCTTATTTCCCAGTGTATTTCCAGCAGTGTCTTTCAGAGTTGTTGCTAAAGTGTGGGACATTTGAATTTGCCAGGAATTTTATAATGAAGATGTGAGGAGGGTGGGGGAGAATTGAGCTAGAAGCCACTGGAGTGCTGAAAACACACTATAGCACATTTGGGAAATAATATGTGTATGTCAGTCAAATGAAGGTAGAAATTGTTTTAAAAAACATAACTGATAATGTGATTTCATGTGAAATTTCTTGATGGCTATTGAGCATAAAAGACATAAATGATAATGTGATTTCATGTAAAATTCCTGATGGTTGCTGAGCATAAGAAGGGCGACAGGCACTGCCGTGAGACAGATCATGTTCTCATCCCATTTTTATTGTTTAGTAAAACAAAGTTATACATGTAAGCAGTTTTTCTATAGTTAAGAGAAAGAAGACTGTAAAAGTGGCAGGAAAAATCTAACAGAAGGAGAAGCTACTGCCAGGGCATACCTTTCCTGGTAGGGTGCAGGAAGCAGAGGAGAAAAAAAATAAAGGCATCTTAGCAAGATTTCCAACAGTTAACAGTAATATTTTGCTGTGGAGGCTGAATTGCAAGGCTGTACCAGGGACAAGAGGAGGACTGCAGACTTACAGGAAAGTTGCTCAAAAATGGAAACAGAGTCTTCTGCGTGGCGATGGGACGTTTGCCCATCTGGATTCTCATGTTATTAATGATGCACTGGGAGCAATGACTTCACCAGCCTTGGGTACAGGCAATCAGTCTGTGCTCATATTACTAAGTTATCTCGCATCTAACGAGTACTGTTAAAAACGTGGTATAATCTTTTACCATCGATCTTACCTTTAAGACAAAGTACCAACAAAAACAAAGCCAAGGAAAAAAGTTTACACAATTTGTAAAAAATGTTCCACATTGGTTCAGAGATGACAAAGCCAAATGAATCCAGTGGCTACACCTAAAGTAAATAACTTTGTTTTGGCTTCTGTTTCGGCACCTCCAACAAGTAATGTTGTCAACTGTCAGTAACATTCCTACTTGATTAAGATTCTTGATGAATTTCTTCTCTAAAATGTAGATCTATGGTGCCAAGGTTGGAAGAGTGCAAAATATGCAGAAATTCAATATTTGCAATTGTTCAGACTCTAAATTCAACTTGAATTAAGAAAGCAATAAATAATATCATCATAGCAAAGTAGCACCTTTTCTTCAAAGAAATCAAAACATTTCACAAAGCAGGTTTTTCTAATATATTTGAACTATAGCCTTTGTGAAGTAAAAAAGGGTATATGTATACAGTAGTCTATGTGGTGGATAAGCGAGCTACTATAGTAAGAGACTAGAATTGTGCCTGCATAAGCTGCAGGAAGAAAGGGAACCTTCACTTTTGTGTATATTGAGATGTTTAATACTCCATTCAGTGGCAAAATATGTGGTTTGTCTAGATAAACAGTTGCATGAGTGGTTATACCTCAAAAGTCATTGTGGTTAACACAGAGGAATAAAAGGCCTGAGTCCACTTCCCTGGGCTGAGATAGTATTCTCTTCACCCTGATGGTGACATGGGACATAAGGTGACTGAGGCACGTCAGGGTTCATTTTCTACCTGGAACCTGGACCATCATCTCCATGTCCAATCTGTGAGTCTTTAGGAGGAAATAATAATGGAAAATGAGATTTCTAATTAAAAAACTCTAATATTCCTTCAGATAGTAAATCATCAGTTCAGTTCAGTTGCTCAGTCGTGTCTGACTCTTTGTAACCCCGTGAGTTGCAGCATGCCAGGCCTCCCTGTCCATCACCAACTCCCGGAGTTCACTAACTTATGTCCATCGAGTCGGTGATGCCATCCAGCCATCTCATCCTCTGTTGTCCCCTTCTCCTTCTGCCCCCAATCCCTCCCAGAATCAGAGTCTTTTCCAATAATCAACTCTTCGCAGGAGGTGGCCAAAGAACACCCAGGGCTGATCTCCTTTAGAATGGACTGGTTGGATCTCTTTGGAGTCCAAGGGACTCTTCAAGAGTCTTCTCCAACACCACAGTTCAAAAGTATCAATTCATCGGCGCTCAGCTTTCTTCACAGTCCAATTCTCACATCTACACATGACTACTGGAAAAACCATAGCCTTGACTAGACAGACCTTTGTTGGCAAAGTAACGTTTCTGCTTTTCAATATGTTATCTAGGTTGGTCATAACTTTCCTTCCAAGGAGTAAGCGTTTTTTAATTTCATGGCTGCAGTCACCATCTGCAGTGATTTTGGAGCCCAGAAAAATAAAGTCTGAGACTGTTTCCACTGTCTCCCCATCTATTTGCCTTGAAGTGATGGGACCAGGCGCCACAATCTTCGTTTTCTGAATGTTGAGCTTTAAGCCAACTTTTTCACTTTCCACTTTCACTTTCATCAAGAGGCTTTTTAGTTCCTCTTCACTTTCTGCCATAAGGGTGTCATCTGCATATCTGAGGTTATTGATATTTCTCCTGGCAATCTTGATTCCAGCTTGTGCTTCTTCCAGTCCAGCATTTCTCATGATGTACTCTGCATAGAACTTAAATAAGCAAGGTGACAATATACAGCCTTGATGTACTCCTTTTCTTATTTGGAACCAGTCTGTTTACCAATGGAAAAAAAAAAAAAAAAACTAAAAATCTGCAAGATTTCCAAACAGTGATAGAAGGCAAGAGCTATCCAGTTAAATTTGGAAGTTAAATTTGCTAGTTGCTTAGGAGAGGTCAGAAATCAGCCCAAGTGAAAAATGTCCTCAGTTTGGTCAATAGTTGGGAAAGAAGATAAAAACAGAACACTTAATTTAGTATTGTAATTAAGAATTCCTATGCTGAAAGCTGTTCTCACGGCTGAACTCCTCACTCAGGCTTATGAGGCCCACTATTCGTGGAGGCACTGAAGGCCTCAGACAGAGAGATCTGTGCACTGCACCCTCAGCTAGCTTTGGTTATGTGAAGGAATGATCCAAAGATGGCAGTTAAGACCATGATGGGAGGAAGAGCTGCTGTATATTAGAGCTGGATGGAACCTTTGAGGTTACGCAGCACCTAGTGGTAACAAATAAGATGCCTGAGAAGGCATCTGCCCCTGATTTAGAACCCTTGTCCCTGGACCTTTCTCAGTGATGCTCAGAAGATGCTAAGATGGAGGGGCTCCTTTGGGCCCACTCAGGCTGGTCCCACAGGTCCAGGAGGGGAACAGGGACAGTGAATTCTATTGGGCATCTCAGTGCCCCCTTTCCAGAGAGCACTGCTTTCAGTGGGGTTCCATATCATAGGAGGTACGGGCTAAGTGTGAGTCAGGGTGATGCTAATGATTTACTTGATATCAGTTCTTTTATAACGTGAATTAACTTCATATATTTGTTATTATGATAGTGATAGTTGCTCAGTCATGTCCAACTCTTTGTGACCCCATGGACTGTATCCCACCAGTCTCCTCTATCCATGGGATTCTCTAGTCAAGAATACTGGAGCAGGTCTCCATTCCCTTCTCCAGGGGATATTCCTGAACCAGGAATGGAACCACAGTCTCTGCACTGCAGGCAGATTCTTTGCTCTCTGAGCCTTCAGAAAATTATTTGTTATAATGCCAACATTTATTATTATGGTTCGAAAAGTGAGCCTCCCCCCAAGTGATAGGAGATATAGTAACTATATCCAAAAAGTACAAATACTTGTTTCTCTTACATTTGTGGTATTTTTGTTAAGGGTCCCACAGAAGTACTAAATTAGCAAGTCATATAAACCCTATGAGCTGAGGTCCTTGTCGGTCAAATTTATACCATTGACCCAGAATAGACATATCTTAGCTCAGATTCTGTAACTGTTCTTTGCATCAGAAGACTGTGGAATTGTGCTGAATAGTTGTTCATTTACTTAATTTCTGTTTCACTCCTGGCACTGTTAATCCCTTAAGAGTGAGTTAGAAAAAAATACATGGTTATGAGGATATTTTTCTGTATACTTTCTATTGTACAGATAAACATTAGCATTGTTAAATATGTCACCTTTCCTATATGAATTTCCTAATGTGAGATTTCATGGATCATTTTCTGCAACATTCTGTAACCAGCCAAATTTTGTGGCCAGTATTTAATATACACTCAAAATGTCAAAATGGTAGCTAGAATAGAAAAGAAAGGCATATAATCTTATCATTTCAGGGAACATCTCAGATTATCTAGCACTTCTTTCCAAGGCAAGACCTTTTCTGGTTTATTGTCTTCTACCAAATATTGTGTTTGTGTATACTTACTTTGCTATCTGTAGAGTTTTTATAAGTCTAGAATTATTCCAGACTCCAGCCTTTCTGATACTTTTATTTTAGTTCCATGCCATTTTTTATAACCTATCCTGTATCTTCTTGCTCATTTTACATATCTGTATAATTAATCTGCATTAATAAGCCTACTTCCATCTCAGTTATTTTCATTTGTTTAGATTTTTTTTTTCTCTCCTTTACTTCATGTGGATCATGATATCAATACTTTCTCTTTTACAATCTCCCTGTTACCTTGAGAAATATTCCATTTTAGAATCTCTAGTTATGAAATGTCCTTGGTGGTCCAGTGGTTAAGACTGCTGCTTCCAGTGCAGGGAGTATGAGTTTTATCCCTGCTTGGGGAACTAAGATCCCACAGCCACAGGTTGCAGCCAAAAACAGAAAATTAAAAAAGAAAAAGAATTTCTAGTCATGGGATTATGCTTATCTGCTCATTCCATATTTTGAATCTGTGCACCTAAAACTCAAGGCGTGTGACTAAGGATACTTAGCCTTCCCTTTCTTCAGAATGATGACCACAGCATAATGTTACAGCTTTTTCTCAAAGTCCTTGCCCATCTCATCACTCTTCTTCCCTCATTTTGTCCAGAAGAAAGCAAGCAGGAGGTGAAAACATGCACAAGTGACATGAACAGTGACAGACAAAACAGGGTATAACCCTGAAAAGCAGAAAGCTGGAGGGAGCATGAAACCGTCTTCAAGTATTTGAAGGACTGACTTGAGGGGAAAAGGTAGTTTTAGCCTGTGTACTCAGAAGAATTAGAATTAAGACCAGTAACTGAAGCGACTTTGCTGTCAGTGCAAGGCAGCTCAATCTAAACTGGCTGAGTGTGGAATGACCAGCCTTAGGACCATCGCAATGCTGGGCGTGTCCAGTGACTATTGGGCCAGCATGTGGCAGGCTAGGCACAGATGCAGTTCACGTGTTGGCCTGGATACTTGTGATCCCTTCAACCCTGAGACCACATGATTTTTATGCTTTAAGTTGTTCAAAAGAGATTGAAGGTAACTGTGAAAATCAGCACACATCTATACACATTTCTTCCTTTTCCTTCTAAAAGCTGAAATTGCCTAGAAGGCAGAAGTTTGTCAGATACTCTCTTTTCAGCTGAGTAATACTCCCAGCAGATGAACCAACTCTTGCGGCTCCCTCCTCACCCTGTTGTCGGCCTACTTCCCCAGTGAACAGTCGACTTTAAGAAATCATCCTCCCTGTCTCTCATCTCTAATCTTTTCCCATAGTGTGTGCATGCTCAGTGGCTCTTCTTACCTAACCTAGCTACTCTCCATTGTGTTCTATCTTCTAGATCATTTTTTATCTCGAGAATTACGTTTACACTTCTGTTTGTTCTAAACAGACTGTACTGCTCCTTCCTAATTTGCTCTTTGTATTTCATTTGATCAGTGCATCCCCCGTGTCACCATTCTGCATGCATGAGCCACGTCCTACTGAGTCTTGGTCTGACTATGACACACTGCTCACTTCTAGGTGATAAAATGCATATTCTTCTTGTTAGTGCTAGTATTTCAGGTTTATTTGTTTATTGACTATACTCATTAGTATATGTGCTCCTAAAGCCATAGGTATTGGGTGCAAAACTTCTGTTCTCATGTCATCGTTGCCAAGCATCCTGTCTTTTGTAATCCTCTCTCATTAGGGTATTTTCCCTGGGCTTAGCCCAGCTCTGCCACATGCCTCCAATTTCCCCTTTAAACCCTCCTGATTTGTCAAGCATAAACTCCCTGTTCTCTATAAGTTTCTTCATCTTGAGCCAGAAAATCAAACTATAACCCTGTTATACAGTTTTTGAAATATACTTTTAATTAAATAGAATCTGTTGGCACTTTTCCCAGTCAGCTTTCTTATATCAGGGCATTACTTTGAAGGTGCACATATTCCACCATTCCCTCCAGTTTGGGGCCCAGAGCTTTAGAATTCCTACAGGCAATTGAAGCACTTCCTGTAACTCACATTTATTCTCATTGCAGTCAACAGTAGTTGTTAGGAATTTGCAGATGCAATAGTATGTCCTTCTGAAAAAGATGAACCTCTCGTTTAGCCATTGAATCACCAACCGATCAGCCAGTAAAGAGGGACCACTGTACTTACCAGCCTTCTTTCTCTGGGAGCTGCACCAGGAGCTCTCCCTGGGCTAATGCCTGTGCCTCCTCTTTGGGCCCAGAATGCTACACTTTCTTTAGAAACTCTGAGTTCGCCTGTAGTGGGCAGTGCTACTTATGGGTTTTCTGGCTTTAGTGGAATCTAGTTTTCTCTTCTCCTTTTCCTAGAGATTGCTTTAGTTCTCTAATCTTCTGATACTCCATTTGATTCAGCATCAACCCCGCTGAAATCTTTTTCTTCCTGTTTGTATCTTGGATTATTTTTTTCATCTTCTCTAGGAATGCTTCATCCTTTCTAATAAGCTAGAGGATACATAGATATTCCTCAGAATCTTTCACTTTCCTCACTAGATATTTTTATCTCATTCTTCCCTCAGAAAAGATGGAGAAAACTTGTTACCAATGTCAGCAGAAAAATCTTGATTCAGTTCAACAGTTTCTATTAAATCATCTTTGGCTTTTTTTTTAAATTGAGTCATCCTAATCTATTGCCTAATTTTTTATAGGCTGTGTTTTTCCAAAATCTGTATGATGTTTCTTGTCATTTTTTATGGCTTTAATTATTGAGGATAAAATATATAGGTTTATTCATGTATGATCTGATGAATGCTGAAAAATATGAAGGAAATTAATATGTTCCATGCTACCTGATGTTTTCTAATACTAAGTTAACTTGAAGTAAAATACTGCTTTAGCCTCATGGTAAGCTCATTAATGCAACTATATTTGTATGTAGCCATTCGTTGTGCAGTACGTCTTTACAAATATTTATCAGCAATATGCACCAGAGGCTGTTCTGAATGTTGGGACATACTTCTGAACAAGGCAGGCATCTCTGTCCAAAAGAGGTCACAATCTATTGAAAGAGAAGTAAACTTATAATATGCTGAGATTGATGTAGACTTATTGTAAGTAGACTTATAGTGTGCTGAGTGCTGTCATCTGGGCACATATAAAGAATTGTGAGGGTTCAAAGGATCATCTTAGTTTGATGGTAGAGAATTGGGGGGGTGGTCTTTGTAGAGAAGGATACTTTTAACCTAAATTCTGATGGATAGTTAGGATCTCACATAACTAAGAGAATTCTACAGAAAAGAAATTGCTATCTCTGCACAAAAGCACTGAAACACAAAAGAAAGGGGACATGCTGTGAGAGCTGTTAAGTTGTATAGCATGGCTAGAATCTAGATTGTGTGTGTGTGTGTGTGTGTGTGTGTAGGATGTAGAGAGAAAAGTATTGACTAGCATGAGGTGACATTAGATCTCATGTGGCATGCTAAGATATTTGAGCATTCTGTTCTGTGTGATAATTTTTTCCCATTTAGAAGTGCAACTATAATATTAAGGATTGCTTGGAGATCAAGAGTAGCGCAACCAAAGTAAAGGCAGTGAAAATGGAGAAGAGATGGATTCAAAGGACATTTGNTGTGTGTGTGTGTGTGTGTAGGATGTAGAGAGAAAAGTATTGACTAGCATGAGGTGACATTAGATCTCATGTGGCATGCTAAGATATTTGAGCATTCTGTTCTGTGTGATAATTTTTTCCCATTTAGAAGTGCAACTATAATATTAAGGATTGCTTGGAGATCAAGAGTAGCGCAACCAAAGTAAAGGCAGTGAAAATGGAGAAGAGATGGATTCAAAGGACATTTGTGATGTAGGAAAGACTGATTTTGAAAATTGAATAGATGGCATATGTGGTAGAGGAAACGGGCTGACTGTGTGTCTTGCCAGAAACTTGGGTAGATGGTGGTAAAAACTTAATACAATTGGATCACGTAGAAGGTGGTATCATTTAGGGAGAAGCAGGGAGTATGATTAATTCAGTTAGGGAGATAGAGAGTTTTAAATGTTGTAGGACATTACCATCTGGTTGTGTGTAGGTCATAGTAAGTCACGGGTTTGGGTAAAGTCATCCAAGAACATGTAAAGCTTGAAGACAGGGGAATCAAGGACCCAGAACCCTAGGGAAGTTCATAACTTAAGAGGAAAATGATGTTTTCTTTTTAGGATAAAGAGAAAGAATAGAATAGGAATCTTGAAGAGTGTAGTGAAGATTTAGATTGCCAGTTAGAAAAGAAGTTCTTGAAGTGCATGTAAAAATTTGCTTAGAACAGAAGTGTGCTTAAAGTCCTTTGAAGTTTGATAGCATGCATTTTGTATCTCACTTTATGCAGTGGGCTCTTCTGCTTGATACACAGTGTTGCAGTTGCTTGTACCAACTTAATTATACTCCTGACTACCTTTGTTCCTGGATGGCCAAAATCACTTTAAGGAGGAATTTCATTAACACTTAAATTTTGATGATCTACAATCATAATGAAGATCATCTCTCTGCCATCATCTGGATCCTTGAAAATGTGAAAGAGGCCCGAGACAAGGAGCAAACACAGCTGAAAACTGTTTTCCCACCTCCAATCCTCTGCACAGATGTGGTTGAAAATAGCAGCATCCTGGCGTGCTGCGATTCATGGGGTCACAAAGAGTCGGACACAACTGAGCGACTGAACTGAACTGAAGCATCTCTCTTGGCCTGGTCAGCACAGCCTCAGAGTGAGCAGCCCAGATCTGTCAGCACCAGTCCAAGGGATGGCCAAAATGACCTGACTAGAAAGAGGAAGTCTTAACATTTATGGCCTATGGAATTAACAGTGGAAATGAAAAGCCCTTGGAGGAGGAGAGTAGGAGAATGGAAAATTTTTTTAAAGGAAGAATTTGGAGGTACTCATGAAGGGTTAACTATCCCAGTGCTTCCCAGGCCTGAAAGAACAGGTAGAAAAGCTACTGTCTACAGTATGTGTGTGTATATGTGTGGTGTGTGGGTGTATTAGTTTCTCAGTCATGTCTGACTCTTTGTGACCTCATGCACTATAGCACACCAGGCTCCTGTGTCCATGAAATTCTCCAGGCAAGAATATTGGAGTGAATAGCCATTCCCTTCTCCAGGGAATCTTTCCAATCCAGAGACTGAACCCAGATCTCCCATATTGCAGGCATATGCTTTACCATCTGAGGCAACAGGGAAGCCCACTGTCTGCAGTGTGTCCACACAAAAGTTGTGTTCCAATAAAACTTTATTTGTAAAAAACAAACAGAAGGGCTGTTTGGTCCCTGTGGTATAGTTAGCTGACTCCTGTATTAAGATATAGGTTATTCCACCTACCCAGAATAGCTATCTATGTGTATGACTGTATGTATGACTGCAAAAGGCAGGAGGAGAAGAGGACAACAGAGGATGAGATGGTTGGATGGCATCACCGACAATGAACATGAGTTTGAGCAAACCGGAAGTCAGTAATGAACAGGGAGGCCTGGCTTGCTGCAGTCCATGGGATCACAAAGAATTGGTCACAACTGAGTGACTGAACTGAACTGATGTATGACTGTAGCAGTATGCCCACACAAAAAAGCCTGTAGAAGATCTGGACAGGGTGCGGATTCATGCCAAGAATAAGGCTGAATCTTAGGATGACTGAGTAGGCTCAGTCCCACATGTCCTCCCCAACCCTGTCTCTATACCCTTCACTCTCACCCCTGTTCATTTAGGCAGTCTTCTGGGTAGGCAGAATAACCTATATCTTAGTGCAGGAGTCAGCTGACTGTACGACAGGGGCCAAAGCCAGCCCTTCTGTCTGTTTTTTATAAATAAAGTTTTATTAGAACACAGTCATGCTCATTCACTTGTGTGTTGTCTTACTTTTCACATAAAATGGCAGAATTGAGTAGTTGTAACAGGGAACCCATAGTCTACAGAGATTGAAATATTTATGCTCTGCCCCTTTATAGAAAAAGTTTGCTGACCCCTGTCTTCATATGAAGACACTTGAGCTTGAAAAACAGCTGTGCCTAAATTCATTTCATGTGGTTGAACTGCTCTATAGCATAAACACACAGACTCAGACACACACAGGAAACTGAGAATTAAATGGCTAAAAAAAAATGCATTCTAACTCTGAATTATATATTTTTAAATGTTGCATAGACTTTGTTTGGATTACCCTCTATTTTTCCCAGGCTTCGTCTTAATCTTCCCAAGTGAAATCTGTCCTTTGCTTCATGTTGTCTTGTAACCATGTTTCAATAGCACTTAATCAGTGATAAAACTGCTTTGATTTATTCCCAGCTGTGGATATTATTGTTGAAATCTGTGTAAGAGTTTCGACGTGTTATGATTGGAGCAATAGCATTTAGGAGTCCAGAGGCAAGTCAGAAAATTAACAACTGAGTCTTCTGATGCCTAAATTAACTGCACAGACAGCGCTGAGTACAATGAGAAAGTTCTGTAGGACTTACTCGGCAGTATGTAAAGTGTTGAAATGGCTCACCCATTAAAAGTATTATATCATAAGGACAAGTTCTCATTGCATATACTCTCTCCAAAGGCAGTGCCAGCATTTCATTTAAAGGACAGCTGGCTGCTCTTTTCTTTGGGGACAATTTTCTTCATGCAACATATAGATTGTTGATGCTCTAGCATCGAACGTTACATTTCCCTATTCTGCAGCAAGACTGGGCCCCGGTAGGTGCCTTGTGTGCCTTGTGATGGGCTTTGCTGATGTATTTAAAGCCATCTCACAGGAACAAAAGGAAACAGTCTATGTTCATTTCAGAAAACTTAGACTAGAGAATGCACAAAGAAGATGCAGTGGGACCCATAATCTAGCAACTAGCAGTTATCAGTCATTTATAGTGTTCCAAACAGTTTTTTAAAATTCCTGCATTAATTGTAAAATGAGACAGAAAAAAAATGTCTGGATCTAGATATGTTTAGCACGATTACATTCCCAGTTTTTCCATTCAATTTCTGGCACTTTATTTCTTCATGTAAACCTTCCATAAGTGTTATTTTTATGTCAAGATTGTTTGTAGTTTGAGATGAGAATTGGCCATCATATGTAATCATTTGCTCTTCTGCTAAATCTGAATTTATGTAAATTTGAGAGATTTTAAGTACATACTTTAATTGTTATTGATTGATTTTACTCAGTGCTCTCCATCCATTGTTCACAAGGATGGTTAGATACCATTATTGATCATTACGATTGCAAAGTGTTTATTGGACTTGAGATTTTTTAATATATAAATGTGATGTTCTGTTTTCATAAAACAGTTATCCTTTGATGTCCTTAGGAACTCTGTAGCTGCCATAAACCTTTGTTAGTGGAGATAATGATCTTCGATCACTTTTTAGCAGCTGAAAATGATCACATTCTTGGATTGTTTAATATTACTCTCTTGCTGTGGATCAAAACTTATCTATCTCCCTAACTGAACTATGAATCCCTTGAGAGTCAAGACTGTACTTTGTCTCAGAATTTCTAGTACCTTACCCAAAATTCAGTATCTGGCACACACAAAAAATACATGCTTGATAAATATTTACAGAATAAAGGGGAAATTTCTTTCCCCAAATCATGTATAAATATAATGTCAGAACACATGTCCTCGCTTGCCCTGTGGGTCCTCTTATTTTTCTTTTTATTACTTGATGTAGTAAAGTGAGTGGTTAAGAAGGCAGGCTCTTTGTTCAAAGGCCCAGTAGAGTTGAAATCTGAGCTTCTTCCATTTCTTAGCCATGTGACCTTGGCCAAGCCTGTGGACCTCGGTTCCATTATTTGTAAAACAGTGATGCGGTAGAAACTGCTGCATTTTGAGAATGAAATGAGATAGATGCCTTGCCCATTCTTCAGTTCAGTTCAGTCACTCAGTCATGTCCGACTCTTTGCAACCCCATGAATCGCAGCACACCAGGCCTCCCTGTCCATCACCATCTCCCGGAGTTCACTCAGACTCACGCCCATCGAGTCAGTGATGCCATCCAGCCATCTCATCCTTGAATGTCCCCTTCTCCTCNTTCCCCTTAAGCAGAACTATCGTCATTTTTATATTAACTGACAAAGAGGTTCCAGTGAGAAATCTGAGCCTGTGCTGAGTGTCCGGTAATGAGGTTAGAGTTGTAGGAAACCGCCTTGAGCAGCCCCTAGGAAGATCACAGCTCAGTGCAGGCTTAGGCTAGAGCCCCCGTTCATATCCTGCTCTGCCATCATCTCTTGGGGCAGACCAACAGACCTGTTTCACCCTGTTTCATTCTCTGTAAAACGGCGACAGTAGAAGTTTCAAGTTCATGGGGTGGTTGAGACAAGAGTGATTTCAGTAGAACCCCAGGGGTCGTGAATGCATCCTAAAACTTTCGAAGGAAAAGGCTACTGATAAGGCATCACTTCCTGCCCTTTCGTCACAAATGATGATGACTTTTCTTGGTTTATCTTGAGCTCAGTTTGTTTCATGGCTGAGCACTGGTAAACTGGAGATGGTCATTACCGGAAATGAGTTCACACAGGGATGTGTTGGAAAAGTTGAGTGCCCTGGAGAAGCCTGGCTCTGTCCTTCTCTCCTTGTAGCTTAGCTGGGCAAGTCACCTGAGGGAAGTCACACTGCCATTCTGTTCTGGCTGCATTTCCTCACCTACACCCTGAAGGTTCTGGACCAGATGATCACCACGGTCCCGTGGTAGTCCCTAGTGCTGCCTGCAGGTACCTGGTTGTCTTNGGGCAAGTCACCTGAGGGAAGTCACACTGCCATTCTGTTCTGGCTGCATTTCCTCACCTACACCCTGAAGGTTCTGGACCAGATGATCACCACGGTCCCGTGGTAGTCCCTAGTGCTGCCTGCAGGTACCTGGTTGTCTTCTCCTGCCATGCACGAGGGGCATCGAGCTCTCTGCCCCCTTGTGATTGTGTGGGACCAAACACTAGTTCCAGCTAGCGGGCCATGAGTGGGAGTGACCAGTTTCGCTGAGGATGACACATCTAGTCACAGGACCCTCTGAGGTTCTCCCTTCTTCCACATCACAGTGGTGGCTGCCCTGCAGCATGGGCCCTGCAAGAAGAGCCCTGTGGAGCAGAGTCCTCAGTGCCCCACGGTGGAGGTGAGCGTGAGTAACAAATAAGCTCCCATGTTAAACCACCCATAAAGTGGGGCTGGTTGTTACTGCACCATAACCCCCCCATCCTGAATTGATTGTTACAGGGACCTTCTCACCAGACACTAGGGAAGACACTAGAAACTCATGCTCAAACTCCTCATGGTCCTGAATGTATGCTGTGGGTTTGCATCCTGGCTCCACACCCTGCTAGCAGTGTGATCTTGTGCCGGTTGCTTCTCCTCTGAATTTCCATTTCTTGGTATGTGAAATGGGGATAATGCTATTGACTATCTTACTGAGCTAGTGTAAAGATTAAGGAGATTTTGCATATAACACATTGTAGAGAATGGCAAAGAGTAGGGTAATTCTTATTATTCTACTTTTAACACTGTGAGTCAATGGTTTCATCATCTTTCTGTATTTTCTGTTGTGGCCATTGAGGCAAAATGAGTTTATAAGAAATACACCAATGGATAAATACATTTCTTATCACCAATGAATAGTAGCTTAGAGAGTAATAGGACCTATACCTTAGCCCTTTTAAGACCAGCAGCTTCTAATGGGAATTGGAGGTTTGAAACCATTAATGTGAGATCATTGCATTTTAGTCAGCCCATTCCAAAGACAGGAGTCAAATCCATTAAGCAAATCTGAAGTAATCCTCTCATAAGTAGCCATCATCCAACTCGTGATATTTTTCAACAAATACCTCTTTGGGAAAAGAGATTATGTATGTTTCACCTTGGATCTTGCAAATTTATGTCATACTTTGTGTCTTTAAAGCTTTCCAACAAACATTAAATTGATTATACAGTAAAGGCAATAGCTCATTTGGAATATTTACCAGAAAACCCCCATAGAATGAGCATAATGAGGAAAATAATGAAGCAGTAATTATAATTCTCAAGGCTAATAATCTTAATAATAATTTATACTTAAACAGCTCTATACATAAGGAGATTTCAAAGGTTTATAAATATTAAGTAAGTTCTGTACGCCTTACGGTTCCTTAAACAATGCCTTGAACCTAACATTCCTGAAACATTCACTCATCATCAGTGTTACACATCTTATTTTACAAGTAGATAAACTAAGGCAAAGAAAATATGCCTGGAGTCACATAACCCTTGGCCTATTATCTGTACCTCTAATCAACACAATTCAAATTCCATCCTGGAATAATCTATGTTGCTTTCTATAGGGGAGTCCCATTGTATTACTGTAACTGCTGGTTACTGTGTCACTGGTTCATGTGATATGATCATGGACTTGATTTAGAGTCATGATCTCTATGTGAAAACAATTAGAATTAAGATGATAGGTGTTTGCAGGATGTGGTCTGTCCTCAGTGGATGTGCACGGGGAGTTTCATGTTGGATCCTTGGCACAACGTATCCAAAAGGTTTGCTTAAGCCGGAAGTTCATTGCCAATCATACCCACCTCCTCAAGAGGTGAGCCAGAGCCCATCAAAAGCTGCAGTTCCTGTTCACAGTTTGTGTAAGCCTTTTTTTTTTTTCTTTCTCCTGTTCCATTGTGCTCATTCACACATGATATCCCAAAACAGTTAAGTAAAATGAGGGATATTATATCTGTCACACATGAGAAAACCGCAGTTATGGATTCACTTATTGCATTCATTGCTTTCTGGACTCTGGAGTCCCCTGGGTATTGCCACAAATCTACACAGTAGCCCCCCATTTCATATTCTGTGTGAGAGTCTCTAGTGAGGCCAGTGTGTATGTAAAAGGTTCATGATTATTGTTGTTAATTTTTTTCACTTTTATAGCTCAAATGAGTCAGCCTTAACTCAGGATAACAGTAAGGGCCGCACTGGCCAAGTACATTACCGTAATCTATTGTTGAAATAGCTCGCTCCAGGCGACATGGTGTTGGAGGTCCTGCCTTCTGAATTAACGCCAAAGCATAGGCACCAGAGCCGACATGTAACAGAGGCCCAGCAGCCACTGTTTCCCTCTGATGCTTTCTGGGAAATCCACCCTTCCTGATTTTTCCATATTCAGTTGAAGACAGACCTCTGATTCCTGTGGGCTTGCATGGTGACGAAGATGAAGCAGTCATTTGTTCCTGTAAGTGTGCATTGTCCCCGGATGCAGCTGTGATACAACTTGTGCTGTCTACCCTCACTGGCCATGCGTGCCGATGGCTCTTTGATTTATGGTCTCAGGGCTCTGCTTGGAGAGGAGCTGGGAGCCATTTGCACCTTCCTGTGNTGATTCCTGTGGGCTTGCATGGTGACGAAGATGAAGCAGTCATTTGTTCCTGTAAGTGTGCATTGTCCCCGGATGCAGCTGTGATACAACTTGTGCTGTCTACCCTCACTGGCCATGCGTGCCGATGGCTCTTTGATTTATGGTCTCAGGGCTCTGCTTGGAGAGGAGCTGGGAGCCATTTGCACCTTCCTGTGTGTGATGCCAAGTGAAAAGCTTTTGTTCAGAGAACTGCTGGCCCCTTGGATGTCCAGGACAGGGCTTAATCTGACAATTTCTGGATTCCACCTCTGACCTGTGAAGGCCTGGTGTATAGTAAGCACTCAACTAACATTAGCTGTTATTATTATCATTATTGATTTTGTCATCATTATCTTCATACTGCTTTTACTATTCTCCTTCCGTTCACTATGGAAACCGCAAACAGGGCTCCTGCTTGGATGTATTTAATTTGTGTATGTGCTGCCTTTAATCACCCATCATTAAACTCTCCAAAGGTTCTTTTCACTTGAATGATCAGTAATCAAACAAATTATATATTTATGATATCCATTTGTACTTTTATTTATGAACCCATAGTGTTAGGGACTGTCTAGTTCTAAGACCAAGTTTTCCTTCTTTGCACAGAGTAAATGCTCAATAAATACTGTTGAATGAATAAATCAGTAAATGAAACCTTTCATCCTGTCAGCTCAATAAATTAAACTATTTCATTTGACCATGCTTAAGGAATCACTAAGTGCCCGCTCTGACCGTGAGAGTAAACAAGTTTTCAATATGTCTACTGTCTTTAAGAAGTTTACAGCAGATAAGGAACTCAGTCCCATGTGTATAAGTAACTATGGATTATATATGTATCCAACCAAAACAGGATTATATATTTATTCAGTTGTTATATCTAGTGCAGTTGTTAGCTTTTGTTGGGCATGTACTATGTCCTGGTTTTTAAAGAGCTGTACATTTATTATCTTGTTTAATTCTCACCAAAATGTTTACTGTTATCATTTCCATTTTAAAAATGAAGAAATGACACTTAGGAAATTTCAAATAAATTATCTAAGGCCATGTAACCTATTTAAGTGGTAAAGCTTTAGGGTGTAATATGCTTAACATGTCTACAATAAATTTTGAAACGTTCAGTGTTTTTTCTTTTCTTTTTTTTTTTTACAAATATATCTTTGATATGTTATTTATTTGTGTATTCCTAGTTTCTATTCCATGTATATGGAATATATGAATGTTATCATTATTCAGTTGTACATGTTCTTAGTTTAGCCTTAAATCATTTGTGAAATTGCACAGGGTCAAATAAATACATCACAGATAGTGAAATGCTAAGTTGTGTGCTGTCAACAATAAGTAAAATAATAGTTTTGAAACAGGAGTATCTGAGCAGCTGACACATAAGCCTCTCTAGAAGGATAAGTCAGGTACATAGTGGGTGGGGAAAGAGATGGAACATAAATGAAAAAAAGCAGGGTAAGTGTGTTCTGGGGGCTTCTATGGGAGAGATGAGATACTCATTGCCCAAAAGTACTGAACACTGTAGGACAGAAGATACAGCTGTTTAGAGAAGCAAGAGCTGGGCCATGGTCCCAACTTTAAAGGTTTGATCAATGGTGGAGGCAGTTTTAAAATAGGCCCATTTGATCACTAAAGCCAGGACCATTCCATGAGAACCTCCAGCCCCTCCTAACTAGAGCCTCACAGTCTAGGTTTTCAGAATAGAAAACACTAAAGCCAGTTGATGATCAGCAAGAAGTTTTGTTTAACCTCTTGATAAATCTTCACATAATAGAAGTGGTAGTCGTTAATTTAGTTATCAAGTAAATATTATTAGCATTTAATTACTGTTGTTCATCTAGCAACTGTATGCCTTTAGGGAAGACATGAGGAGGCTGAAGACAGTCCTCCTTGGGGGCATAGATAAAAGAAAAGTTAGGCTGAAAGTTTCAGGTCTGAAATATATTTGTTAACTGAAGTTCTTTTTTGTTGGTTATCTTTTCTAAATCTATCTGTGAGTTGAAATAATCCTGGTGCCCATAAAATTGCTGTCTGGCTTGCAACTGACCCTCAAAACCAGGACTTAAGTTAATGTAGGCTCGGACTGACTTGTACATATGTAGTAGCCAAATTACCTAAAACGGAGTTTAAAAAAGAAAAGACTGATGGAACTTGAAACGCAGATTCTTTTGCATTTGGACTTGACACATACACTATATTAAACACATCTTTCATTTTTTGTGTGTATATACGGAAGATGTCATTGTAAGAGTGTGTAAATTGACAAAAGAGCTAACTCTCACTCTGTTTGGGGGAAAGTAGATAGAAAACTCTCTAGATTTAATTTGAATTGAGATCCTGCTGGTAATCACTTAAAGGTTAAACCGCCATACACCGGAGGAGAAAATCATGGGATTCAGTTTTTACTCAGGGAATTATAGGCCTCAATTTAGGCATGAAGTTCTAGCTGCTTGGCTTGGAGCAACTGAAACGGAAAACATGAAAACATCTGTGTTTCCAGCAGTAGCTGCTTTTTACTCGGCTGAGCAAGATACCTAGAAAAGTAACTGCGTTTTTCGCCCCCACCCCTGACGAGTTTAACCTGGTCTAGGTGGAGCCCCGCTTGTCCTTTGCATGCCCTGGCCCTGACTTGGTCAACACAAGCAGTGCGGAACGTGTGCGGCACGGCTGAGGCCTCAGAATCAATAAGGAGCTTTTAGATGTAAAACTAATGATTTTCTGTGTTCAGCGAAAGTCAAAATCTCTCAAAGTTGCCATTGTTGGCATGCAGTTTCTCCCCAGAGAATAAGAGAAGGTGTGATAAATTATCACGTTCCACAATGCAAATAAAATGTCCATCAGGAGAGACTTGAGCTAGACTAGAAATGGATCATGTGAGTCTTAACCATCTTAATTATTTCAGTCTTGAGTTGAGTGAAGCCCCTCCACAAACACTGTGCTAACAGTGATTGTCACAGCAGTGGACACACTGTTTGATCCAGCTGTCCTGCCCTCCAGGGGTTTCAGTGTGACTTGTCCGGGAATGATATCTGTCAACGTTCCCTCCCAGAAGCGTTTTTAGCAGTTTGGGATGACGTCAAATGCTTTTGAATGTATCTACAAACTGCCATTGAATGTACATAAGATTTCACCAGACTCTCTGATTTAAAGCCCTAGAGAAGGCCACCAGGCTCGTATGGAAATTAGCTAAGTATAATTTATTCATGAAAGGCAGAAAAGCTGAATTAATAAATACATGAGTATGTAAACTTATAACTGCATAAAGATCTGTAGAAAATATAAAAGCCGAGCTCTGTGTGTTCACAGAAACCCTTAAGGTGTGGTCACTTGGTCCTTTATTACAAAACAGTTCTGTCTTCTATTTCGAAAGCCAAAGTGGAAATAAGTAATAAGCAAAAAAATTACATTTAATTTTTGGAGAGTTTCTTTTTTTCTCCCGAAAATATGGACCTGTCTATGGTTGCTGCTCTATGTGCATCAATCTAAGAGAATTTTTTTTTAATATTAATGAAGGCATTAATTCCAGAGATTCTGAAAACCGCTCAGCATCTTTGACGTCTACTCTCTCTGTCTGAACCCAATTCTGAGAGCCCTTTCACAGCGTATTCTCTCACGAGAGGTCATTTTATTTTCCCTCATCCTTACCCTCCCTATGAAATGATAATCTGGGTAACATCAGCAGCCCTATCAAGTATTGATTCAGCAGTCCACTTGTTATACAGCAGGAGTCAGAGCGAGATGGACACTGTCACACTTTACAAAACTGCTTAAAGGGTATCTTGCTTTGTATTGAATACATTCTGGTGAAATGTCTCAGATTAAATTCTGAACCTCCTGGCCACAATTGAGACCCAGCTGGGCTCTGGAAGCCTGAATCTGCAGAGTTGTTGCCTATGATTTGATAAGAAAGCAGTGAAACTACTGTTTCCTATAGTCCTGGTATGTCATGTGTATATAATTTGATCAGAACATGCCAAGGGAAGCGTGGTATTTCCCATTGTATTCCTTACTGATGGTTTCCTTGTACTACTTAAAAACATTTTCTGAAATTCTCTTTTGGAAAACATCAATCTATTGCAAACTCTGCTCTTAGTCAAGGAATGAGGGCAGAATAATCAAATCTGTGGATTTTTTTTTTCTTAAGTGAGAATTATAATAAATACAGATAAAAGTGAATCATCAGATACTTTTATATCCACAGCCATGATCAGGGGAGAGGAAGTTTGAACAGCAAGAGCACGTAGCCCTGAATGCTAATAATCATAGAGTCCTTTATAAATATTAACTCATTAAATTCTTGTGGCAGCTCTGTGAAGTAGGTACAATTATATCCATTTCACAGATGAAGAAAGTGAGGCACAAAGGGATATATAGCCCACTAGGGGTCTCACAGCTTGTAGGAAACACTGGAAGTCAGCCCTGATGTTGTGGGTAGTTATTCAATGCAAACATGAAGACCAAATGTCTTTCTAACCTCCATGCTTTAATTGTGTTAATGGCATTTAGTTTTTCCAGAATAAGGTTTTCTTTAAAAAGATTCTTTTTCTTAGTGCAGGTCCTTGAAATGACCTAAGCTGATAATTTTTAAGAGAGGCTGTTGACTGCCGTGTTTTCATTCCTGCCCTTAAACACTCCCCTGTCATTAATTTAACTGTTTTCTAGTAGACAGCCTTGTTAGACTTCTTAACTGATCAATGGAAATATACATGTGAAAATAGGAAGATACGTGTTGTGGTTATTGCAGCATAAAAAAAATCACCCCAAACTTAATGATGGAGAGGACTTCCTATATAGTATAGGGAAGCATGAATATAGTCAGTATCGTATAATACTATGTAATGGAAAGAATCTAAAAAAGGATATATATATATATGTATATATATGAATCACTGTGCTATACACTTGAAACTAATACAATGTTATAAATCAACTATACATCAATTTGAATTTTTTAATTAAAAAAATTTTAAATTAAAAATAAAAACTTAGTAATTGAAACAATGACACCATTTATTTTTGCTCATGAATCTGCAGTTTAGGCAGCATTTGACAAGGATAACTTTTCCCTGCTTCACTTGGCATCCTTTGGGCAGGTCAAAGGCTGGAGGCTGGACTCCTCTGAAGATACCCCAGCATTGTTCTGGTGGTTGATGCTGCCTATCAGCCGAGTTTTCACCTGGAACTTTAGCTGGAAATCCTGCTTGTGATCTTTCCACACGACTGCCTAGCTTCCTTATAGCATGGTATCTAAGTTATAAGGAGCTGGGTCCCAAGAGAAAGAGAGCCAGTGGAGTAACCAGTCTCAAAAGTCATGTAGTATCACTTCTACCATCTTCTTTTGGTGGTGGCTTGCACAGAGTTCTGCGCAAGTTCAAGGAGGAGGAACATAGATCCCATGTCTTGATGGAAGACATCACTTTGTAGGAAGAACATGTGAGATGGATAGACTGATGTAACCAGCTCTGGAAAACACAGTCTTCCATAAGTTGTTTTATTAGGCATTTAGGACTGTCAACCTGAAAGAAATACTTTGCTGGAACAAACTCCATTGCTATAAGAATAGGAAGCAATTGAACCATAGGATTAACAGAAATAACTGTCCAAAGAGTCAAGTTTTGCCAAGAAACCAACTCTCATATCAGTTAGAAATACCCCAGGAAGGAAGGATAAAAAAACTTCCAAAGTTAATTCTAGCCTTGTGCCTACTTCACAGTAAAAATCTTTAGAGGTGGGAATTCCCCAAACATATGTAAGATGGTTCATTTAGGCTGATCACATCTTTAGCAGTTGCCAAAGGATCTTATACCAGATGTTAGCATTCTAGGTTTTATCAGAGAGCTATGTTCAACTCTTTTTTTTCATTATTTAGTGTAAGAACAATGGAAATGAACTTTTACAAAGTTCATTCCCTGCAGATTCAAAATAAAGTTAACCAGACATACTTTAAGAAAGATGGTATTATTTTAGAGAAATTTTATGTACAGAACATCTAGCCTGAGTACAAGTTGGCCTTGAGAAACTTAAAAGCTAACTGAGGATTTGAGAAGCACATTAGAATATTGGTTTCTTTATGTAAAGGCATACTAATAATCTACCACATGACTTTTGAGTGGTTTCTCTAGTTATATGATAAGTTTGCACTTAGCCAACTATGCACTGTTCTCCAGTCTTTTTGACAGCAAATCTTCATGCATATTTGATAGTTGTTCAGAGTCAATAACGAACTTATGTTTGCTCAGAGCTTTAGGAATTCCAAGATGCTTTCATATCCATTATCACACTGGATGCTCACAGCAAATCTGTAAGCTGAACATAATCACTGTCATCTCCATTTTTCACATGGGGACTTGAGAGGCAAATCACCCTAGCTGGAGGCACAGGGCAGTAATCCCATGGCTGTGCTTCTTGTCTACCTCTCTTTTGCCAACCTTATGATTTTAACTGTTATATCAAACTGTCTGAGCAGAGCATAGGTAGAAAACAAGGCCTCCCTTGTTTTAGGCCACAGCAAACAAAAACCACAGGACTGGACTCATGATGAGAATGGAACAGGTGGATGAATGTGGTTCAGAGGAGTAAGCACTGGGATAGCACTTAGAACCCTGATGCCTCCTTCTTGTCTTGGCTCTGCTGCTCATTGTCACCCCGTGATGTGTGACCTGGAGGAGATGGGCTTGATATGTTTTTAGATGACTCTCCAGTCTAAACATCTATGATGTCGTGTTGGATAAATGAAAAATGAGAGTTGTAGGTAACATCCTTAATAAAAAAAAAAAGTACATTGGTAGGAATGAAGTTGTCAAGTGATTTTTTTTTTTTTCTGAATAGAGTTAAAAGGAAATTACCAACAGGAAGTTTGAATGACGTTGTAAGTCAGAAACATGGGAGGAGGAGTATGAAGAGTTATTTATTTTATTTATTCATTCAACAGATATTTATTGATGTTCTAGTCACAGTCCTTAGAGAAAGGCCCAGAAAATTCTCTGTTCGTATGCAGCTTATATTCTACTGGGAGGAGAGAGCATACAGCTAAAATATAGTATGGCAAAGAATTAAAGTGCCGTGGAGGAAAGGGGGGGGAAGGTGCTAGGGCCAGAGGTGATTGCAGTGATAAATTGTTGATGAGAGTGGGCCTCACTGTGAGAGTGGTATCTGAGCAAAGACCTGAGGAGAGGCGGGGTCAGTCATGCGGACATCTGGGAGAACTGCTAACCAGGAGTATGGCTGGAGAGGTGTGAGCTGGAGGAAGGAGAAGGGATCAGATCCAAGAGATAAGACGTTTTGCAGGAGGTTGAGGGGGTCTTAGAAGCTTGTGGAGGCTTGTATATGGAGCTTTGTTTTTATCCTGAGAGAGTTGAGGAACCCTTGAAGATTTTAAGTGGCATGATTTGACAGGTTTTAAAAGAATATGTCTGATGTGATATATATGTGTGTATACATGTGTGTGTGTCTAATTTGTGTGTGTGCTTGGTCACTTCAGTGATGTCCAACTCTTTGTGACCCTGTGGACTGTAGCCCACCAGGCTCCTCTGTCCATGGGATTCTCCAGGCAAGAATACTGGTGTGGGTTGCCATGCCCTCCTCCAGGGGATCTTCTTGACGCAGGGATTAAACCTGAGTCTAATATGTGTGGCTTAAAAAACTAAGATCATGGCATCTGATCCAATCACTTCATGGCAAATAGATGACAAAAAAAAAAAGGAAACAGTGGCAGATTTTATTTAATTGGTCTCCAAAATTACTGCAGATGGTGACTGCAGCCATGAAATTAAGATGCTTGCTCTTTGGAAGAAAAGCTATGCCAAACCTGGACAGTATATTCGAAAGCAGAGACATCACTTTGCTGACAAAGATCCTTATAGTCAAAGCTATGGTTTTTCCAGTAGTCATGTATGAATGTGAGGTGGACCATAAGGAAGGCTGAGTGCCCAAGAGTTAATGCTTTCAAATTGTGGTGCTGGAGAAGACTCTTGAGTGAGTCCCTTGGACAGCAAGGAGATCAAATCAGTCAATCCTAAAGAAAATCAACCCTAAATATTCATTGATAGAACTGATGCTGAAGCTCCAATTCTTTGGTCACTGGATGCAAAGTCTGAATTTGGGCTCCAAGATCACTGCAGATGGTGACTGCAGCCATGAAATCAAAAGACGCTTACTCCTTGGAAGAAAAGTTATGACCAACCTAGATAGCATATTCGAAAGCAGAGATATTACTTTGCCGACTAAGGTCCATCTAGTCAAGGCTATGGTTTTTCCAGTAGTCATGNTTTTTTTTTTTTTTAATAGAATAGGGTTAAAGTAGGAAGACAAGAAAGGTATTGTATTATAGTCTTCTAGGCTAGAGATGGTGGTTACCTGGGCCAAGTGGTAGCTGTAGAGGTGGCAAAATTCTATATAAGTGAAAGTCAGGCTCATAGGATTTGCTGGCTCATGGGGATAATTATGAGACTTTTGTGCTGAGCAACTGACAGGTGGAGTTGTCTCGTACTCAGAGAAACCTCTAAGAAAGAAGGTGTGGCTATGCGTGTGTATCTAGGATAGGATGAGGGCTGGATTATATAGGGCAAAAAAAAAAAAAGATGGAGGTATTTATCATTAATATGACTGTCTTATTTTACTTTCCAAGAGGACTTCCAAAAGCTTATAGTACAATGTACTGATGGAAACCATTTAAAAAGAGTAAAAGGTTTAAACTTGATCAAAGAGTGGTGAACCTAAATCTAACTTCCTTTGGGGAAAAATGTTTGTTTGCTTCACCTTTGCAGAGCATTTATGGTCAAAGATTAAAATATGGAGCAAGGTAGAAGTAAAAAGTATTACAACATCCTCAAAGGGAGACATAAAAGTCTCAGGCAGCCTTGCAGGTCTTTGAGAAAGGTCATTGTTTTCCCCCTAAAGGGTGAAAAACATAGGAATGGGGAGGCTGAATATGGCAAACGCCAATAAGATACTTAGAAGACCCAGATGTGAGAAGGGCTGTCCACATTAGTAAGGGGGACTTGGAGGTTGTTTGACTGAAACTAAGAGACTGGAAAAGGAACGATGGCTTTCTGACAGCATCTTGACTAAAACGTGCATCAGAGTCACCTGGTAGGCATTGGAAATGCTCAGACGCATGGCTTCACCTGGACTTTCTGAATCCTAATCTGTTTGAGAAGACTCAGTACCCTCAGTGTTTTAAACCCACCCCCCAGATAATTCTGATGGAACTCCTGGTTAAGAAATGCTAGAGGAAAGAAGTTAATGAATTTAATTAGCTTTTATATTATGGGAATCACGTCACTAGAATGTTTTCTAGAGAGAGAGAGAGAGAGAAGTACTAATTAAAAAATAATTTGAGACCTTCATTTATTTATTTTAATGAATATTTATTGAATTCTTTTTAAGTGTTATGCATTTAAGTGCTGAAGGCATAAAAATAAAGGAAATGCAATTCCTACCTTCAAGTAGCTATTAGTCTATTGAAAGAAACAAATACTTACACTGATAGTAGTATAGGACGATGTGTCTGTGCACTGAGTTTTATGGGAATGGGGCTGGAAACTGAACTATTAAGGAAGGCTTACTGGAAGGGCTGGACTTCCCAGGTGCTTCCATGGTAAAGAATCTACCTGCTAGTGCAGGAGACGTGGGTTTGATCCCTGGGTCAGGAAAAACCCCTGGAAGAGGAAATGGCAACCCACCGTAGTATTCTTACTGGGAAAATCCCAAGGATGGAGGAGCCTGGTAGGCTACAGTCTATGGGGTCACAGAGTCAGACACGATTGAGCATACACATACTCACACACATACACACTGGAAGGCTGTTCCTGAGCTGAAAACTAGCCTGGAACAAGAGGTGTGAGATCTAGCCTGTTTTTCCGAATAAAAATTTATTGGAACTATAGCCACGTTTATTCATTAATCTGTTGTCTATGGCTGCATTGAAACTACAATAGCAAATTTAAGCAGTTGTGACCATATGGCCCACAAGGAATGATGCATTATAAAAAGTCTGCTAACCCCTGTTCTGGAACAAAGAGGAGAAGAGAAGCCATTAGAAAGTGGAGATAATGTGACTCATGGTACTATCCAAAGAGCAGCAAAGGGAAAGAATAAAGCAGAGAAAGGAGGTGGTGTGAAGCTAGAGAGGGCACCAGGGAAGAGACCACTGAAGACTGTGCACCCCGTCTTAGGGAACATGGACTTCCACCAGCACAGTGGGAGTCACTGAAAGGCTCCAAGCAGTAACACTAGAATTAAATGAATTTGGATGGATTATTCTGTTTGCTTCATAAAATACAGATTTGAAGGGAGAAAATCTATAGGAAAGAAAACTGTTAGGGAGTTTGAAGGAGTTGTATAAGAATTAATGAAAGATTAAAACTTGACCATAAATTTATAAAATGGAATCTTACATAATTGCAGTAATGAGGTTTATCTAAATTATACTGATAAGGAAAGAAAATTACAATATTTTCAGTAAAAATAATTAAGAAAACTGTGTGTACAAACAGAAAACATGTAAAGAATACACAGAAAATTTAATTTTTTCCCTGGGAAAATTTAATTATAGGAGATAATCACCTTATATTTTACATATCTGGACTCTTTTTTAAAAATAATGTAAATATATTATTTTTTATTCAGAAAAGAATTAGCATTGTGGAGTGATAAGTAAGGAGAGAAAGGATGAAGGTTTATACCATGACTGAAAACAAGAAAAGAAGGGTGAAGAGAAGGGCATAAATTTGAGAATGATTGAGGAAGTTAAAGTAACAAAATTTGCTAATGTGAGAGGTGAGGAGTAGAAAGGAAAATATATTATGTCCAAATTTCTGATTTGAGTGACTGTGGTGAATTGTTGTATCAATGATTTATTAAAATAAAATGAGATAACCTTTATTAATCATTTACTATGTGCAGGGCCTCGTAGTTAATATATTTTTAGTGATTTGAAACTATCAGCCAGTGAAGGAGGAATTTTTATTGTTTCCATTTATTGATGAGGAAACGGAATTTTAGAGAGATTAAGTAGTTTACCCAAGGTAATGTAACCTGTGAGCTGAGAGCAGGGAATTGAACATGAGTCTGATTGCTTCCAAAGTTGGTATGCATTCCCACCCCAAACAGTAAATGAATCTTTTAAGAGCAGTATAGATGGAAGGATGAAGCCAGTTCAGGACATACTGAGTCATCAACATAAAAGTTTTGATCCAACATGATAAGCTTTCATGAAATAAAATAAAGAGAAGTGCTCAGATTGAATTTTGGAGAATGCTCAGAGTTAGTTGATCTTAATAATCACTAAAGTTTTCAGAATAATGATATTGAATATATAAAAGGCTTTCCCCCTAGTGTTTGGATACTTGATGCATTTATTGATGTGCCAAGTAATAAATATTTAAAAGAATTAGAAGAAAACAAATGTGATGCATTTTTGGCCTGGAAAATCTTAGACGTGATTTTGACACTTTAATTCAGTGACTTTTGAGAGCTCACTGTGTGCAAAGCAAATAGATGCTACACTTTTACCTGTTTTAACTTTTTTTGTGTGTAAAATTTGAGTTCAATCTAGGGAGAATTAGACCTGAAAGATGCTTACTTTTCCAAACGTATCTTTGAGCTGATATTAGTTTAAGAAATATCCAGAATCATTTGGTTCCTCTGTTTTACATTGGACCATTACTGGATGTTTTGTTGAAGGTTCTTTGTTTGAAGAAATATTCCTAGTTTAGGAGTGTCTGAGGTGAAGGTAAATCTGTCAGAGGAAATGCAGTGGGCCTTTGTGAAGGGGAAAGAAAGCTACATGCCTCCCACAGAGAGGGAAGCAGTTTCTCCCTGTTGTCACTTCACCCTGGCATTTGGCCACCAGAGGGGGCTTGGACTGGAGTGAAAATGCCCACTGCCTAGCTGGTTGCTCTGCCCTCCAAACACATACCATAGCCATCCTCGCTTTGAGGTGAGAGCAACTAAATGGTGTACTAGTAGCCATTTCATGGGGGATATACTTTCCCCCATGAAAGCTAAGAAGTATCCTAAAGACTTCTAAAAGGTGTGGAAGAATACTGTTAAAATTGACCTGAAAATGCAATAATGGTTTTCCTTAGTGTCGGGTCCCATGTACACTTTACTTCCTTTTTGATGTTACTAATTTGTATCCAAAAATAGCTGTGGGCTTTCAGAAAGAGAAGCCAGAGTCTTGAGATTGACCATTCAACATAAAGTTTGTACATTGCATAAAAATGTATTTTTTGACACAGTAAAACATTCCCTTTTTGCTCATTGTAATTCACTTTATAGTGACTTGCTTAATAGCATAACATATATCATTTATACAGCTCTCCTTCATGCTTTTAAACTGTAATATCCTTTCCTCAATGACTACTTGTCAATTTCGCTGATCTAGATTTGATTTCATAAATTAACTAGGCCAATTAAGTAGAGAGTTATCATTAGAATAAGAAGTAGAAGCAAATAAATATTAATCTTCCATCTCTGAAAGTCAGTATCCTAACACAACTTCGATTATACTTGAACACTACTTAATGGAAAAAATATACCCCTCCATTGTCAATTCAGTATTACCCAGTTTAAACATTTATGAGTATTTCATTCATTTTCTCATTCTGAATCTGTCTTTCTTTGGAACAGTTATATTTCTATTTTGTCAGTATAAAATGTGGGGGGAAATACCAGAACTTCATTATTTAAGGATTCTGGTCTTGCCTATTTGCTTGGCTTTCCTTCCTGGTCCCTTTGCCTGTGAGGCATTTATTTCAGAGACATGGGAGCCTCTTCATATGTACATAGAGTAGTTCGCTTGCTACACATTCTTTGCAGTGGTTTAGTCATGTTCTCCTCTTCTGCAGACTTTTGGAAACTGCTCAGAGGTGACAGTGGTTGACAGAGAATAACATTTTTAAGTGCAGCTTATTTTAAAGAGTGTTTCTTTTCGAAAACTTAGAGCCAGGGATTTCTTCTTTATCTCCCACATAAAGGATTGCTTTTACCTTATTAGCACGAATCTTTCTTTGTCTTCCTTGGAAATGGAAAATTTTGTCAATACTCTTTACGTAAAAATATTTCATATACACTAAAGCAATTATAAAATTACCCTTGAGCCTTTTGTTTCCCCCTGCACTCGTTAATGCTAACTTCTTTTTTTCTAGATCCTATTCACAACCTTTCCTCTTTTGCAGAGGGTGGGAGACGTTGCTCTTCTTGGAACCTTTTCAGTTTCTCCCTCCTTAGTTATAGAAACATTCGATTGTTGTAAAGGCACATCTTTCCAGAATATCTCTGAAAACATCCCAAGAGGGTATAATACAAGGATCCATGGGAAAAATCAACTTGGGATTCCTATATTTCAATGTTAACTTTGCTCTCACTGTCCATTCATAAACCTGAGTTATGAATTAGGTGGTGAATTAGGGGTCTCTCTCTCTCTCTTTCTCACACACACACACACACACACACGTGTGCGCACAAACACACCCCCACACACACAGAGTCACATGAATAACTTATGGAATGTTTTGGGACCCACAAGGAAGGATAAATACCAGATTTACACGTCCCTACTTCTGATTAAACATTTTGCATCTAGAAGCTGGCAAATCAGAGTATCTTACTCCCTCCAAGTTCACTTACCCCTTGCAGCCCTTCAAGCCTCAGTAGTTTTACCATAGTAATAATTTTTCCCTAAGAATTTTAAACAAGACTTTGCCATTGGACATCCTTTGAAATAGTTAGCTTTGCCTCACTATTTTTTGTAACTTGCCAAAAATCACAAATGAAAGGGTCTGTGTCCTCTAATGCCTCTTCTTTGGTCATTATCCTGGAAAATATGCAGAGTCTGATCCAAGTCGAGTGCTCCCCAAACCTTGCTGTTACTTTGAGAATGGTTTTAATGAGGCTTGCAGCTGAGCCAAGCTCTCCTGTTGGGCTATTATTGGGGCTTGTGGAAGCCCTAGTGATTGATCTGTGTGGGGGAACTGGCAGCACTCGCATGCCCTCTGGGTAGAGGCAGAGCCTCCAGCAGGAAAAATTAGGGAAAGAGAAAAAAAGGAGAGGAAATGTTTATCACCCATCTCCTAGCATTTTATGGCCGTATTATGGTGAACTGGGAGATGGATGTGTATATTCATGGATTTTGCACCACTTTAAGCACTAATAACATTAAATCAACCTTAATACCTCATGCCAAATGTGCTCTAAAAGAGGGAATAATGGGAATTTTTGTTGACTTTAGTAAAGCATCAAAAGTTACACTGGAAACACATAAAATGCTACAATGCAGAGGTCACAATTATGCTAATATCATGATAATATAAAATATTAAGTCACCAAAATGACAGGATTTACAACCAACTATCCCCAGTCCCCAGAAACCTTGAAGATGAGCTCCTGGTAAACACAGCAGCCTGTACTCCCAAGGAGTCTGATTACAGATTTAAATATGTATATGATTAGAACTCCGCCAGTCTCCCACCCCTTGAGACAGATGAAGTACAATTTGATTTATATCACACCTGAAATCTATTGTGTTGCGTTCACTCTGTTTCGCAGAACTGCTACCAGGTCTGATGAATTTTTTGTGTTTAGCAAGTTGCTTGAGGGGAGAATGGGGACTCCTATTAATGAGCTTGGCTGGCCTCATGATCTCATGAAGTAAGACTTAAACAGTGATACTGAAGAGCCAGATGTTTGAAAGTGGGCTACTGGCAAATGGAAAACGTGGCTCTTGTGTTCCCATCTTGTTTTATGGTTTTTGTGCAGAGGCCCGGGTTTGAAGTCTGTAGCCTGAGCCTTAATCTCATGGCCTTCAATTCATCTTGAATCCTTTGGCCCCCATCACATTAAAGTGTCTCCTTTCAGGGAGACCACTTTGTCAGTGGTCCTCGTATCAGTGAAGGTAGAGCCAACATGGTTGTGCAGCCTTCCTAATTGTTGTCTGTTCTGGCCAAAGAATACTGACTTCTACTTGACATAACAGGTAACATGACAATATAAGGCAAAGGAAAGTTAACATGCAAAGTGTACTGTTATTATAAAAAGAGGCTCTTTAATATTTCTTTATGCTGAAGTCCGAGTTTCAGCTAATTTTGTTACGCCAGCACACCTTTCTTTTCAGTGTTCAAGGCAGGCATGTTGCCTGAGCTTATGCTTAAAGCTCTGACAGAGATAAAGAAGATGTAGACGTTTTGCCACCGCATATCTCTCTCTGGATTATTAAATACATCATATACCATATATTTATATATCATTAATGTAGCATCAGTACCGTCACTACTATTAATATTGACCCTCTACCAGCAGGCCGTGGACTAGCCTTGCCCCAAACTGGGAGGCTACCAACTGTCAAAGGCGGGTCCCCTTAGGTGCTTGCTCAGTCCACCTCTTTTCCCCTGTCACTGCGTCACATCATTAATGCTAATGTTATTGATGACAACAAAATAAAACAAGTTGCCCCCAAAGGAATTCCCATCTGTGTGCTGCTAAGAAGGGCTCTAAAGCCATGCTTTTAAAGTGCAGCTTGCAATCCCTAGAGGTTGCCGCAAAGTCCTTATAGGAGTTGGCAGCGTCAAAAGAACACTGAGACTCTACGGGCACTTTTCCTCGGTCAATCCCTCCATCTTAGCAAGAGCCAATCAATATATCTTGATCTCCAATTGTGTGTGAAACTCTGCTTGTGCTTAACCCTTCTGGCAATCCCCTTCTTTCCCAGTTCCCTCTTTCTGGGACAAAAAGAACGTCTCCTTGCTTTTAACAGGATGGAATTTCGGAACACATTTGTTTTCTTCGATTCATAAACCACTGCTGGGGTTTGAAAGTTTCTGGCACATATATGTATCTGTAGTATGGGAAAGACATGTTCAACATTATCAGAATCATATTTGTTCCTAAACAAATGAAATTGTTTTCCCTTTTTTCTCCAGAGTCTTCAGTTGGCTCCCTTCCCAAATACAACCTTTTGTATAATAAATTCCTTTTGAAAAGAAGCACGAAACCCTTTTGATGTTATAAATAGTACATGTAGTAGAAGGGAGAGGATCATAGGTAATTGCAACACAAAGCCTGAGAGAAGTCCATAGGATAAAGTAGATCTCGTTTTCACTCAGCGGTTAGTCACATGTCGGGTGTTTATATTGAAAGATATATTTTAATACACATTGCCAATTTGTCTATTTGCTTCTAATACAGCCTGAGTGATTCACTGATGTACAGATAAACATTTACAGCTACAGCTCAACCAGAAATTCAGTGAGGATTCCGTGATCTACTGCTATCCTAGGCCTTCAGGCAATCTTCCATAAAGCAAGTGATAGTCTAGGATGAGTTCTGAAAGCGCAAAATGTACTGCTGTTCCATGGAATTCCTTTTGAACTTGCCAGGCAGTTCATGCTTTCTCCAGTCTTCCTTCTCTCTCTCATATTCTGTCTCTCCCTCTCTCTCCACATCCCACTCACCCCTTCCTGCTTCCTCTCCACCCCCTCCCTCTCTCCCAGCTGTCCCTGTGCACATCCAGATACCCAGCTTAACAGCTTCACTTCTGAGGGTGGCCCCTTGTCTTCCCTGCTCTGCTCCTCCTTCCCCCAAGTCCCATGCTCAGTTTTTGGCAGGCGTTTTAAAACTCCGGAGGCATAAACCTCACCGTGTCAATGTGTCGGTGAGGCCCCAACACATCAGTAAATGTCACACAGGTGTCAGCCCTTTCCATCATAACTGCAGTTCATTTCTCTGCATTGACAGTGATGCTTATACCGGGTAAGGATGAGAATGGGCGTATTTCCAGATCTTAATTACATCAGGCATAAGGGTGAGCAGCAGCATTTTTCTTTGAGAGCGAGGCCGGGAGGAGGGAGCAAGAGAGGGGAGAGTTATGCTGAACTTGGCCATCGAAAGCCTCATGTGCCCCCGTTTATCAAGAGATAATAGGATTAAGCAAAGCTATGGGACTTCTCTGGCTTAATGCTGCCTTCAGCAGGGGTCTAATAAGGATAGATATAATTGGGTAAATGGCAAATAAGAATGAAAAAGTACAGAGTATAAGCACAATGCTTAGGAATAAATAATGACAAATTGGATTTTGTCCAATCTCTGCAGACTTGGTTAAAATCTGGCATCTCACACTGAACTCTAAGGGGCAACATCTGTCTCCAACTTGTCTCCGTTCATTGCAAATATCAGAAAGTATCCTCTCACATTCAGCTGGGGTCTATCAGTACTGCTCATTTGAAATCAAGTAGGAAATGTTAGGGAACATTCGAAGAGGGTTAAAGAAACAGAGTAAATTAAGTGCCTAAAAGCAAATGTGACACAAATTAGAGTTGGTTTCTTTGACCCTTATCCGTTTACGGAATTTACCCCGTTAACAGCTGGAAATTTATTTTCACTTTCTTCACCTCTCTAAGAGGAAAGCAAACATATAACATAGCCCCAAAGGAGTAATTAATTAGATCATTTACTGACATGGATTTGAATAGTTTATTTAAATACAATTCTGTTATTTATTTATTTTACAACATTGTGCAGGAGGTTGAAACTCCTGTTCTAATTTGCACTCAGCAAGGATCTCTGAAAAAATATCACAATGAAGGAAATAAACAAAGAATCAGTGATCAAAGGGCCACATTCAGAGATGCATAAAAGAATTTCACCAGGATGAGTGTTTCAGTGATTTAAAAATGAGGGACAGGTTGAATTAGGGGTGGGGGAAGAGAGATAACAAAACTGCCTGTTTAGGTTGTATTCCCATGGGCACATTTTAACAAATAATAATGAGTTCATTGATAAGATGCTGTATAAAAAGGTAAGAAAATGCCAATATAAGTAAGAAAGGTGTAATGGACATGCAGATTTTCACAACAAACTGAAGGCTGCTTTTGACAATAGTGGAAAATTCATGAACTCAGAAGAAAGTTTTTTTTTTTTAAAGGTACAACCTCTCAAATGATAAAAGTCATAAATGTTCCAGAAAAATAGAAGGTCCTTCAACTATATTTTCAAAAGTTGGAAGTGAAAGTAGAAAATTAGTTCACCAAAGATGAATAGAGTCTACTCCGAAAATATGTAGGGTCTTTTTTATTTTTAAATAATGTGATGTTAGGATATATATTCATATTCAATATCTTTAAATAATTAAATGGCCTTATAAATGCTTGTGCAAATCATGTAAGTGTCTTCATTCCATGGATTTTAAGGAAAATCCTTGACTAAACAGCCATAAATATGCCTTTATTGCTCTAACTGCAAAAGAGTCAGACTTGGCTTAGCAACTAAACAACAACATAGGGTTATAACAACTCTGGTTACTTTAAGTGTAGAACTCAGAAAAATTTCTCCCCAACACTGTTATACCATAGAGAGTTTATGGAGATATTGAGATGGCATTTCACAAAAGGAGTATGTAATAGGTATACTGTAAAATTTGGAGAAGGCAATGGCACCCCACTCCAGTACTCTTGCCTGGAAAATCCCATGGATGGAGGAGCCTGGTAGGCTGTAGTCCATGGGGTCACTGCAGGTCAGACACAACTGAGCGACTTCACTTTCACTTTTCACTTTCATGCATTGGAGAAGGAAATGGCAACCCACTCCAGTGTTCTTGCCTGGAGAATCCCAGGGACGGGGGAGCCTGGTGGGCTGCCGTCTATGGGGTCGCACAGAGTTGGACACGACTGAAGCGACTTAGCAGCAGCAGCAGNGCGACTTCACTTTCACTTTTCACTTTCATGCATTGGAGAAGGAAATGGCAACCCACTCCAGTGTTCTTGCCTGGAGAATCCCAGGGACGGGGGAGCCTGGTGGGCTGCCGTCTATGGGGTCGCACAGAGTCGAACACGACTGAAGCAACTTAGCAGCAGCAGCAGCATACTGTAAAATTAATAATTTACTCCAGGGGCAGAGAACCCTCCCCCTCCCCCAAATTCTCAGTCCCACCTCATTGTTCTGCTCTGGATACCCTGCCCCCTGCCCCCATACCAGTGCCTGTCATTCATCTCCCCTCTCCCCTATCAGAGCAGAATGCCTAGGTACTGCTTCTACTTTTTTCCTTTTCTCCATCAACTTTTTCTCAGCCATTTTCCTCCCTTCCTTTTCCATTTCTCTTTCTTGGACTCACTAGGAATTAAAAAGTTGTTCTGGGATGAGTTTTAAAAATTTAAATGTGACAACTATATAACTAAATTAAAACATTTTCATGACTTTATGGATCATTTTGAAAGAAGATGGTCAAGCTTTCCTTAGTTTTTAAGAAAAACAGACATTGCTATTAATAGGGAGAAATGCATGCTTTGGTTTCTAGGTGTGGAAGGTGGGGGAGAACATGTGATAGGAGTTTGCCCTAACGGGATCTGCTGACTTGGTTATCTTCCTTTTATATTTTAACAAAGGAAAGTTGGTGGATAAATGACTAATTTGGGCTTCCCTGGTGGCTCAGACAGTAAAGAGTCTGCTTGCAATGCAGGAGACCTGGGTTCCATCCCTGGACTGGGAAGATCCCCTGGAGAAGAAAATGGCTACCCTCTCCAGTATTCTTGCTTAGAAAATCCGATGGACAGAGGAGCCTGTGGGCTACAGTCCACGGGGTCACACAGAGATGAGCATGACTGAGCGACTAACACTTTCACTTTCACTAGGCTAAAATAGGCTGTTCAGCTCTGAAAACCGTATGAGGCTTTGGTATAATTTAGAAACAAAGGAGCAGGAAAACTCTGGGAGTTGGTGATGGACAGAGGGGCCTGGCATGCTGTAGCCCATGGGGTCGCAAAGAGTCAGACACAGCTGAGCAACTGAACTGAACTGAACCAAGCAGAAAAATGACCCCATCAGGAAGTGGCTAGGCTGAGTGTGCTGCCGTCATTCCTGTAGGGTGCTGGGGCTGTTAGGCGCCTGAATCAGTGTTGGTGGGCTTGCCTTCACCTGTGGGCCTGTTGTTTTCTTTTGTTTGGATAGAAAACCAAGGATAATATTTCACTGGGGCTGTATATTTGCAGAGTTATCACCTTATTATCTTAAGCAAAAGAACCACCAAAGTCAGCTGACCTCTCTCACAATATGTGAAGAAACTAGTAATTGAACTAGGGCCTGAGTTTTCATTAGCTTCTAAAGACTAAATCAGTGTGATTCAAGCACAACACACGAAATGCCCTTAAGACAGCAGACACTTAACCTAATGGTAAACAATGAGGCTTTAACATGGCATGGCTCATATCAATGCAAAGAAGTAGAGGAAAACAATAGAATGGGAAAGATGAAAGGTCTCTTCAAGAAAATTAGAGATACCAAGGGAACTTTTCATGGAAAGATGGGCATAATAAAGGACAGAAATGGTATGGACCTAACAGAAACAGAAGATACAAAGAGGTGGCAAAAATACACAGAAGAACTATACAAAAAAAAGATCTTAATGACCCAGACAACCACAATGGTGTGACCAATCACCTAGAGCCAGACATCCTGGAATGCAAAGTCAAGAGGGTCCTAGGAAGCATTACTACAAACAAACCTAGTGGAGGTGATGGAATGCCAGTTGAGCTATTTCAAATCCTAAAAGATGATGCTGTGAAAGTGCTGCACTCAATATGCCAGCAAATTTGGAAAACTCAGCAGTGGCGACAGAACTAGAAAAGGTCAATTTTCATTCCAATCCCAAAGAATGGCCGATGCCAAAGCATGTTCTAACTACTGTGTAGTTGTACTAATCTCACACACTAGCAAAATAATGCTCAAAATTCTCCAAGCAAGGCTTCAAGAATATATGAACTGTGAACTTCCAGATGTTCAAGCTGGATTTAGAAAAGGCAGAGGAACCAGAGAGCAAATTGCCAATATCCTTTGGATCATCAAAAAAGCAAGAGAGTTCCAGAAAAACATCCACTTCTCATTTATTAACTGTGTGGATCACAATAAACTGGAAAATTCTGAAAGAGGTAGGAATACCACCTTACCTGCCTCCTGAGAAATCTATATACAGGTCAAGAAGCAACAGTTAGAACCAGACATGAAACAACAGACTGGTTCCAAATTGGCAAAGGAGTACGTCAGGCTGTATATTGTCACCCTGCTTATTTAGCTTGCATGCAGAGTACATCATGTGAAATGCTGGGTTGGATGAAGCACAAGCTGGCGTCAAGATTGCTGGGAAAAATATTAATAAGGTCAAATATGAAGATGACATCACCTTTATGGCAGAAAGTGAAGAGAAACTGAAGAGCCTGTTAATGAAAGTGAAAGAGGAGAGTGAAAAAGTTGGCTTAAAGCTCAACATTCAGAAAACGAAGATCATAGCATCTGGTCCCATCACTTCATGGGAAATAGATGGGGAAACAGTGGAAACAGTGTCAGACTTTATTTTGGGGGCTCCAAAATCACTGCAGATGGTGACTGCAGCCAGGAAATTAAAAGACGCTTGCTCCTTGGAAGAAAAGCTATGACCAACCTAGATAGCATATTCAAAAGCAGAGATATTACTTTGCCAACAAAGGTCCATCTAGTCAAATCTATGGTTTTACCAGTAGTCATGTGTGGATTTGAGAGTTGGACCATAAAGAAAGCTGAACACTGAAGAACTGATGCTTTTGAACTGTGGTGTTGGAGAAGACTCTTGAAAGTCCCTTGGACAGCAAAGAGGTCAAACCAGTAGATCCTAAAGGAAATCAGTCTTGAATATTCTTTGGAAGGACTGATGATGAAGCTGAAACGCTAATACTTTGGCTACCTGATGTGAAGATGTGACTCCTTGGAAAAGATCCTGATGCTGGGAAAGATTGAAGGCTGGAGGAGAAGGGGATGACAGAGGATGAGATGATTGGATGGCATCACCAACTCGATGAACATGAGTTTGAGCAAGCTCTGGGAGTTGGTGACAGCCAGGGAAGCCTGGCATGCTGCAGTCCATGGGGTCACAAAGAGTCAGACATGACTGAGAGACTGAACTGAACTGAAACAATGAGGGATCATGGCTCAGTTAAACAGTCATGTCCTAGGAATTNAACATGAGTTTGAGCAAGCTCTGGGAGTTGGTGACAGCCAGGGAAGCCTGGCATGCTGCAGTCCATGGGGTCACAAAGAGTCAGACATGACTGAGAGACTGAACTGAACTGAAACAATGAGGGATCATGGCTCAGTTAAACAGTCATGTCCTAGGAATTTAAGCATCTTCTCCAGTAGAGAGGTGGCCACAGGACTGTGAAACTGCTGAAGGGACATGGTGGTCTCCTCAGAGGTTTCCCTGTCACCAGGCAACTATAAGAACCCAGTGACTCTCTTGAACATCTTTCCCCGTCATCAAAATATGCCCCTCTTCTCCATGGAAAACCAATTATGGCTGACTTCCTCCTGCGTGGTGATAGCTTGCCAGATTATTCCCACCAGAAATGCCCTTTTCTGCCGCCACTGTTAGTACTTTAAAAAGGTTTTATGTTTCTACAGCTTTATACGTGTTTTGAATTCCACTAGGTAATCCCGTCGTATATTGTTCATTCATCAGACATTTAAACCATGCTCACTGTATACCAGGACCTGTTTCTAGGCACCAGGAATACTCAGTGAGCAAAACAGACAGTTCTGCCTTCATGAAACTTATTCTTGATGAAGGATATTAGCATTAAATAAAATAAATAGAGGGTTTTTATGGTATGCTGGAAGGCAACACATTCTATGCAGAAAAATAAAGCCAGGGAGATCTGTATATGGGGATTATCCTGGGAGGGGCATGGTTGTAGCTGAGAATGGGGAGGAAGGAAGGGAACTGAGTGAGTTGCTGGCAAGTAGTCTAGTCCCAGAGACTAGACAGTATTGGGCCCACAGTTAGCAATCACTGAATATTTGGTGAACAAGTGATAATCCATAATCTGTGTTTCTCTGGTTCTTTCTCTTCCTCAGGACCATTACCTCAAGAGAATGGGGAGGTCCTCGTTTCATTCTTATTTCACATACTGTGTTTTACAGAATTTGACTCATAGGAAGCACTGNCACAGTTAGCAATCACTGAATATTTGGTGAACAAGTGATAATCCATAATCTGTGTTTCTCTGGTTCTTTCTCTTCCTCAGGACCATTACCTCAAGAGAATGGGGAGGTCCTCGTTTCATTCTTATTTCACATACTGTGTTTTACAGAATTTGACTCATAGGAAGCACTGTTCTTAGTCATTCAGCCATCTCCAACTCTTTGCAACCCCATGACCTATAGCCTGCTCCTCTGTCCATGGGATTCTCCAGGCAATAATACTGGAGTGGGTTGTCATGCCCTCCTCCAGGGGATCTTCCCAACCCAGGGTTCGAATCCAGGTCTCCCACATTGCAGGCAGATTCCTTGTTGTCTGAGCCACCAGGGAGGACACCAGGAAGCACTGGATAATGGCAAATGCCTGACTTAAAGACAAAAGTAACCAGCAAGATTGGATCGANAATACTGGAGTGGGTTGTCATGCCCTCCTCCAGGGGATCTTCCCAACCCAGGGTTCGAATCCAGGTCTCCCACATTGCAGGCAGATTCCTTGTTGTCTGAGCCACCAGGGAGGACACCAGGAAGCACTGGATAATGGCAAATGCCTGACTTAAAGACAAAAGTAACCAGCAAGATTGGATCGAATAACACAGGCATAGTGGTTCCTCACACAAATGTATTTATAAGAATTAATTCCTCACATTTGTGAATGTCTGTGGGGAGATGGCTAATCCTTAGAGGGATTTGGATTTCAGAGAAATCACCCAGATTCCTTTCAATTTCTCCCTGGGTCAGAATTCCTGGTCAGTCAACCATTGTTAGTGGATGGGTACATTGTTAGCAAAATAGTTTTCAGACTGATGAAAAAGATCCTCATTCCAAAGATCTTTCCTGAACTGCCAGTCTGGTATATGCTTGTAATTGAGAGAAATAAATCCAGTCTTGAGACTTTTAAACTGTACAGCAGGATGTGAATCAAAGCAAGAAGGACTGTGGCTATACTGGGCCTCCCTAGACTTCAGGACATTGCTACCCTGCTACAGCACAGAGGGAGAAAACCCAGTACCTCTGGGACTTGAGCTATCTTTATTAAAAGAAAAAAAAAATTATAAGGATGAAAACTCCTGATTTCAGTGAAGAGAACTGGTTCCTTTACAGGGCTAATAAATAAAAATTTTNCTATACTGGGCCTCCCTAGACTTCAGGACATTGCTACCCTGCTACAGCACAGAGGGAGAAAACCCAGTACCTCTGGGACTTGAGCTATCTTTATTAAAAGAAAAAAAAAATTATAAGGATGAAAACTCCTGATTTCAGTGAAGAGAACTGGTTCCTTTACAGGGCTAATAAATAAAAATTTTGGAGAGGTCAATAGATAGAAATGTGCAACCAGAAAATAAATTCCAAACTCCCCCCAGTTCACTCACATATAGACCACATTTTCTTGCTGGGTTAGTGATAAGAATCTCTTATGGATTCCACATGTGCTCAGCCTCATCTTTGTGTAAAATTCTGCAGCATTCCAAATTATCACCAAGAATCCATCTTCCTGAAGACGAGACACCCCAGCAACAAGATTGGCTAAACAGGAGATGGTTTGAATGAAATGCATAGTTTAATCACATTCTGCTTTCAGAAAACTACTTCATTTAAGTCGGTGCTTGCCTGGGGTAATAATTTATGCTCCACACTTGAGTAATCACCAGGAAGATTGCTCAGAACCCATCCCATCACAAACATAGCCACCAATATTCATGGCCTAAAGTAAACTTCTGAAAACTTGGGATCTACATCATCTCAGCAAAATTCAGACTTCTAGATTTGTTGCCCACAACTCCCCCTTTCCGATAGAAGAATTTCATTTCTCATGCTTTATATTAACATTTGGAAGTGAGGTTTGTTTTCTTTCGTCATGTGGGCTGAGCCACTCAGTCACTCACTCTCTGGGACCCCATGGACTGTAGCCCACCAGGCTCCTCTCTCCATGGGATTTTCTAGGCAAGAACACTGGAGTGGGTTGCCATTCCCTTCTCCAGGGATATTCCCAACCCAGGGATCAAACCTGGGTCTCCTTCATTGCAAGCAGATTCTTTATCATATGAGCTATAGGAAAGTTTCTTCCTTTCCTCATAATGAACACATTTTAAAAGATAATGCTTTTGAACATTAAAAATGCTCAGTTTTCTTGGTATATTCTGTCTCATGAGCACTGAACACTACAAAAGTTCAACAGAGAGCAGTTATTTCTAAATTTGAGCTGTTTTTACTTAATTTCCTCAGTCTTGGTTCTCTGCGTGCTAGAATTTATCCAAATGCATTAAAGTACATACGGGTTAGTGTTTGTTTTCAGCTCTGTCCTTTCAACCCTAAGGAGGGTCGCCTCCTAGGGGTGTTCAGATTGTGAACTGAACATGGGTGCCATGTCTGAGGAATTGTGTGCCCCGTGCTCTAACGGTGTATCTGAGCAAGGGAGACCACGAGAGCAGCAAGGATGCCTGTGAGTGCAGCCAGAACAGGTGCTTCGTCTGGGCTCTGGAGAGCAATGCCTGGCAGAGCCACCAGTCCTCACCGTATGCTTGTCCAAGTTGCATAGCATAGAACAATGTGAACATCTTTTCCTTCAGGAAGGAACCTATTTTTCTCATTCTCATCACATTCTATATGGACTGGCTGCTGCTCTGGTGCAGATCATGTGCAAGTGACAGAAAGTTTAATGACTGTCCATTGTGAATAGCATTTTCTCATTCTCCCCAAATTGCTACTTTACATACTGTCCCTTGCTCCCACTAGCCTCAGCTTCCTCTTGATTTTTCCTCAGCTGATCTCAACCCCTTGGGGCTTCCCAGGTGGTGCCGTGGTTAAGAATCCACTTGCCAGTGCAGGAGGCACAAGAGCCTTGGGTTCAGTCCCTGGGTTGGGAAGATCCCCTGGAGAAGGAAATGGCAACCCTCTCAGTATTCTCACCTATAAAATTCCATGGACTGAGAAGCCTGGCAGGCTATAGTCCATGGGGTTGCAAAGAGTTGGTCACAGCTGAGCAATCTCAACCCCAAGGATACCTTCTTTTCTTAGCTACCACAAAGATCTGCAGAACAGACTATGCTATGAAATGACCACTGAATCTGACAGTGTTTCCACAATTAGTCAAACCACTTATTTAATGAGAGGCAGTTCTGGACTAATAGACAGGAGCTTGAATTGGATTGTGACAGTAGGCTGTGTTTCACTAAAGCTGGCTAAGCTGCCCTGCCTGTGCTATAATATGAAGGGAAAATAATTGTCTCCGGGTTTTCAGTTCTGAAACTCTCCAGTAGTCTTGCTTGACTAGAGGTTGAAGTTGGCTAGTCAGCTCGGTCAGAGTACATTCTAGCAATCTACATGCTTTTGTCCTGACATTCTCAGAAGCCCAACAGAGTTTTGACAGACATGACCCCTCCTCTGATGGGCTTCTAGATTCCCATTTTTACAGTATGAGTTTTCCTCACCTAACCTTTAAACTTGCAAGGTTTTAGTTACCTTATCAATCCAGACCAAACTCAGTAGACATTTCACTAAAAAGAATAGAGACAAAGAATATCACTTTCCTGATGCTGTTCAGCAATTTTCCAAACCGCTTTGGCCTCCTGTTGGGAGACTTCATGCTTGGTTTGTTTATGCTCTCAGATGAATCCTCTGTGTGTTTTGAGGTGTTTATTCCAGTGGTTAAATTTGAAGAGGTGAAGAAAAGTCAAACTCTCCCCAATATCGCCTAGAAGGAGTCTAAAATAATTGGTACACATTGAAAAATGTCTTACACCTGAGGAAGGAAGAGAAGGTTTCATTTGTTCATAGCAGCAGAGTTTTCCAGAATTCTGGGCCAGGGAAACTAAAGAAAAAAATTTGCTTTTTCTCTAAATATAAGGGTGCTGATTTTTTTCTTAGCATGCATAGCATATATTACCTTGTAATATAATTGCCCACTTAAAGTTTTGTTTCATATTTCTTCATTCCCTTAACCAAACCCCAGACATAATGGTTAAAATGAGTGGATCATCTTTCTGAAATTAAACATTTTAATTATGATTATTTGATAAGCATTTCAGACATACTTACTCATATATCACATAAAATCAGAAATAAGTGTGTATATCAATAGCAGTTTAATCCCAAATGGAGGCTTTATTTAAACTGTTGAGAAGTTGATTACAGAAGCTTCGAGATTAGAAATGAGATTTACAAGTGGCTAGAGGGAAATATTTAAATATCTTTGCTAGAGCAAATTACAGTCATTTTTAAAAAGACTTAAAATATGAGTGAACTGAGAATTTCATCTAAGATATTCTGAATTATGCTTTTTTCATGTGGTCACTTCTGCAGCTTATTTAGAAAACAGCTTGACCAGAAGCAAGGAATATCTAGTTTGCATTTTACAGCTAGCAAAGTAAACCTTTTGTGGGGACATAAGTACTAAGTAATTTTGTACTTGAAATTCCATATAAAGCTGAAGGTGGACTTTTTGCAATGTAACAAAATTCCCTGATAGCTCAGTTGGTAAAGAAGAATCCTACTGCAATGCAGGAGACCCCGGTTTGATTCCTGGGTTGGGAAGATCTGCTGGAGAAGGGATAGGCTACCCACTCCAGTATTCTTGAGCTTCCCTTGTGGCTCAGCTGTAAAGAATCCACCTGCAATGCAGGAGACCTGGGTTCAATCCCTGGGTTTGGAAGATCCCCTGGAGAAGGGAAAGGCTACCTACCCACTCCAGTATTCTGGCCTGGAGAATTCCGTGGAGTGTATAGTCCACGGGGGTTGCAAAGAGTCAGACATAACTGAGCAACTTTCACTTTCAAATAAGTTTAGTTTCTAAATATCTTTGGCTTCAAAATGATGCTCATGAGTTAGCCATGTTGGATTTGTCTTTAAGATTTAGGGGTCTACATGACCTGGTCCCCTCAACCCTTCTCATGGAATTTTCCACAAATCAGGGCTAGTGTCTTCAAACTGCCCAGCTTGCCCCCAGCTCAGGGTGTTTGTACCTGTTGTTTCTATTTGCTGAAATTCCTTCTTCTGAAAAGATGTATATCATACGGTCCCCTTATTTTGTGCAAGTCTGTTCAAATATCATATCATCAAAGGTTTTCCCCAATACTCCAAAACAAAGGAACACCCCCTAGCCTCAGTATTTCCTATCACCCTTTTTCTCCTTTGTTTTTCATAGCATTTATTAGCATATGATATATGATTATTTGAATTTTGATGTTATTTATTGTCCATCTCTCCTCATGTTCTCCTTCCAACTAGAACTAAGACTTACATGTTTTTTATATTGTATTTGCTGTATCTGCAAGTATATATTTATTGAATGAAAGAATTTAATTCAATAGATATTTATTAAATATTCACTATATGTAAGTCACCCTCAAATGATTTCAAGGGTTTTGAAGTTGAGTGTCAGATTGCCTAGGAGAAAGAATAGTAATTTGTATACAAAGAAACAGAAGAAAAATACACTAAGAAGGGTCCAAAGTGCCATGAGTGTCAAAGAAGAGAGAACCTGGACCTAGTTGAGGTGGCTAGCCAGGCTAATGGAAGAAGGTAGCATTTCCAGAAGGACCATGAAAACTTGGCAGGGAGAGCTTTTGTTGGCTGCGGTAACAAAGAAGGATGTTTCAGGGGTGAAAAAATGTAAACCCAAACAGAGACAAAGGATTGTTATTTGTGTTTGGGAAGTAACATTTGAGCAAGGCCCAGGGTTAGGTATAGAGGACAGGATTAGAGAGACAAGTGAAAGAAAGACCAGGAATCCATTGTCCATTACCCTTAGGTCAGCTTGGAGACTATGAAATCATGAGGCAGTGGGGAGGCCATGAAGAGTTTTGAGCAGTGATCTGATAAAGCTTGGCTTCAGGAGAATTAACATGCCATGCTGTAAGCCCTGGATCAGAGAAGCTACTGTGAAGCCCAGGCAGGAGTCTGTTGCTATTCCTTAGAATAGGAAGACTGTGACCTGGAAGGGAGAAAGTGGAAATAATGCCAAGGAAATTGACCATGAAAAGTAAGGGACCAGAGGGAGTGAAGAGAAAGGGATGGCTCCAAGCATGACTGGGAGAGGTAGGTTGCCATGGTTACTTTCCTGTAAGTGGGATAATATGGAAGACCTGATTTGGAGAGTGAGATGGTAAACTGTGTAGGACACTAAGATGTAGATATCACCAGGGCATCCAGGCAGTTGGGGCTACCATGGCATTTTGAGATGTGAGACAGGCCCTGAAGAGAAGAGGAGGGCAGAGAAAAGGGCTCAGATGTCAAGTGTGTAGAGGAGACTGTTGGTAGTCTGCAGGCTGATGGAGCTGAAAATGAAGACACAGGAGAAGAAGGAAGTAGACGCCAGTAGGGAGGAATGTGTGGAGGAAGGGAGAGAAAAGTTCCAGGATGAGTGGGCCTGGGTGACAGAATGCCAGAAAGCAAGGTGGGTGTACAGAAAGTGTTGGATGATCCAGAAGCTCAGAACTGCCAAGACAGCAAAAGAGGTGAAAGGTGAGAAATGTATCCCCAATATTAAAAGTTTGATTTTCTTTGGCACTACTTGCAGAACAGTGGATATCTAAAATTGTTAGAGTATTTAAGGATAAAATGGATTAAAGCAAGTGAAAATGCAAAATGCACATCATTTTTTTTTCAAGAAATGTCACTCTCAAAGGAAAAAAGAAAAGGCAATGGAGCCAGAATGATATAAAGATATTTTTGAATAGAGAAGTGTAGCTATCACTGGATGCGAAAGAATCATTAATCTGTTACAAAAAGCGCTTTCATTCAGTTTTGCCAGCCACCCTGGAAGGTGGCTGAACTAGGGTTATATCTGCCTTTGACAGATAACAAGTTGCTGAGCAGGGCGAAATGATGTTGCAAGATCACTCATTCATTCAGCATGCCATGTGCAGTCTCACTGTGTGCTCGGCACTGTGTGACACGCTGTGGATTCAGTGACAAGCAGACGCATACACTGTCTCTGCCCTCAGTGGTCTTACATTCTAGGAAATGCGATCACACAGACACAGATACACACACACACACACACACACACACATGCACACCCAAGCTCATAAACTATCTTCTGATGCAGTGAATGTAATAAGGGGCTGATATTAGGGACTCAAAAGGGAAACCTTCTTTAGATAAGGTGTCACATCCCTGGAAAAGTGACCTTTACCTGGAGGACTGAAGGGCAAGGAAGACCCTGGGGGAGGGAAAATGAATTGCAAGAGAAAAAATAGTATAAATAATAGCCTTAAGTGAAGAGATACTAGAAGTTTAAGAAAGTGAAGGGAAATAGTCTGACTATAGTTTAATAAAAAAGCACAAGGTAATTTTGGAAGAAGGAACAAATCATAAAGGAGCTTACTGGCAGGTAAGTCTTTGGCTTTTATGTTAAGTATAATGGAGAGTCCTGAAAGTGTTTTTAACCAGTTAATGATGTCGAATTTATATTTTGAGAAAACCATTCTTTTGTCTCCATTAAGAACAGGTTGTAGAGAGGAAAACAGAAGGGAATATAAAGAGAGAACTTTGGAGGCTCCAGCAGACATTACTGAGAGGAAATGTGAAGCTGGCCTAGGGCAGTGAATATGGTGAAAAGTGAAATGGCTCAAGATGTGCTTTACAAGCAGAAATAATACAAGTTATTGGTCATTTACTTACCAGAGAGAGTAAGGAAAGAGGTGAAGTAGACTCTGAAGCTTGAATTACTGGTCAAAGGGTGGGTCCACTTACAATGTGGGAGGAGAGGGCAAGGAGGGCAGCTTGGCAGCGTACAATCCAAAGTGCTGTCTGGCAGCCTCTATGGAAGACAGCTTTGCAACTTTTTATGAAACCAGACATACTTTCACCATACAACCCGACCATCATACTCCTTGGTCTTTACTCAGTGAGTTAAAAATGATGTCCACACAAACTCTTGCCCACAGATGTTTATGGCAGCTTTATTGATAGTTGACAAAACTTGTAAGCAACCAAGATGTTTTTTAGTAGATGAATGGATCAACAGTGGTACATCCAGACAATTGAATATTATTCCGCATTAAAAAGAAATGACCCATAAAGCCGTAAAAAGACACGAAGGTATCTTAAGTGCATATTATTAAGTGAAAGAAGCCCACCTGAAAAGGCTAATAGCATATGATTCCAAGTATTTGACATTCTGGAAAAGGCAAAACTATAGAGACAGTAAAATAGTCAGTAGTTGCTAGAGATTAGGGGAGAAGGAGGAATGAACAGTTGGAGCACAGATTTTTAGGACAGTGGAAATACTTGGTATGATTCTATAATGCTGGATATGTATCATTTTACATTTGTCCAAGCTCATAGCAAGTGCCGAGAGTGAGCCCTCGTGTAAACTATGTCTTGGGTGATTGTGACATGTCAGTATAGGTTCATCACCTGTAACAAATCCACCAAGCATTGTGGTGAGAGATATTGACAGTGGGGGGCTATGTACGTATAGGGGCAGAAAGCATATGGGAAATCTCTGTACCTTCCTCTCAATTTTGCTGTGAACCTAAATTGCTCTGAAAGTAAAGGCTACTTTAAAGAAAGACCCATTGAGGGAATTCCCTGGTGGTCCAGGGGTCAGGACTACATGCTTTCATTGCTGAGGGTGGTGATTCAATCCCTGTTCAAGGAACTAAGATCCCACAAAGCTGTGTGATGCCTAAAGAGAAAGAGAGAGCGAGAGACCCATTGGGATATAAGCTTGTGAAGACTAGAGGCATCCAGTAGAGAAAGGCAGTGAGATTTTCTAGTCTAGAGTTCGGAGCAGTGAGTGGTATGGCATGGTCTGGGGCTGAGTTGCCAGGGACTTGAATGCTAGAGGCCACAGGGAGACGAAGTCAGGAAGGATCCGAGTGGGAACTGCAATAGAAGGAAAATCACCACGAGGATAATAATAGAGCTCTCTTGACTCCTGATTCACGATGCCTTCTCTAAATCCAGCACTTGTTTCATTACGCAAATATCCTTAGGAACCAAACTGTATGACTGGATCTTAATCTGTGCTCAGGATTCCTGCTAACACCCACTTGAGCTTAGATTTGCAGCATGGCAGTGCCTGTCGTGTGGCTTGGAATATTAATGGATCGTAGCCTTTTGGAAAACCCCAGCCAGGTGACTGAAGCACAGATTGTCATTCTGTCTCTCTCTCTGTCTGTCTCCTCATGTCCTCTCTTCCCCCATCTCAACATACACAGCCTCAAAGTCTTTACTTTCATTCACGTTTATCATAGACCTTACATGAAAATGTTGTACGAGTGCCTTCAGATTCATCTGGAAGGGCGCCTGGTTGGTTCCAAGCAGGTTCCCCAAAATCTGGCTTTGGAGACCTAGGCAACCCCAAATGAGCAAATAAACAGGCAATAGATACTACTTCAGTAAGAATAACTTTAAAAATATAGATAGCATTTTCCTGAATGGGTTCATCATTTTCCTAGAAGTGGCTCAGGACTTTGGGGTTTTACTAATCAGGGCTGTTGGTCCTACAGATGGGAAGTGCGTATTCCCTTTTATGTCTATAAATTGGATGTCACCTGGGCTGGAAAGCCAAGTAGAGAGGTTCCCTGCCGTCTCGCTGGCACAGTTGTCGGTGTGCATGGAGCTGGCGGAGCTGGAGGAATGTGCTTTCGTTTTCATTTACATTCTCACCCATTGGTACTATATGTGTTGAAGAAGCGCTTTCCATATTGAGGGTCTGTATGAAAGTGTAAAACACCAGCATGCTCAGGAAGTGTGAATATGGGCAGTGATTTTGCTGTTCTTTTTAAAGATGCTTGTATTACAAAGCAGGCAAACTAAAAATTGCACCCATTCTGCCTGATTGCTGTAGCCATAAACCCTTAATCTGCTTTGAAGGTCACAGTGAAACTGCAAAGTAACTTCAAAATACTCTTGTGATACTTAGTGTCCAGGACAGTTTTGTTTTGTTCCCCTTTCATAGGTATCTGATGTGCATTAAAGAAGTGGACCAGGATTCAATTTGTTTCATTTGTAGTGAAGTTGAATTTAAATAAATTGACAAGCTGAATACAACTAATGTACATGTAAATTCTTCTCTTTTGGATTGACTGTTTTATAGGGACTTTTGTTTCCATGACATCAGACTTCATACTAACACACATCAAACAGTAACTACAGTACTAAATATAGGAATATGCCTGTATGAGAAGGAATTTTGATAGAATTCCAAGGCTGACATTGATTTCACTGAAAGCAGAAACTGTGTCAGTATAGAAAACAGTATATATTTTATTTTTTTAAAAAAACAACAAAATGTGGTTAAATAAAAATCATATATTGTGTTAATGGAGGAAAAAAAATGCATCAGCAAAAGCCATGCTCATAAAATATAGTATTTACTCCCCACTTTGAAAAAATGCACTCTTGTGTATTTTAATACTTAATAAATGTGATTTGTGATAAATTGTGCTTTAATAAAACATTTTAAAGTCCTTATTAATTTTTTGTTTTAGTTGAAATGCAGTATTTTGTGCTTCATCTTGGCAGATATGAATGCTGCTGTTTCAAGTGCAAGAAGAGTAACCTCCAGAACATATTATAAATTGGCTAGCTCGGAATAGGGGGAGATGATTAGATTGTCGGGTTTCCTGCTGAGTGGTACATGCTTGTTTTGTAATACTGTTTTATAAGTCAGAGATTCAAACAGCACATGTAGGTCCAATTCAATACCTCAGCATTGTTGATCTGCTTTTTATTGATTTTTCATCTGCTCAAATCTAAGAGGTCTTGGTAGGTTTCAGGATCTTGTAGCCAAAAGTTGCAGGGAAGGTGTTTTAATTAGAAATCCATTGTTTTCACTGAAATAGTGTGAGCATTTTGTTGCTTTGGGGCTTGGCTTTACCATATTCACAAAGTTAAAATATTTTCCCTTAAAGAAAACAGTGTCTTTGTGCAAGCCCACATCAGACTCATAAGGGCTTATGGATTTTGTGCCTGAGCGTCACTGAAGATGGTGGCATAGCTTGTATATATTTGTTTCATGAACAGGTAGACAGTCTCATATTAAATATGGAGACATGTTGCCTATAAATGTTGAACCCATTATTTGCCTGGTCAGTTTTTTTGTAGCTTTTCTGTTCTATCCTACTATATAATTACCTTATGACACTTGGAAAATTGTGAAACATTTTTATGCCATTTGAAATTACTATCTAAACCCCAGTTATATTTCCATTTTTTCCTTTTTTATCACTGCCTATGTTAATTTTTCTTCAGGATCCATTGAACAGTGTACAGTGACAATATAAGTGGGTTGTACTTCCTCACATCAGTGCCTTGTTAATGTCATTCATTAATCTAGAACCTTGAGCTTTTTCAGAGACGGTTAGATATTCCATATTTCCATGGAGTTTTGGGGAAGGGTGACAGCTTACTTACAGCTTCTGTAACCCGACCTCATTGGTCGTCATGTCATTTTTAATACTGATAAAATGGAAGGGCAGGCACGTGCACTTGTAGCCTTTGAAGGCAGGAAGAGAGGCTCTGTGGCACAGAGGCAACAGACACCGTCATTCCTTCAACCTGCACAGTGCTGGATCAGAGCGAGTCTGTTTATGTTTCTTTACCTCCCTATTTGCTTTCAGCAGCCGGTCGAACCTGAATTCACGTCGAGGTTCAGGAGAGCCTCAGATGCTGCTGCCGGTGGCCCTACCAGACCTGGCAACCTTAGAACATCTTTTATTCTGAGGGACCAGTCAGAGCTGCGGCAGCGTGCTGGACCCCCAGTCCACTGGGCATTCACCTGGCTCTTCTGCATAGCCCACAGCTCTTTGTCTGTTCTACTCTTCTGTCTTTTAACCTCGGCATGGATTCCTCAGCCTTGCTGTGCTTTTAAGTATGAGACACAAGCAGCTCCAGAAGCAAACTATTAGGGGACCTGGTTAAAATTTATCAAGAACAAATCTTCCACAATGAAGGTGAAAATTACTACATAGAGAGAAACCATCCAGAACCAGTCCTCCTGCTACAATTTTTATCAGAGATGAATACGTAAAGTTGCGTTTTTCTCGTTGCCTAGTGAAGGATGTGGAGAAGAAACAGACTCAGCATTGTGTTAGGGGTTAAGGGTAGAGCCAAGGTGTCCAGATTTAAGTCTAGGCTACACAAGACCTTCTTGGGACAAGACAGTATGGGATCTCCAGGTGGTGTTGTCTGGTGGAATTTTCTGGATGATGGACATGTCCTATTTCGTACAGTCTAATATGATAGGCACTAGCCACGTGTGGCTGTGGAGCACTAAGAATATGGAAGATGCAACTGAGAAACTGATTTTTAAATCTTCTTTAATTGTAATTAATTTAAATAGCCAATTGTAGCTTCCACATTTGTTGCTGCCGTTTGGTGTTTAGTTGCTCAGTTGTGTCTGACTCTTTACGACCCCATGGACTATAGCCCACCAGGCTTCTTTATCTGTGGAATTTTCCAGGCAAGAATACTGGAGTGGGTTGCCATTTCCTTCACTATATTAGTGCAGCTCTAACATCATAATTGCAAAAATTTTCAAACTTCTTTAAATAAATATCCCAAGTCATTCTAATTCACCTTCAGAGAACAGGCATGAAAAACAAAATTTTATTAGTAGGAGCAATAATACTTTATTCCTTACAGTACCTTGCTCTTTTTACACCCTTAAGCATTGCTTGTGGGAGTAAATAGCTAAGCATATTAATTTATAAGACAAAAGAGACAAAGGCATTGTCAGTACATATAGATTACCATAATGGGCTGAAAAAGTGTGTGTGTGTGTGTGTGTATGTGTGTGTTCAGTTACGTCTGCTGAGATGTGCACATATTCAAATACATGGTATATGTAAACCAGACATCCAAGTTGACCAAATTTTTTTCCACCCAGCTTTATTGAAATTATGTAAGTCATGTGCTATTAGTTGCCAGAACTACTGAAAATGGGTCAACTAGGCAAAAATTTGAGATTTTCTTGGGGTTATGTCAAGGAAGTCCTATAATCAAAGTGCTATGCAAACATTCTGAGATGTTCCCAGGGAGGGCGATAATCACACTCACTTAGAGATCTATGCTGCCTTCAATACAGACGTGTAACCCCATTAACATTAATAGGACTCACGCTCACATATCGATGGAGAGTAAATCCCTAATTAGTAGTGAGAACTGTTATCACCCCCACTGTGATAATACCTTTGAAAGACTTTAATGTTGCTGTAATAATAGGTGCATCTTTAAAATTTTTTTTAAACAATGCAAAAGGTGGCACTCAATCAAACATGAGCTTTGTATACCTGTAACTGTCACAGGTGAAATGTTTTTACCACTGGAGTCTGGCTCTGAATCTGGTAAGAGCAGGTAGAGGGAGAGCTTCTTCATTTTCTTTACTTAGGGGGACGTGAATGTTTCTCTCACTCAAAGATGAGATTTGCACGTGCTTTTTTCTACCCCAGTATGGTAACCATTCCGAAGATTTTGTAGGAGATTTCAGAGAAGGACTAATAGGGAAGCAGCGGCCTTTCATCCTTTTTTGAACGTAATATGTAAATAGGAGGTTCACTGGACGTGGGTTGGCTCCTCTTGGTAATGGAAGGGACACGGGTTGTAGCAGGGAGCTTCCTGTCCACAGCAGCATGTTATTGATGAGCTGGCATTTGCCCTGTGGCCCTCCCAGAGGATTGCTTACATCTATTACTCACACACATCGATTGGTTAATTTGATAATTCTATCACCAATTGCCTGGTGTCTGACCTTTCGCCATGGCGATGATGGCAGGCTCTTCATTTTTACATTGCAGACCAGTTAGATTGACCTTTTTGAGGAGAATGTCAAGGTATCCCTTGATCTTAACCTGTCACTATATTTGTTAGAACCACACTGTCCCTTAACCTTGATTTATGGTGTTTCAGCACTCAAGAGTATGCATTGTGTTTGTTTTAAAAATCCCTCCGAACATGTGTGAATCTGAGGAGAGGAGCTGTGCAAGGAAAGTTACATCCTTCCCACATGAGCCTTCTGCTCCGACACCATCAGCAGCTCTGTTTTTCTTTCACTTGACAAGTCAGTTTACGCATCCTGGGAAACTTCTCAGCATCATTTTGGTGGCAAATGGAAATGCAGACCTTGTTTGGGTGCTGTTTTCTGAACGTGCTTTCTCCTATCCCCTCACAAATTGATCGAACTAGTAAAACCTCTTTAAATACCATCTGAAAATCAGGGGACGGTATTATGGTGAAGTTCTGTTTGCACTCAGAGGTTTTCATCCTTTTCCTCATCCTCCTAATTTATACTCTCGCCAGAGGGAAGAAATTGTCTTGTCTATGAGCTGCTCCTGGGGGAGCAATACAAGGGCATCACTCTGTGACTCTGAAGCCGTAGACTCACTCTTCAGTTCAACTACAGGCAGAATGAAGGGGGCCTTTCTCACCGATCTTTCCATGTGTGTGTTGTACACGCACATGTTGTGTGTATGCAGACACAAGTACCTCATTCGACCGAGCTCTGTGTTACCTCAGCCCACTGTGAGAAGCAAGTGGAGAGATGGTATATAATTAAGGCTCTGTCATTATCTAGCTAAAAATAGAGGGAGGAGCTATCCCCTTTGCTTCCCTGTGACTAAAAACCAGCCAAACCAATTTCACTAAAATTTAGTAAAATAAAAACTGTGCTCCCAGGATGAGAAGTTGCATGCCAAATTTCAGCCTGAAGCGAATTTAAATGGCTGAGTTATAAACCTTTCATAAAGGATGTTTTGTCGCTCACTCAAGATAAAAAGGCTCCTTTTTTGCAAAGGAAATTATCTAGGCACATAGTCTTTAGCGGGGATTGTTGCCATTTATTTAAAGAAAACACAATTTTAAATGACTGGGTTTTTGAGGACTGAAAGCAGCAACTGTGTCTGAGCAGTAATTATGTTTCATAATTTTGTTTAGCAAGTATTACATATTATATGAATAGCATCATAGTAAAAATGATTAGCATTCATACTATGCAAAATTCTGCATATTAAGAGCTTCACAGTAGTGTCCTACATACAATACATTGTAATGGCTCCAGATTACATTGTGTCAGGCAGAACCCTCTGTGCCTATGTGTCTCCCAGCCTAGCCCAGCCCAGAGCCAGAGCTGAGAACAGGCCTCCACTTGATACCAAGCACCAGGAGAATGGGCACTCTCAAAACAGCTTAGAGACACTTCTAAAATTGAGGCAAGGTTTCATTGATGACGTTTATATACCTTCATTATTCTGCAAGCCTAGACAAACACCTGGTTCTGCCATATGCATTCGTCAGTGTGTGTGCGGTGTTAGGCTATGAAATGAAGGCACAGCCCACGTGTTCCATAAAGACCCCTCGGAATGATGGAGCTTGTTGACTGGGATGTTTCTGCCTTAGGAGGTCTTGTGTGTTTGCAGCTCAGCATCTCAAAACAGTTTTCCGACTTGGGGATCAGGCCATGAAGCTAGACTANCGAGGCAAGGTTTCATTGATGACGTTTATATACCTTCATTATTCTGCAAGCCTAGAGAAACGCCTGGTTCTGCCATATGCATTCGTCAGTGTGTGTGCGCGGTGTTAGGCTATGAAATGAAGGCATAGCCCACGTGTTCCATAAAGACCCCTCGGAATGATGGAGCTTGTTGATTGGGATGTTTCTGCCTTAGGAGATCTTGTGTGTTTGCAGCTCAGCATCTCAAAACAGTTTTCCGACTTGGGGATCAGGCCATGAAGCTAGACTAATGATGTTTCACCTGAGGAGACCGCGAGAAGTTTGTAATGGGACTGGGGTCACACCTGTGTACCTGTAGGAAGCCTACCTCTGAGGGAGACTTGGACTGAGAGAAGCAAAGTTCCAAGGATTACACACAGGCTTATGCAACAAAGGCTATTTTTATTGCTGTCACTGTTGTCTAAAAACATGGGGGGGCACTTCTATTTCCATAATTTGATTTTCTGCATTAAATAACATTGCTTATAAAGTCAAAAATTAATATGAAATACATACATATATATACACAGATTTGCCATATATATGGATCGATCGATAGAGCAATAGATATGGAGATGAGAGAGGTAGCTGTAGCGGATGAAAGAAACTGTGCAATCACACATAAAACCTTCTTTTTCTTAAGAACATTAACCCTGTAGGAAAAGCTCTAAAACAAGTGACAATGACCCACACACTGAAAACTTACCTAGAAATTTAACTTCCCCACAAAATATTATTGAAAAGGACACTGTATCCAGGTGTGATTCCTTTCCGGAATCAGACCCCAGAGACTTTTAAGACTCTCTTGGTTTGGTGCTATAAAGGGGTCCCCAGGAAAAAGAGAAAATAAAATTTGAAAGCAGTTAGTACACTAACTTTCTCTTGTAAATGCCCTGCAAATCCTGGAGGGTGAAGTTCACACCACAACTGGTTTTGAAAACAAACACAGAGGGGGAGGATAAAACAAGTCTAGACTTGTGTTTTCCCACAGCACTTAACAGGTGTAGCTTCATGATCCCACCCAGCCAGCTGGAGGAAAGCAAAATATTCCCAGATCACTTGTGAGCAGCAGTACAGCTTAAGGTCTGGAAAAGCCTTAGGAACCCAGTGCCTAGCTGCCATGTGGAGTTATGTTAGCACACTTTCTATCTCAGTTTGACTCTTGATGTGTTTAAAGATGGCATTTACCCATGAGGCAGGAGTTTCAACCAGGTAAAACAGAGACCTTTTAATCTGTTATCGACAATGCACATTTGTCCAATATTAGTATTTGCGGGCTACACTCAAACAGGCCAATGCTATGGTTGTCTGATTCTTGCTCTCTCACGGCTCTTCATTTCTCACTACTTCCAACAGTTCATCTCTGGCAACCTTCCCACAGTGAGGCATGGAAAGAAGAGTGTCTATTCTGTGTTTCTTTTTCTCCTTTGCCCATCTTCTAACTCTGTTCTGCTTCTGTCTCACAGTCTGAACAGAGGAGAAGAAAGGAATTGAGGGCTCACTGTGGTTCTCTTATAGTCTCCCCGTTCTTGCTGCCCTCTCTCCCTGAGTTCTTGTGAAACAGTAGCCTCAGGGTCATAGTTCCACATACAGGACACAAAAAAGGTCAAATGTTTTCATGATTATTCTTCAAAGGAAGGGAGTTTGAGGAAGGCATCTAACAATGTGGTACTCCGCAATCCCTGAGCCATACGTAACCAATCCAATCCAGAGAGTCTGAGTTGGGTCTTTTCTTTAGACATAGGAAGGATGATTTTCAAAATCTAGGAATTGGATGGAAGGAAAGGCTTTTAAGAATCCCAAGTACTGGCATTTTGGGTTTGAAGTTTGAGTATCTCTGCACATATAAAGCTATGTGAATTTCTACCTGGGACATTTTTCAAAGTGGGCTTCTGTGCTCTGAGATGAAGATGCAGGGATCAACGAAGATGCTTAGCTTGGTTCTCCACCTATAATCAGTGTAGCCAAACCACTGGCGCAGATGTACCAGCTACAGCTTTTACTTAACATGAAGGTGACCAGAACGATCAGAAACAGTGGAAAGTTTTAGTCTTGAGGGTGTTTTCTCTGAGTCCAAGTTATTGTTTATATTTCCATGAAGAAAGAGTTACCGGAGTTATTAGTTATACAGCCTGATTGATGGAAACTATGCAAATGTCCTTAGATATGACTCTTACCTGACCTGGCTGTTTGTTTACACCAGCTTTTTTCAACTCCTTTGGAGACAAAACCATTCTGGGGCAGGGTAATCACAGCAGAATTTGGTGGTGGTATTGTTTGTAAACTATGATCTCCAAGCACACTTAAGTGCTCGTCTAAACTAGATTTAAATATAAATCAAAGGAAAAGACTAGCAGGCCAGTATAAGAGCTAGTGGGCTATCACAGGCCCCTCAGCCCCCAAGACATTAAATACAAATGAAAATGGTCCGGGTTATTTCATAGCATTGGAACATGTTTCCCTGCTAATAGGAATAATTTTGAAGATGAATATTTTAGATTAGGAATAGTTTTTAAAATGTTTGTATTTAAAATGCCTGTCTTTCTCTTTGATTTACATCAAGAGAAATTATTTTTGTGATTCTAATATTTAGTGTTAATGAACAGAAGATATCAACATATAATTTTATGTCTCCTTAAGAACAGTTTCTTACAGAAATAAGGTAAATTAAAGGGACCGTGTTAAACATACTCCATATGTCCATCCTCTCTATTATGGGCCATTTTAATGAAGCTTCTTTTCACCTGGAAAAAACAAAAAGTAAAGCAGAATGAATCTGAAGACTAAAGTTAACAATAAAAGGAACAGCATCCCTCATTATAGTGGCAGCCTGAAAGGTCAGCAGCTTGGTAATATGTACTTTGCATAATACGTAAATAACTTGATTTATTGTCTGTGAGAGGCAATAGTATTAAAGGTGAATTTGAAACCCAAGGCTGTTAGTCTCCTTAAAATGTAGCCTTTTCTTAAAAAAGTAATCGTCTGTCCTACTAAATATGGATCACTCCCCTTTACAACAATAACAAAGAAACACGTGGCAGCCTCCCTGTCACACTCTCACCTTTTTCCTCTCACCAGTATTTTTGGATAGAATTGTACAGATTTCTATTTCCTTGTTCCCTATCAGTCTCACCTCTGGAATCCACATTCATTTAGCCTTAGAAAGCAGCTCCCATGTCTAGATTCCAGGTGTGTGACTGGGGTGTGAAGAATCTGGAGCCATGGCTGAGCCCCAGGCACAGCTGGAGCCCATGGTAGAGACACTCTGCGGACCTCCTTCAAGGAATCTGCAAGTGACTTTTTTATTTTTAATTTGGACTTCCACGCGGTAGGTGTCCCAGTCTCTAAAATGTGTATGTCACAAATCAAGGAGTTAACTGTTCTGGTAAGTTTCTCTGGAGCACGTTTACATGTTAAATAACAAGTGAATCGCTATTCAGGGAAAGGACCAAGTGAGTAAACCCTCTAATGAGCTGTAGGGTCATTTCATCTAATTCCTCCGATTACTCCCCATCCAAAAATTAATTTCAAGCCATGAGGGTAATATAAGAAAGTAAAATATTATTTATAGGTTCCCAAATCTATAATAGCATTAAAAAATTATCTTTGCACTTATTCTAACATACCACAAATAGAATAGACGAAAAAGTCTATTAACTAAAAGGCAACTGGTAGCTGGGGGTAGTGGGAATATTAGAGGGATGAAGCATCTTTCTCTCTCTTTTTTTTTTTAAACATCTTTTTGCTTTCTTATCTGCCCAACTCTAGGGTAAATGCACGTTCTTTTTTGTTAACTTGTATCTTTCTCCTCTCCTTTTCTTGCTTACCTTTCTCACTGGTGAAGGACCTTTAGCATCGGTTAGCTCCCTGGCATTCAAACCTGTAAGTTGCTAATCATCAGCTCTGTTGTGGTTAGACAAGGCTGGCTTTTTGTCCCACCTCCCTGTTGCAGAACTCTGTTCTGTCCTGACTTCCTCNTTAACTTGTATCTTTCTCCTCTCCTTTTCTTGCTTACCTTTCTCACTGGTGAAGGACCTTTAGCATCGGTTAGCTCCCTGGCATTCAAACCTGTAAGTTGCTAATCATCAGCTCTGTTGTGGTTAGACAAGGCTGGCTTTTTGTCCCACCTCCCTGTTGCAGAACTCTGTTCTGTCCTGACTTCCTCCCCCTGCTCAACACAGCTCTATTCACTTCTGAAGTAGTCTTACTTCATCTTTGATTTTGAATGTTTTCTTACTCTGCCCAAAATAAAATGATTGCGAAGCAAAATCTGTCCTCATGTTCCAGAGAACTCCCTAAAAAAAGGCCCTTCCCTTCCTTCATATCCCGGCTACCAAGTAAATAGTTCTGCGTCCCTCTTGAGCGTTGTCTTCTGTAACCCCTCTCTTTATGGCGATACCATCTCCAAACTTCTTTCCTTAAATCTTCATTATATCATAAGGTAAATCCTTTTTATCTTAGTTTCCTTCTCTCTTATTCTTTCAATTCTTTCCTAAAAACTTGGTGTGAACTTCTGCCCACCCTCTCCACCTCCAGTAAAAGCTTCTTGTGCTTCTTACCAATCTGTCTTCTGTACATAGATTGATCCACCAATTTGGGATCTTGATTGAAGTAATAACATTTCATCCAGGAATTATGGAAACTTTAAAGGGTCACAGAAGGGTCTAACATACTCCAAACTTAGCTACTCACAAGGCAACTGCTGCTGCTAAGTCACTTCAGTCGTGTCCGACTGTGTGTGACCCCATAGACAGCAGCCTATCAGGCTCCTCTGTCCCTGGGATTCTCCAGGCACACAAGGCAACTACACTGCTTGTATTCTTTGTCACCATCTTCTTCATGAGCTGTCGTTCAAGCAATCAACCACTTCACCAGATAATGTGTATTAAGCTCTCTCAAGATTAATTTTTTGTAAACCTTCCACAGTTTTCAGAATATAACCAAGAGTACACATAATATGATGGCAGAAAAAAATGTTAATGCCAAAACCAGGAAACATATTCTCTGTCCCCTTAAAGACATTAGTAAGGCACTGACTGGCCTATATGACATAAACAATTACCCTGATACCTGCTAATACACGCTATGTAATACTATAATATTAGCCAGTTAGCCACAAATACCGTAAATGGTTTTAGTTTCCATGCCAGTTAAGCCACTTACTGAGAGATAAGATAGTTACTCTTATATAGCCGTGATAATAATGTTCATGCCATAGAACTATTTACAGAGTTAAAGATAATATTTGAAAAACATATGGGGCATGTTTAGAAGGAAATAATAAGACCCTAATTGGTAAGATAGAATGGTACCTTTGGATTCCATGCCTCTGATGTGTTTAATGTAACCCATTGACCCAGAGCTTCTACAGGCCATGTTGTGTTGTTTCTTTTTCGTATAAGGGGACATAGCAAGGGACAGAGGTTTATGTCCAGTTATATATATTGTCTTCTGTAACCCTTCTCTTCACGGCAATACCAGCTCCAAGCCTCTTTCCTTAAATCTTCATTAATCATCACCTTCACTGTGCTTAGACAAGGCTGGCTTCCTGTCCCGCCTCCTATATATACATATAAAACGGAACCTAATTAAAAATGTGATTCTTGGGGGAAAAAATCATGTTCCAAAGAGCCTGATGGAAAATATGATTTGACATGTGGGAAAAATATGACCCCTGTCAGAAAAGATGAATTGAAGGGAAAGCTGAAAGAGGGAATAACTCTTAATTAAATCTCTTTCTTATTCTACTTTGTTTATCCTTTTTCTTTACCTTTCATTTTCTCTCTTTAGAGGGAGAATTTATATTCATGTACAAGAAAACATTCATGGCTCAATAGGAAAGGACGATTGCTCTGCTATAAGCTGGTTGGTAGAAAGGATATCTAAAACATTTTTGGTAAGGTCCCATGCACTGCAATTTTATTTAGAAGTTATGTTATCTACTATTCTGAGGTCACAAAAATAAATCTCAGTCCAAGGCTATAATTGCTGGTACCTACATCGTATAGGGTCTCAAGCATTGCTTCAAAAAAAGTTCCATCCAGGAAGTGTGAAAAAGCTTAGTAGTGTGCTAATACCTTGGGTCTAGGCATTTTGGGAAGAGAAAGCTACCAATGGATCTTGAGTCCCATGCTTGATCATAAATGAAAGCCCAATTATATACAGCATGATTGAGCAGGCTACCATCTTGAATTCCTCTGTGGACTGATTTACATTGCCAGGCCTTTTTTTTTTTTTCCTTATGTTGTGTGTTATTGTGCTTGGCAGGAGATTTTTTATGTTGCATGTGCTTTGAAGACTTCACAAATACCATAGAATATGTAATGCATTTACAAAACTACCAACAATAAAAGCTGGCATAAGCTTTAAGAAATGTGATTCCCAAGACTTTTATATTTCTAATCATATGCAGAACAAACTGGTTTGCTTAGCTTCCTTGGCATATGGGATGGAAATTCTCTAACAGTCCCTATGTAGCATTTTAAATTGGCTGTCCATTTTAAAGGGTAATAGCCCTTTTGCAGTAGAATTAAATGAATTAAATTGTTAGACTTGAGGATTCTAGGAATTCATGCATTTTCATTTTCAGAGTTGCATCCCGAAGTGCTGATTTAAGCAAATATTTATTCCACACCTACTGTGTGTTGGCAGCTTTTCTGGTCTTCAGGGAAATAATGACAGCTCCTGGAGTAGTGGTGCTTACAGCCTTTGGGGGAGCTAGCGACAAGTAAATGAGCAATCGCAGTTAGTATTAGAATAGCAGAAGACCAACATGCCATGGGGTCCTGTGGGAAGAAACACTCAATAACCCACACTTAGAAGAAACTGACAATTTTAGGGGTGGTTTGAAATTAGGTGGAAACAGTGGTAGAAGAAAATGTGCCAAGCAAAGGAGAGAACGTATGGAGAAACAAGCCAATCATTTGTTTCTCTCCAAAATAAAGATATACTTTAGACAAATATTTGCCTTCAATATAAACAGTTAACGATGTATAAACATCTGTACAGGTAGCATGATCAGCTCATTCCCAGTACTTTTGATGAAAAGTTTATTAATATCAGAAACACATATCAACCAGTAAATTATTGACTTGAGACTATATTTTAACATTTAAGACTATAACTTATCATTAAACTTGGTAACACCGTATATATTATAGCCGCATAGTAGGTTGGTGGTGGTTGAATATTTAATGAGGAAAAGTGGAGAGAAGTTATACGCTCTGTAGGGAAAAAAGAATAGTTTCTTCATTCCAACTTTAGCAATTTCTGTTTTGATACCCTACAGACATGCTCCTCAGAAAGTTTTGAAGAAAGCCTACTTGCTAGAAATTCACATGAGGCAAAATAACATGTGAGTTATTAAAAGGCCTTTCAGCAAAACTGGGATTAATTTCCATATCCCTCAGGAGCCCATCTGCACTCCCTTGTCACACAGGTGGGGTTTTAGAGGGTGGGTTAAAAATTAAGATACCACAAAGTAAATTAAAAATAACTGAGCCATACGCAAATCACCTAGAGTTGTCTAGTGTATTTATTTATTTTTTTAATTCGAAACAGGAAAAAAGAACAGGTGTTTCCAAATTAGAAAATGTACACACTTACTCTCAGAGACACCCAGTTGAACACGATAGACAGTGCATTCGAATACCCCGCTGTCCAGTGGCCTCTGCGGTTCTTTTTGCGTGATCTCTCACACCCCTGCCTGGGCTACCTCTTGGACTTCATTGCCCACCCCTTCTCCTCGTCCACCTTCTCAGGCTCAGTGACCTCCTTGCTGTGCAAACGTGCCAAGCTGGCCCTTCTTCAGGACTTCTTCATGACCTTTCTCTCTGTCAAAGTGCTTCCTCCACCCTCAAATCAATGGGCTTTTTCTTCTTTGAACCCGTTGATCAAACGGCATCTTAGAAGAAGCCTTCCCTGGGCACCCGGTATAAAGAGCAACCCTCACCCCTTGCCTTGCTGCCCTGTACCTCTTATCCTCCTCCTCACTCTGTTTTGTTTTCCTTCATCACCCTCATTGCCTGAAAGGCTGTGCACTTACCTACCGTCTGTCTCTCCAAGCCCAGGACAAGCTTTGCAAGAACAGGGATTTTGCCTGTAATGTTTATTGCTCTGTTTCCCTGATCCTACAACACAACCTAGCATGGACACATTGTAGGTATTCAGTAAATGTGTGTCTGTTGGATGAAAAAGCGCTATTTTGAAGCAGGAGATACCTTTCCATATAAGTGTGTGTGTGTTCCTGGGATGTGTGTGTGTGTGCGTGTGTGTATACACACATAGTATGACCTTACGCAGTCTGCAGTCCTATACATAATTGAAAGATGCTGTATAAGTGATTAAATGGAAGGACTAAAAGGCAGATTCCTTTCTTTTGTTTCTCAATTAAGTGTATGATTGTTTAGGGGCTTTTTGTAGATATTCTCTAGTAAATATTAACAAACAACATGCTGGTTATAACATTGTAGTCTGAACATTTCCCATTCCAACTATTTCTAAATAAAGCATATCTACAGGCTTTGTATTAGTATGCTTAAAGGCTGTCTTTATGTACAGTATCAGTGTATGGTAGGCATTTGAAAGCCACAGGCTATGAGCCAGTTAACCCTTTATTATAACGGTCATCCTATATTTATTGACTATCTTGTCACAAGGGGAAGAAACATATTTCGCTATCTTACCACAGGGTTGCTATGTAGGGAGATTTCTATCCTATTCCTATACTTGCAGTAGGACCTGTTATGTTCTCTATTTTCCTTTATTTCACATACCAGAAGTTTATATTTTCTGTGTTGTTGACTTTGAAAAGTTCCTCCCATTCAATTTTGAATTTTTCCCAATTGGGATCACCGTTGAACATTCTGAACCTAACCTGTAGCTTTTATAGTCTCATCAAGCTAAAGGATATCCACAGTAAACTCAAATGGAAAAACGAATTCTTTTGCGTTCTAAGAAATTAAAGAGCCATCTTCACCTCAGCCGATGAACTACTGTGGGCCTAACAATGTCTGTTGGGGACTGTAATATTCGTTTTGTGGAATTCGAATGAGCATTTTGCATTGCTACCCAATCCCATGCCTGAAAGTGTGAGAATATTTCTGGGACATAGGGGTGTTAGCCCAAATGGAGAACATAAGGGCAGAGTGCAATGCTTTGGTTACTGGAGAGAAATAAGTAGAGGAAAAATGTCTTGTCATAGAATTTGCTGCTGTTTGTTTTCCTTTACATTTCTGGTAATATCTGTTTATGATCAAATATAAAGAAATACCTTAGACTGCCATCTTGTGTGGGAATTAAAACAACTGAGCGTTGAAATAGTATAAATAAACCTTGAGCATTTTCTGTCTGTTCATTTCTGGCCAGCGAAACCTGGTTACTATGTTTAGTCATTTTGATTCTAAAGATGGCCACCCCCTCCCCTTACTCTGTCCCCTGACCTGCTTGCAGTGTGTTTTCTTCCTAAGCATGGACAAATTTTTTTTTTTTTGAACCAGTAGTAAGAGTCTTTATAATTGTCCATCTTCAAATGGAATTCTAATTCAATTTTAGCCTATTTTCCCCCATTCTGGAATATATTTCAAGGGTGGAACATGGAATTTCTTTCCAATTTTATAGAGTTCCAGTCATGCCGTTCTCTTTTGCAAAATTTTCTCACTGACTTTGTCTAGCAAATATCAAGATTTCCTTCAAGACTTTCTGTGATTGCTGTTCGTTTTGGCTTCCAGTTTTGAATCTGGACTTTGTGAGGCGGCCCTTTCTCCTTAATTGTTTGTGGTGAACACATGCACACATTTTTGATTACGAGGTATAATTAGCTTCCATTGTCTGTGTGTGTGTCAGGGTCTCCCTCATTTTAAAGATGAAACCTCTCTGTGACTATGCCCCAACCTCCATCAGGACTCTGAGAGACCGAAGCTGCCGTCCAGGGGCTCTTCCAGTGGGAGCACTCAGCTCGCTGCGGAAAGGTTTGCTATGGTTTCACCTAAGCCCCTAGTCTCCACAGAGTATAATATTGTCATTGTTCCTCCAGGAAGGAGCAGCCTCCACTAAGGTTTCCAGGTTTCCCATGTTATGGCAGAGCCAGCAGAGAAATCTTTGCAGTCAAAGGAGCAGAATAAAATTTACAAGCAGTTTGTTTGGGCAAAGGAGCCAGCTGCACACAGAGGGCTTGCTATTTAATTCAGAATAAAATCATAGCTGTCCTTATAATTACGTGGCAAATCATCATTTCCAGATGCATTACCAAGTGCCTGCAGAGGCAAGTCCTGGATTTAATGCTCCCCCCCCCACCCCCAGAACTGAGAATGAGTGAAATGATGACTAAAAAGGGTCATAGGGTTATACTCAGGAAGAGGAGGTGAATCTGAGGAGGGCTGGCCAGATGAAGCCCAGTTAATTCAACGCGCTCTTGTTTCACACCCTGTGAAATCCACAAGCCTCCAGAAAACATCCTTCCCTTTCACTGAAAAGTGCAAATAACCCCAGGGCAACTTCTCAATGTCCAGGAAGCCGTACACACACAGCAGCCACAGAACTGACTGGCTGCCCACGATCTCCCAGGATCCTCCGAAGGATCAGGAAACAGGCTGCTTAAAGTCACAAATAGGAGGGCGATGTGACCCTCTTACTGCCTGGATGAGAGTGGATATGCCTTTTTTTAAGGTGAGTGTGATTGTTTTCCTGACCCACATGATTTCCTTGGCTTCCCTTAACTGTGGCACGGCTGCGAGAAGGAGATGTTCCCACCCAGGTAGGGGCAGAGGACTTGGTGAGCAGGGCATCTAAGACCACAGCCATTTTTCTGCCAAGGCTGCATCATTCTCCTTGCAGGCACTGACTCCCTTGGCCGACCACAGGAGCCTTCAGTGCCCTGCAGTCTCTGACTGTGACTCTGTATGTGGCCGGGTGGTGTCCTGAGAGATTTTACTGATTGGGAAGCTGATGGGCTGTTTGTCATTCCAGGAAAAGTATGGTTTAGCTCAATTAAACCTTAAAATGTTACTTGACCTTATTTTTTTAAAAACTGAGACTATGTCCTTTATGTACGTAGACGGATTCAGAAGCATGAAGGGGTGTGGTGTTATTGGCATTATTATTTGTATTGTTAATATTGATTCTTGATCACGTATTACCTTTTTCTCTCTCTTGGCAAATCATCTTATGTTAGTGGCTTCTTTGTGTTTATTTAGTTACTTTTTAAGCTGCTTTTTTGGATGAATGACTCTTTAAATTCTATAGCGCTTTACAGTTTTCAAAAGTTTCACAGACATGATGTCATATAATCCCATAGTAACCCCCCTTTTTTTTATCCTCTACCCCATATTGCCCTTCCCCCTTCCATCTTGATTTCCCCAGAGAGTAAACAAGGACAAAAGAGAATCTCAGAACTACAAGGGACTCGGGTAAACAGTTGGCTCACTCTTGTCCTTCCTCACCCTCACCCCATTTTACAAATGAAACAGCTGAGCGCCCAGGAGCCTGACATGGCTGGTCCTAAAGCTCAGTCAACAGCAGGTTGGAGGCAGACAGAACTTAGACCTGGATCTTCCTTTTAACCCCATTGTCCTCTTTAGCCCTCTCTCTTTCAGTCCCTTCACGTTCCAAATGGCTGTATACGTAAGTGCTTGTTTGTGGGGGTTTTGTGGTCTGAGGTTTAGACTAGCATGACTGCAGGTGGAGATTCTGCTCAGTCTGGGAGGAGGAAACCTGGAAGAGGAGGTGGGGATTCATCTGGGCCTTGCTGAATTTACTAGGTGCTCGGAAAGGAGTGAGAGGTCACGCTGCTGGTCCTCAGTCCTCTGGCAAGATCACAGCACGGATGCTGGGGACCTTGCTTAGCCATGCCATGAAGACAGGACTACACTTGGGTCCTCGGGATGCCGAGTTGACGAGACGGGGTTGAAGCCTGACTGTGCTCTTGACTTTCATTAGAGTCTCTCCTGTGCCAGATGTAATGTAAAGAAAGGTTTGTTGTGATTCCTGAGTTGGCACTGTACTTTATTTTTAAATGGAAAACATAGCTTCAGATCTAAAGTCTGCTCTCCAAAGAAGGTTTTTTTTTTTTTTTTATCCTGTTGATTTTATTTTTTTATTGGAGTATAGTTGCTTGACAGTGTTATGTTATTTTCTGTATAGCATCTCTGAAGCTTTTATAGCCTGAACCTATGTGTGCACACACTTTTTCTTTCCCTTGCCCCAGCACACCCCAGGATAAGAAAAATCAGAAGGGTCTGACAGAGAGAGAGTGAGCTCAGGACATGCTCTCCCATAAGCGTTTTGCAATTTCCAGCGGGAGCTGCTGCAGTACGATGGGATGTGTGGTTGGAAAAGCAGTTTGCTCCCTGCTAATGATGGCTGTGGATTCTGAGATGAAGCACAGCAGGTGGGACAGTGGTACTCAATTTTCAAAATCTGTGCCCTGAAACGTGTTTGCTTAAACCTTGCCTCCACCACCCTTTAGGGGCCTCCACATCCATCAAAACCAGACCTCAGGAAAGGAATCCAAGGCTTCTATTTCTCACCGATGCTTTCACAATCACCACTATGATTCAAAGATTGTCTGGAAAGTTCAGCAACCAAAAGTTTGCTCCTTCTCCCCAGAGCAACAAATTAAATCACTTCCAGTTCTTGGGGTGGGGGTGGGAACAGCTTTGCCAAGGTATCAACAATACCTTTGAAGGGAACATGAGATCCCTATAGCCATAACTAACAGCATTATGTCATAAGGAATTCATTTTCTCGAAATGATACATGGGCCATGTGCTAATGTTCTTGTCTGTTTCTGAGTGAGAAAAGAGGAATTTGCATTTTCTGCACATTGGGAGATTTTAAGCTTCGGGGGTTTAGTGTCTACAACATTCTTAGATTGACTCTTTATATAACCTGGGCTTCCTAGGCAATGACCACTACCCCCCTCCACATACCCCCAAGGGGAACATGTACGTGACGTGGGCTTGTTGTAGTATTAATGAGATCTTTGGAAAATTATAAGGCAAAAGGTGGCCTTTCAAGCAGCTGTTTGACCATTGATATGTTCTTCTTTACCAATATGTTCAATGTGTGTGCTGTGTGTTAAGTTGCTTCAGTCATGTCTGACTCTTGGTGACGCCATGGACTATAGCCCACCAGGCTCCTCTGCGCATGGAATTCTCCAGGTAAGAATACTGGAGTCAGTTGCCATGCCCTCCTCCAAGGGATCTTCCCCACCAAAGGATCAAACACACATCTCTTATGCCTTCTGTACTGGCAGGCAGGTTCTTTACCACTAATGCCACCTGGGTATCCCCAATATGTTCAGTACCCCCTTTTTTTCCCCTCCTCTTTGTCAGTGATCACTTAAGTGTAGATAGAGGGATAGAGGGGGTAATGAGCTTTGCACTGTTATTGAGCCCTTCCTTAGGTGGTGTATGAGGGTTGTTGTGTTATTTTAATGCTGGTGCTGAATGTATATTTCCTTTATTTTGTGTGTTGTTTTTCTTCAAGAAGAAAGTATTCAGCACAGCGTTTCGGGTCCCTGAGTAGGAGGAACCCTCCAAGAGTCATGTCTTCAGGGGGAGATGCAGATGGCAGTTTGTAAATTCAACAGACTTTACCAAGAAGCATCAGGGTCTTTAAAGCCAATGCATTATCTCGCCATGTAATTCAATCACCTGTTATTTTATTGCTCTGTTTGATTTGATTAAAACCTCAGCAACAAATCATTTATATTATAAATTATACAACTTCCTATTTTTATTCCCATCACTTTTGATCCCTTTCGGCATGTCTCACTGGATAATTCAATTACAAGCTGTTTTAGAAAAATTGCAATTTAATCAATACGAGAAAGGACACATTTCTAAAGAAGACCAAATGACATAAAGCACTATGAAAGTCTCTACTTTGAAAAGTGTGTTTGGTGATGTTTGAGGCATGATTCTTTGGCATGCTGTTGTATCATCTTTGGTAAGTAGATGATACCCACCTGTTCCTCATTTTAAAAAGTGATGAATAAAGACATGGTTAAAATGAACACAGTCCTACTCACTGGTAGCCGGTGAACCTTGCTGAGAACCCTGGAGGAAATACATGAAGCACCTGAACTAAGAAGGGCGGAAGAGATGGAGTATGATTTCATAGCGGCAGAACTTGTTCTTATATAAAAAGAAGTTTTTTGGCCTGTAGTGTGTTTACTGTGATAGCAAGTGTTTTTGTCTTTGTCATATTCTACTTCAGTGCTCCCAAGCTTTAGCATGTTATCAGAAGCACCTGGGGGCCCTTGATAGAGCCCTCTCACTGGGGCGCACATTCAGAAATCTGGATTCCTGTAAGTCTGGCATGTGGCCGGTGGAGCTTCCCGTTTATTCTCTGGCCACTGGTCCATCCAGCGTGAGTTGAGTAGCACCACTCTATTAGAGATGAATTTTAACAGGCTTCCCGTGTTTCTATTACCCTCCCTCATTTCGGCTGTGGCAGAAAATGCTTCAGTAGGAAGTCAACAGTACGAGCTTAACACAAACCTAGGCTGAGCCTTTTGGTCTTCTTTTCCATGTTAACTTGCACTTCTTTGCCTATGCCATCTTTCCCACCCTGCTAATTTTTCATCTTTGATCCAAACTGGTTGACTCCATGAGCTTGTAACTACAAGCTCAAATGTGTAGAGCATCTTTTTTTTTCAGGGAGGTCAGAGTAGTCTAGGACAGATAGTGCTGTTTTCCTGCCAGCACACAGAAGTGAGGAAATCCATTCAACAGCCTCGAAACGTTTTGTAGGAATCCACAATGTTCCCTGCTTTGATCTGAAGTGAGATGAAGCTGCCATTTGTCATGTATTTTACTTTAGACAGCTACTTCCAGATTTGTCGGATCAAAATATCTTATAAATGACTCAAATGTTATAACAAATGGTTCAAACCTCATGGCATTTGTGGAAAACAATTTAATGGGGTCCCTGAGCAGCTACAGGATAAAGAAATTTGAGTTATGAACTCTACCAGCATTTTGATGTGGGGTTTGCATTCTGGTGTGTCTCTGTGTGTGCAGAGGAGTATTTCTCTCTCTGTAGGAGAACTTATGTCTGGTTTCTTCTGGGACAAGGTCAGAAACAAACAGCCTGTACTTTCTGTAGTAGACCAGGGATTCATTTCTCATATGTGTGAATCTATTTACATAGAGATTTAGATATTCCTGTAGAATTACAAAAATGTCACCAGCCTTAAAGTACATCAAGTTTAGTGTCATTATTTTCCAGAAGAGAAAAATCCCGTGCTCTTTTTATGACCATATATTTTTGAAATGCTGTTTCCAAGTTTAGAAGGTTTTGAAAATTAATTTCAAGGTAGGTGGCTATGAAAAGGAAGTTGTTACTTCACTGTGTTTGTAATTTTGGTGCTCTCTCTCCAGCACAATGGAGAAGGCAATGGCAACCCACTCCAGTATTCTTGCCTGGAGAATCCTGTAGACAGCGGAGCCTGGTGGGCTGCTCTCCATGGGCTTGCACAGAGTCAGACACGACTGAAGTGACTTAGCAGCAGCAACAGCTCCAGCACAAAGAAGTTTTAGCTTGAATTACGGGGCTTCCCTCGGGTCTCAGACAGTAAAGAGTCTGCCTGCAGTGCGGGAGATCTGGGTTCGATCCCTGCTTTGGGAAGATCCCCTGGAGAAGGGAACAGCTACCCACTCCAGTATTCTGGCCTAGAGGATTCCATGGACAGAAGAACCTGGAGGGCTACCGTCCATGGGGTCCCAGAGAATTGGACACAGCCGAGTAAGAATACGAAATGGGCAGAGGGATGGCCTACCTAGCTCGACTGCCTTTCTGTTGCGTGGCTGGTAGAGCTTCGAAAGCAAGAAATTGGGTCCCCTTCACCTACTGGTGAAAGCATCATAGAGCGTGCAGCCATGTATTGCCTAGACTAGGCACTTATGCTTGTCATTGAGTTCAACATGAAATTGATAAATATTTTTTCATATCACTATTCATGAGCTAAGATCATGAGATGTTGTTATTTAGTCACTAACTCATGTCTGGCTCTTTTGCAACCATATGGACTGTAGCCTTCCAGGCTCCTCTGTCCATGGAATTTCCCAGGCAAGAAGACTGGAGTGGGTTGCCATTTCCTTCTCCAGAGAATCTTCCCAGTCTAGGGATTGAATCCATGTCTCTTGCATTGCCAGGCTAATTCTTTACCACTGGGTCACCTAGGAGGCCCTCATGAGACATTAGGATTGTTCAAATTCTAATGAATATCAAGCAAATGCGACACCCTGAACTGTCTGTGGTATCCTGCTTGCCAGCATATGAGGGTTTTGTAAGGTGATCAAACTCACAACAACATCATCATAATATAAGGTGTTGTTGTTTAAGTACTTATGTGCCAGGCACTGTACTTAGCCCTTGGCCTGATCTGTTCTCTCAATTGTCACCACTGCCCTATGAATACCATAGGCATTGCTACTGTAATTACATATGCTATTAATGGCATTATCCTCGCTCTACAAATGAAGAACTGCAGCTTAGGGAGGTCAAGTAACCTGCCCAAGTTCACACAGCTAAGAAGTCGTAAAGCCCGTTATCAAAAACTAGGTCTTCCTATCACTCCAACATGTCCTATTTTCACTAAATTCTGCTGCTTTCCAAGGGAGGAGGAAGGATTGTATTCTTATGAATGAAGAGTGGAGTGCAGACTGGAGCTGAATGGGCAAGTGGCTCTTTCCTTCTTGTCTCCTCGCCTTTGCTGCCGAATTGACTGACAAAGAAAATGCTCACGTTCTTGATTTTTACTGGACTTGTTATGAAAAGTCACACATTCTTTTTACTAGCCACAGTACATGTTTTTCCCCCCACCGCAGAAAATAAGAAGGATTGGGGAGGAGTGTGTGGTTGGAACCAGTTGGAGGGGAAATCCAACTTGCCCAAACTTGCCGAAACACGTGTGTCCCAGGCAAGAGTAATTGTTTAAGAATTCTTCATTCTAATAAATTCACATCAACAGGGGGGCAGTTTGAGATATGATTAGGTCACGAGTGGAATAAGTGCGCTGGTCTCAGTATAATCCCTGCTGACTGGTGGTTCAGGCACACAGTTGCAGCCCAGTTTTGTCTGTGTCTGCATTATCGTCTGCTTCTACTCAGGAGATGCTCAGAATTGAATTAACAAGGGGCTTGAGGTCAGCAGGAAGGTGTGCAGAGGTAACCTCCAGTAGAAGGAATAGTGCCTTGTCAACGGAGCTGCATGTGGACAGGGCTCCTTGTCCCTCACCTCTCTGTCTGCAGATCCAACCTCTGGGCCCTCTCAAGCAGATCAACAGTGCACTCTTCAAGTTTCCAGACTCTCTGCAGAGGGAGGTTATCTGAGTCATAAATAAGGGTCACGCCAGTCATACCTGCTTCACAATTAGATTGATTTGGAAACACGAAATTTACTGAGAATACTTTGATGCTGAAATTGGTTATGTCGTGTCCTTCAGTGAATATTCTCCCCTTAAAAAGCATAAGTAAATCGATTAGGATACAGAATCTCCCGAGGAGTTGAAAATAATTGATCTTACCTAATCTCATCAAGGAAGTTCACAAAATTTCACAAATTAACTTTGAAAATGTAACATGAAATAAAGAAATTATGTCGCAGAATAGAACCCTGTCAAATGATGAAAAAACTCATTGTACCTTGTACTGAAAACTTGTAACTCTATCATGAGAACCTATCAGAGTGAACTGATATACCTGTGATTATTTAATTATATGATTATTATAAAGTACTGGATAAATTACCCATTAAAGTCATTTTTAATCCAATTAAAATCATGACAGTTATAGCTGACTCAATTCGGTTTCCTAAATCATCTGTAAGAAATACTGTAGTGTATATTAAATGCCCAGCAGTTATATCCTTTTGCACAGTATTTTAGATCCAGAGATGTTGAGGGCTAAAAGGAACTTCCTGTTTAGTTCAATTCCATTTTATACAGAAGAAATTGAGGATCAAAGATCATGACTTGCCCAAGATTACAGTGTGAATCAGTGACAAGAACCCAGAGTCCTTTATTTTTAGTTTAGTTTTGGTTCCATCAGATCAGTTATTGTTGTATTTTTTTTAGCTGTAACGTGTGTTTCTGCACATGTGTACAGACACACACAGATAAAATGGCAACTATCAGGCCCATCACATATCCCCAGTGTGAATCCAGGGCTTCATGCAGTTCTCAATACTCTGGCTACAGCTTCATCTCATTCCCTTTCAGCTGGGAAAATATATGGAATGAAAATTAATCAGTGACATCACTATAAGGATTATTTTCAATGAGCAAATATTTATGCAAACATATATATGCATGTATATATTTCATGTTATATTTTTGAAATCATTCCCAAACCTTGGTACTANCAGGGCTTCATGCAGTTCTCAATACTCTGGCTACAGCTTCATCTCATTCCCTTTCAGCTGGGAAAATATATGGAATGAAAATTAATCAGTGACATCACTATAAGGATTATTTTCAATGAGCAAATATTTATGCAAACATATATATGCATGTATATATTTCATGTTATATTTTTGAAATCATTCCCAAACCTTGGTACTAAAACTCTTATTGATAGCCATTATTAAGGAGCCTTCAGTTAGATCAGGGTCACTAACCTACAGGCCTCTCCAGCCAAACCCAGCCTGCTTCTTGTTTTTGCAAACATGGTTTATTGGAATGCAGCCATACCCATTCATTGGAGTTTTTTACTTGCTGCTTTTAGGGCACAATAGTGGAGCTGAGTGGTTGGATAGATAAGATAAATTATTGAACCTTAGATGTTTACTCTCTATCCTTTTACAGAAAGAGTTGGCTGATCCCTGCATTAGACCATTCTTCCAACTCAAGGAATACACTGTCATACTTCTTGTTTTGTTCTTAATCATTCAACTGCCCTGGACACCATTGTTTATAAGTCCATCATTTGGAAACTTTCTCCGGATTTATTGCTCTCCATAGATTGCCTCCTGTCCTCATTAATACTTGTACCGTTCCTTTTTCTCTCTCTGTTCTTAAGCAGCTTTCTACTTTATTTATATTCCCCTGAACACTGGTATAGCACATTAAGAATGTTCTTATTTAGGAACTGACATAGATGCATAACTGTGTGCTAATTACAAAGAAAGCTGAATAATAATAGTAAGTTTAACACTATTTATGAAGCATGATAAAATATATATACACATACACATGGAACTCCACATGGCACTTCTGCTGGGTCTGCTAAGTAGGTATTTATCAAGCCCATTTTACAGATAAGAAGACTGAAGTCAAGCACCATTATTCAAGATTGCACAGCTCATCATCACAGTTAGCAGCAACACTGGGATTTGATACGAGTCTTTCATCTCCAGAGCCTGTGTATTTAACTTTCCTTTGGTACTATGCTTAGAGTGAGATCGATATTAGGAGACTAAGAAAATCTTATTGTTAAATATTTCCTCTTTCCTTTCAAAGGGGTTCAAAGGATTGATTTAAAAAGATGTGAAAAGGAAAGATGTATTCTTTACTTGATCAGCTCTCATTCTGCCACAACTTACTGAATTCAGTAAGTGAAACCACTTCCTGAATGCCACCACTTACTATATCCTTCCATCCTCCCAGTGAAGATACACACTGTGGAACAAAGTCTAGCTTCTTGGTTTTGGGCCCTTGGAGAAGAAAACAGGACTGAGTATAGAGACTGATGCTCCAGATTACCTCAATTCACATCCCAGATCTAACACTTAACTGGCTGCATGTCCTTGGGCAAGTTATAAAACCTCTTTGAACTTAAATTTCCTTACTTTTAAAGTGGGGCTTATGATAATAAGCACCTCATAGAGTTATTTTCTGTATTAAACACACAATTGTGTGTTGTGTGTATTAAATACACCTAAATGTATTAAAGGTATACATGCAAAGCCCTTAGAATCCAGCCTGGTATATAATGATACTCAGTTTAGTTCAGTCGCTCAGTCTTGTCCGACTCTTTGCGACCCCATGAATCGTAGCACGCCAGGCCTCCCTGTCACCATCTCCTCGAGTTTACTCAGACATCACATCACATCAGCCCATTGAGTCGGTGATGCCATCCAGCCATCTCATCCTCTGTCATCGCCTTCTCCTGCCCCAGTCTCTCCCAGCATCAGAGTCTTTTTCCAATGAGTCAACTCTTTGCATGAGGTGGCCAAAGTACTGGAGTTTCAGCTTTAGCATCAGTCCTTCCAAAGAATACACAGGGCTAATCTCCTTTCGAATGGACTGGTTGGATCTCCTTGCAGTCCAAGGGACTCTCAAGAGTCTTCTCCAACACCACAATTCAAAAGCGTCAATTCTTCAGTGCTCAGCTTTCTTCACAGTCTAACTCTCACATCCATACATGACTACTGGAAAAACCATAGCCTTGACTAGACGGACCTTTGTTGGCAAAGTAACATCTCTGCTTTTGAATATGCTGTCTAGGTTGGTCATAACTTTCCTTCCAAGGAGTAAGCATCTTTTAATTTCATGGCTGCAGTCACCATCTGCAGTGATTTTGGAGCCCCCCAAAATAAAGTCTGCACTGTTTCCACTGTTTCGCTATTTCCCATAAAGTGATGGGACCAGATGCCA